>JARPRG010000296.1:203445-227005 GCA_031001745.1 Hartigia nigra
CGTTTTCAGTATTGATACTGATAAAAGAGGTAGGGGAATATGGCCCAAGGGGCGGGAGGGGGAGAGGAGAGGAGAGGAGAGGAGAGGGGAGGGGGAGTGTGCCCTTACTTACGATTTTTTTCATCTCTTTGACTCGGGCACAAAGAGCGCTTCTTAAAGGTCTTTATAAGTTCTTATTACTGGACTGACTTTATCAGTGGGAGCGTGGTTAGCTTGTTTAAATTACGTGCCCCTCCCTCAACTCGCTATCCCCACTTTCTGTTCATTACACCTACCCTCATCACAATCGACCTCGATCCTGATCGTATGATTTTAATTTTCAGAATGTGATTTCTTAAATCGTCTTCGTGCCCACGTAATAAGTGCCCTTTTTTGTGATTAAGAAACTCTTCGTTATTTTCTTTGTCAGTTGTGCGATTTTATAAAAAAAAACATATATATATATGTATCGGTGTGTATACGTATGATATATTTCAATATGTATGCGGACGTCTTCCGGAGAAAGCAACGATCCCACGGCAAGAATAGAGTACATCCGAGTCTCCGTGATGTCGGGTGATAATGGAAGAAAGTTGAGAGACAAAAAAAGATGTATCAATGCAAGAAATGAAGGGAAGTACACCGCTTTTCCTGTTGGGACTCTTTGAATTTAGGTTAGGGTCGTCGCGCGGATGTATAGAGGATGCGAAAGAAGGAGAAGAAAGAAACGGATATAGTATCCCTTCAAGTGTGATGATGAGACAAGATTGTTAGGTTTATCGAAGATTTTGATTTGAATATTATTGTTGTTGTTGCTGCAAATCATCTGGAAGTGAGGCTGTTGTTATTGGCTTTTTTTAATCTCGTATGTACATTGTATATTCCTGTACATATACATAGATATGTACTGTCCGTATGGACAGCCTCAGTTTTCGTTTTCCGTATTCAGCCGTAGTTAAAACGTTTATCAATGGAATAAAAAGAAGAAGAAAAAACAAGGCACATATCATTCATACACAGGCATACTCATTTCAACTTACACATCCACTTAGGGTTGGTCTTTTATGTAACTTATGTAACGTGTGGCTAATATGTGTATAGGGAGTATAATATGTGGTGATGAAACACGTGTCAATAATCCTGGGCCTTGAAGAGGAGAAGAGGGCGTACCGTGACATGTTATGCTCCGCCCCAAGTAACCCCCACTCCGTGCCACTATCGTTCTCGTCGAATAAGAGCGCGAGACGATGTGGGCGGAGTGGCGCTCGGCGAATAGGAAGATCGATGGGGCGGGTCGCTTTCTGTAATTGAAGGGAAAGTGCTCTCTTGGCTCCTCCCATCGTGGGCTGACCCCGCCCGTATGCCCTTTATTCTTAATTTTAAATTTGAAATTGGACGACTTTGCTCCATGCCGTTTTAATTAATGCTGACTAACCTAATATCCTGTCCGGCCCGTCACCACTGCCACCGCCACAATAACCACCACCTGGAAATATTATTTTCTCTATCACAGGTTGTACACCTTGGGTCTTACAGTTTCTATTATACGTAGAGGGCTTTCGATGAAGTATATTGCTACTGGATTATATACGATGATTGATAGGCAATCGATTTGATTTTGAATCATCGTCTTATCCAATGTTGCCCCCGCCCCTCGCCCTCCCTTATTTTTCGTGAAAGTGTTGCGTCCGCCATTTTGCTATGGATGTTATATTTTCTCAAATAAACGCGAAACTCAACATAGCCGTTTGTTTTGTATGCCTCTTTTTTAAGTGTATACATAAGTCAATTTTTATGCCTGTGTGTAAATATGTGCCGGATGTGCCTTTGCCATTTCTCAGATGGACGCCAAGATCAACCGGATATTCGTTGCCCGTAATAATTTCAAATGAAAATCTTCATTCTAACCTTAACGCTAGGAGAACGGAATTAAATATGGTGGCGACTGTGAACGCCTCCTGATTTGTGCTCTGCTATTATTTCAAAAGTTTCCGTTTGTCTTGGCTCTACGACTCCTCGAACTTTTTCCATTTTTGTTTTTGTATCTTTTTTTAACTCTCACTTCTCTCTCTCTCTCTCTCTCTCTCTCTCTCTCTCCCTGCAAGTTTATCTCATGCCATCCACCTCATATCTCTTTCTCTTTATCCAGTGATTTCTTTTCTTTTTCTTTTCCAACTACTTCCCTTCACGCTTTTTGTCAGCTTTCCAAAGAGCAATATTTTGCCTGCTAAATCCATTTTTGTTTTTGTTTTCATTGCCTTTTTTTCGATTAAACTTTTCCACATGCTTTTGCACGTCAAAGAACTTTTTGTTTCCGCGATTTTCTACGATGTTTCTTTCTCACTTTTTTTCTCCTCATTTCGTTTTCTTTTTTTTAATACGTCTGTCTTTCTTCTTTCAAATCGCCCTGTATCTGTTTCTCTTGCAAAATGGCGGACTTAAATTAATCGACATTCGTATCCCCGTTGTTGGAAATTGCAGCATCGTGACACGATGCTCTCTTTTTGTACACCCAAGAGAAATAGTAGCATATCGATCGACATTTTTGCCCACCATCTGTTATATATTTGTTTCTCTCCCTTCTTTGATCCTCCTCTTATAAAACATCGGGACATTACTTTTCAATATCTCTCACTAATTTCTCGAGTCTTTTTGATTTTAGGGTTCTGACTATCAGCTCGGACCTCGACACAGTGCTTCAGGTGGTGAACGAAGTTGTGCCTAATCTCGAAGAGGTAAGTCCAGTCTCGAGATATAAAAGACGAACGAAATTAACATTGGCCATAAAAATTTGGATCCGTCGATCGTTATCAACTTTCAATATAATAATAATCATACTTTTGCCATTTTTCAATGTGATCTAACTACATGAATATTTTTCAATAATCTGCCTATTTTTTTTCTATTAAAAAAATTTCTATGACAAGTATCATTTTACATGGTGAACACAGTATCTACTGTGGTACTATATATTGTAATGTATATCCTACCTACCATACTATATATATATTTCATTGTATATTATTTATATATATTGCATTACATTTACTATATAGTATCGTTGTCACTCGTTCGACTTACTTGAATATGAAGTGCACGCGTATCGCGATCGACGGATCAAATTTCTCGTATAGCCTATGCGCGATTACGTAGCTCGATGACTCCATTGTTAAATGATTTCAGAATGGCTCGAGACATGGTAATGACGAAATCGACGTGCGCATGCTGGTGCATCAGAGCCAAGCCGGATGCATAATCGGCAAGGGTGGTCTGAAGATCAAGGAGCTCCGGGAGGTGAGTCAGATATTGAACGTTTCACCTTTTTAAGTGTTAATATTTTGTGCCGAGGTCAAGATAAAAAAAGAATAAATGAAAAAAAAAAAAAACAAGACGCATCTGTAATTTTCGAAAGTGAATAGCAAAATTTTCGTTGGGTATTATGTCATCAATAATTCTGACGACGCTCAGAATGTCATTTATCGCGTTTTCGATTGGTCGACATTTCTTTCACTAAGTCATTGCCGTAGATCTATCGAATTGAAAGCTTTACACTGAAAACTATGTAAATTGCTTAGTCGATAATGCAGAGCGTTACGTAGAAATATACGCATGTCGCACTCTAGCGATGACTCTGTGTACCAAGTACCTCTATTAAGTCTGAAATCGTAAAGCCTTTGGTGTAGCGTTCAACCGACTTTGCAGCCTTCCATCTTTCTCTGTCGGTATTGTCTGACGAGTATTGAGATTTTTCTTTATTTTTTTTTTTTTTTTATAATCGTCGTTCGAGCGGGATTAACGCGAATCATTGAAAATTGTTGTATACAATTTTGGCCTGATTAAGGAAACAAATATTGGTCATGCAAATTTTTACGAGTAAAAAAAAAATCGTGTAAACCCTGACGTGGCAACTCCTGGCAAACGTGGTACCGCCACTCAGTGATATCGCCGAAAGTATTTTATTTTTGACTCAGTTGCGTCGTACAAGGATGTCAGGGGGTCAATACAAGTCTAACCCTTATCGATCGACGGTACACCTTATTTTCTAGTAGAGGCTCTCTCCAGGGTCTTGATATTATTATTATCATTATCATTCAGGCTCTCATTTCCTATACAAAATTCGTCATGGACAGGGTGTGCCTGATATTCCCCTATGTATTATCACTACCATTACCCGCAAGTGCAGTTTTATTATTTCGTAGATCTCTATCCTCTACGAGTAACCCGTACTTTTGCAAAGGGCCATCTTCGCATTAGTTTCAGTGCAAACGTGTCACTCCGATTTTATTCGTCCTTCCATCCTGTACAACAGTACGCATCGCAAACGACCCTCTGGTTACGCGAAGATACGCTCCAAGCTGGTTCACTAAAATCTATACCAAATACTTAGCATAATCAAATACCATACGTCATAAACGAGGTTATGCTCCACAGGGAAATACATTTCGAGACCGTTCACGCTTACTTTTACAAACTGCATCTCGTGGGTGCATTCAACTTGAAAATAAAAATATTTTTGAATTCAATGCTTTGAGTTACAACACTTTGATGGGTTTTCACATCAGTGTCTTGCCCCTGAAATCAACCCTTGCGTCAGTGCCCTTTTCACGTAATTTCACTTGAACTCTTTTTGCAAAGAAGGTCGAGAGGGAGAGATAGAGATAGATTGATGAAGAAAGAGGGAGAGATTGACGGAATCCAGTTCTGTTAAGAGGATTGTCGAACCCTAACCTAAACCTGACCCTAAAATCTCCGTCATTCAATTATCCAATATATATATATATTGGATAATTATATATATATATATATATATATATATCCTCGTGAAATTTGTAACATCTCAGGCGCTCTTGTAACCTAATAATGTTATCCCCAGTAATAGGGTTATCGGCCATGATCCATAAATGAAAGTTTACGTTACTCCTCATCCTTCCTATGGGTAGACACTTTTTACACGCTTAAAAGGGTCTTCTTATTCCCACGTGTTTCAACGTAAAAAAAAACACACTTCTAAATGCATAGAAAGTGAGTACCGTATATGACGATTAGGGAATAAACATACTTGAATTTGCCGTACACTCTCCTCCCCACGAGTTCCTCTCACTCTTTCGCCGGTATCTTCCACGTACGTATCTATTTCCGCGTAGTCGCTTCTGCCAGCAATGACATTTTTACACGAATGACTTATCAATTTTTTTTTTTTTTTTTTTTTTTTTAAGATATTTCCTTCACACACGCATCCTTAACAGCTTCGCGTACACTTTTTGTTCATCGAACAATCATACGTGACACTCCGCACGACATTATACCATTATTATTATGTTTGCCATGGAAAATTAGATACCTGTGTAATCTCTCGCGGCCATCTTGCGTGTTTCACTGTACTTTTTTTTTTGCTCCCGATCAGATTCTCCTCCCATCCCTTGTCAGTCTGCCTGTCCCACCTCTCCCACCTCTCCCACCTCTCCCACCCTCTCTTCAACCCTTAGCTAACGGGCTTTTCGTGCTGCGTTTATTGTACCTCGCGTTTCTGTCTCTCTGCTGTTGTGTGTTCCTATGGCGTCTAAATAGTATACTACGGCACGCACGTGCTCCATAAAAGCGCATGACACACGCGTCACGAGGGGACACGGGACAACTCCGTAAGGGTTGGCGCGTAACAACGATCCCTTCCCTAGAGCCGTTGAATAATTTTTTTTTCTTCAATTACTGTTTTATTTATTATTATTATTATTTTTTTATAATTCAGACTACATCGCATCTACGGGGTTTCGTGAAAATTGAACTTTGACATTATCCTTCGACCATCATCCCCCTTCCCGTCTGCTTTTACGTCATTTACCCTTAATTATCGTGATTTTTAGATCCTTCCACCTTAACCATCCTCAATCATCCCTTAGATCATTTCACACGCAATGCAATCACTTGATAGTGGGGTCTAAAATTTTCTTTGCGTACTCGCAAACGCACTACCGTATGGTGTTTCTTGCGAATTTCATTATAATTGCAAGTTTCTGTGTACGTATGTGTTGTTTTTGCTGGACCGATTACGGTGGAAATTAATTGATTAATCATATGCACATTGATTAATCACATCTGTACGGGCTTAATCGCGAAATAATCAAGCATTGATTATGAGGGGGGGACCTTTGTATGTTATTACCAGGTATCTCGCTAATTTGAAATTTGCATGCGGCACGCGTTCCAATGACGCTCGCCCGGATATTAAGATAGCAAATTGATACGCTTTTAGATAGTCGCCCGCTGTCGTGCAATTTTCCATGTCACTAGAGTTCGCAGTAATAGCTGTTTGGTAGTTATTGGTTATCGAAAAAAAAAAAAAAAAAAAATTTTTGTTCCTTTTCAAAATATCGAAATTACCCATCAAGATCGGATAACCAGTGGTGTAGCCATAAGCAGTGAAGTTGGTCAATGTACTTGAATGATTACAATTAATTTTTATTTTGGTCACCCGGTACGTGCACGTTGCCCGTTAACGTAATACTGTACACGCGAGCATACAAGAATTACAGTGTAATGAAAGAAAAAAATGTTGTATCGAGAAATTAAGGGTACGGAGAGGGGGCCGAACCCTTAATTATATTATAATTAGCACGAATGCAGTGTGCTGTGCTTTGCAAAGAGTTTGACCAGCGTGGGCAATACGCTGGCACTTTAAAGACTATTTCTCGAATATCCTTAAAGTTAATTATTTCTCCAAAACTTTCCAAAAACTCTGAATAGTCGACGAAGGAAATATAATTTTTTATTAAAAAAAAAAAAAACGTCAATCGAACATGTGCTTTTACAGGTCTCTTATAGAACTCGGTGAGCCAGAGATCGAATCGGTCAGGAATTTTATTAAAACGTCTAGTACGCGTTTTCTCCCGCTAGATGTCACTGACATCTTGTTTACCCGATCAAGCTAGTTTGGTTACGTACACCGGCTTTCCCACGTTTCCGGGAAAAATGGCTTTGTCGCTCCCGTTGGTCACGCGAGGTTGCACACCGGCCAGGGGTGGGTTGGATTGTCCTCCTCCTCGCGTTCCTCCTTCTGTGGGTACCCCAACCTAAACTATTCCATCTCCTCCTACGACATGTGTTGCTAAGGGGGTTTTGCCTCGGCAGCACGCAAGCCGAACAGGTGCTCCAACCACCAGGTAACGGACGCTTTATAACAGCTGCCACGCCAGGTGTACAAACCGGCAGTGAAGAGACGCGGCGAACCTTGAATTTTTAAACCAGCCATTTTCTTTATTCCTCCTAATGTTTCTTTCGAACTTTCGTGTCGTTGGCCTTTTTCCAAAATTTTCAGGGAATCGTCCAAAAATGTACTACAGTGGTCATATACCTTACCGTCCAATAGACATCATCAGAGTTTCTTGAATTTTCAGTGTTAAAAAAGTGGACCATATTTTTCTATCTTATCATGTTATTATCACGTTACACCTCTGTACGCGTTTGTCACGTGTTTCATAAATAAATTAGGCAATATTTTTTTAATCTTCGACATTGTTATTATTGAACAATTTATCTGTCTGTTCGTGTATCTCTGTTGTGTGGGTGTGATAATGTATATGCCGTATGTGGTAACCCTATGGCGCGGATGTCGTTCGTGGTCGGGATACTTGTGTATTGGCTGGGGGTATGGGGTATGAATTTTATAACGTACTAGCAAAAAAAAAAAGAAATTTGGAATTACCGTGCAGTCAGGTGGAAACGATAATCTCTACTTCCACCCCCTCCTCACTGTATCTACGACAGGGAGGAATTGTTTGTTGGAGTTGTCAGGTCGCAAGGGTTGAGGTTATTCAGGGCCGTCGAACATGGTGGAGCATAAGGAGGCAAATGCCCGGGGCCCTCAGACTGTGTTGTGTAAGTCATAAGTGCCGCCGCGTCACGAAGACTCACGATCACCGGCGAGAATTGTCGAGTCCTTCGCAGTCTCGTGTTGGACGTCATGGCGTGCGGTACGCTTCTTTCCTCGACGGTACCGGTTAGTACGTTCAAAACTTTCCTGAGACAGTGACGTGTTTTTCAATATTTCTTTTGAAAATATCTTGTAAGCTGTATTATCCTCCTTTTAGCTACAAAAAAAATGACGTTTTAATAATCCACACCGCGACTGTCAACGCTTTTTACGACGCTTCCGAAACCTCGTCTAATCCTCAATTTCATTCGCGTTTGAATGTCCTACTGTTAATTTTCCTAATTAACTGAAATACAATGGAACGCGATACTAATTCATCGAGCTGTTCGCTGTACCGGTACTCTATTCGCACAGATAAGTGTTTTCACAAACCTTCGAATGTTTTGACTACGTCAAGCAAGGAACGTCTGAGAGGTGAGTTGTGCAATTTGAATTTGTTTTCTTGGTTTCCTTGCGCAACGTTTTCTTGAATGGTTGTCGTACAATATGCTTTGATATTAGATATTATACTCTATAACAAAGCAGTTAAATTATTTGTATATCTTTGAAAATTTTTTCGAGCGACTATAGTAACGAATGAATGCCCCATGTCTATAGTTCGTATGCTTTGGTCCTTTGGGGCGACAAAGACGAGAGATTGGCGCGAGTGAAAACAAAATGGCAGGTAATACTCGAATCCTTTGTAATATCGAAGCCCGTCCCTTGTAATTGGATATTAATAATCCAGACTGTTCCTTTCAAGAGACTTCAAAGACTGACGATGATCGAAGTCTGTACATTGAGTATAATTTTATTTATTTTTTCGTATCTCTACCCTCCAGCCCCTTTGTTTTTTCATTGAACTGTAATAAAGTATATTGAGACACGAAACTCTTTATTGTCGTATGTAATATCGACGCGAACAACTGCAGAACGAATTTACGAAAAATGTTGAAGATGAGAAAAATTTCTTGGAATTTCTCATATGGCTGACTTCTTTGATCTGATATGAATTTTTTTTCCTTTATACGTCGTCTGGTAATATATTGCTTTGCTATTTTATATATCGTACCTGTAATACGTACTATATATATATATATATATATATAATGCGTTATTTGATTGGGGTTGGGTAATAGATTTTATTTCAAAACTGCATAAGAATGCAGCAGCAAGTTACCTGCTTGGTATGATATATGAATGCAGTGATAATGGTAGACGGATCTATATTGCGAGTAAAATTATTTTACAAACATTTACCTTCGTTCCTGTTTCTCCATTTTCTTTTTCTGTTCTCGTGTATAAATTCACTTATCCTACGGAAATTCGTCATTGTTCATATTGCTCTAACCCTCCTGTGCCTTCATCAAGCTCGCCCTCCCACCCTTCCGGTGTGGCGGAACCACTGGAATATATTCGTAGCGTGTTACTGGTGGTAAAAAGGAGGATTAAAAATCAGTCGGCAAGTCGGTAGAATTGTAGGATACTATCTACCTAGTAGATACCAACCACACTATTGGGTCGAATCTCTCCGAACGAAGTGTAAAAAAAAAAAGGTCGAAGGTGTAAAGAGAAATGGATCAACTTGAGGATATTGCAAAATCAAACTACGCTGTTTACTTCCGTAGTGGAGGAGCTAGGTTATTGCGGACACATAAAAGATCACGAAAGATTATTCTTATATATAATGTAATAAGGGAATTACTTTAACGATAGAAGCGTAGAGCACAAAAATGTTGAGTGATGGGAAAAAGGTAGTTATAAAATGCGGCAACACTGTCGGTAAAGCAGATATCTCCAGGTATACCTATTTCACTCGGTAATGGAAACAGGTTACGTCTGTTTTTATTTGAATATCAAAAACTGTTTCGGCGTCTCTATAGTAAAAAGTTTATTTGAAAATTTCAAGGGTATAACTCAAATTTGTCGAGGTTTGTTGATCGTTTCTGTTACTACGAGGAAATTCTGTTTGAATATCTAACATTGGAAAATAACCGGCCATTTTGGCAGTACCATCGGACACGGCTATTCGTTCTCTGCTTAAGAGATGTCCCGGGAGAGACTCCCATAGAAAAAGTGTTTATTGAAAAGCTTTTAGTGATATTGATACTTCCGTCTTTTCCCTTGTACTTTTTCCCTCTCGCTTTTCATGTCTCTTTTTTTTTCGTAGAGTTTCAGCTGTCGAAAATCTCGGTTAACTACACCCGAATTGATTTTCACAAGTTTATACCTTTCGCTGCGAGTTCTTTTACTGTTTTGAAAATTTATCGAAAATATTTATATGTTACTTACGTGTATGTCAAGAAAGACGGCCGTTTCCACTCGCAATTTCCAATCATCCGATGTCGATTTAGTATACGAGTCTTCCGGGTTCCGGTTGGGCGATAGGCTGTAAATAACATGTGTCGACTAGTCTGATCCGCCATGGCTATATCTCTCTGGGGAAGGTTTTTTTTGCCATTTTTTTTTTCCCTTTTCCCTTTGCTGCTTATAGTAAGAGGGTACAGTATTATATCTATATCTGGAACATGCATTCAGATTTATCTTGATAATACGATGTAGTGGGTATACGAAGCTCTCTTATTAGCTCGACTTACGTAATATCGCTTGATTCGTATATTTCCGAAAACGATCATAAATGGATCGTTACGTTGACTATACCTCGCGGACATTATTCCCGGCTATTCCGTTAGGCGTAACAAGACCGTGTTATGTTTACGAGAGTGTATAACCTATATGCCATAACTTGCCAGTTATTTGGCAAGTTGTTGAAATTTATTTTATGATCGTTTACGCGTCGCACGTAGACGCTGCATTATTGTTACGGCCCTGCTTTCTTATTCGTTGCGTCTTGTTAAATTGTCTTGCTCTAGTTATCCCGCGCGCAATTAGCATTGTGCCTGTTAATACTTGTTGACACATGCAATTTAGTCGTGTCAATGTGTGGACGATTTTAAATTCGTTAACATTGTGGGCGTAGCATATTTTTTAATTGTTTTCCGTATTTTGACTGTTTTTTTTTTTTTTCTCCATAACAAACCAAGTATCTCACGTTCTCCTCGTTAACGACTCACGAGTTCATTAGCGTCGACTGCATAATGGCGCTAAAATGTAGCATAGTCAACATTCGGACATTTGTTATCATATATATATATATAAAAAACATATATATATATATATGATTATATTTCTTTTAATTTCGCAATTTTCAAAAAATACACAAAGAGCACTTATCGTTATAACAAAAATCGCATTCTTAAAGGAGACGTCGACGTCGTCGAATTGTCTCGCAAAGAAAGAAGCGTAAGAAAATGACGTTAAAAAAAACGGACGTTACATGTGGACGGTTTACAAAAATCTTTTCTTTCGGTTCTCTGTTTATTTAAAAAAAAGTTGACAGGTTTCTTTCGCTAAACGGATGCCGTATACATTAATCATATATTTGGTGACATAATAATCAACGAAGTAAAAAGAGAGCCGCGACAATGACGATGAAGCCTCCGACGAGTAAATAAAATGGCAGACCTGGACCATTGACGTATTTTTCCGGTACTTTCGAATTGTAACCAGCGTTCCAGCCCGCTTTCAACGATGTTTTCGATTTCTCGTGCTCGACCAACTCGCCGATCTGAAATTTCTTCATGAGCGCCACAGCGTCGACCGAGTGCCCAGTGTCGTTAAATTCCTCGGTGGCATCGGTACCCGTGTGATTCTTTAGTATCTCCTCGCCACCCGGATGCTCGTTGAGAAAGCTCGTGACATCGTAAACCTTGTTGTTCACGATGAAGACGGTCGTGTGGTCATTACTTGCCTTGGCTACCTCGTCGCGTGTAAATAATTTCGTCTCGGACATTGTCTATCTGGAAATAAATGTTAATAAATCATTAGACAATACAAACAATCAATTGGACGACGGTCGTGCCATTTTTGTCGAGCCGTAAATTCGTACTACTCGATCGCTTGAGTCCTTGTCAGTTTGAATTTTTTTAAATTTCCGTTAAGCCTCAGCGCGCGCCTCTAGCGGCGACGCGCAGAAGCTTCGCGGCGTCCTCGTGCTTGGCGCTAACGTGTTTTTCTATCTTTTGCGTGCGGACAACAGATACTATTTGTTATGATAATTGCAGTATCTCACAGCGGTTGAATTATCTATTTTACTTGGTCACTCAGTGATGTAATGGCGACGCTGGATGACTTGCATCATAAAAGGTGTTTGCCGAATAGATTACAAGACGATGCCCCTTCTGTTGAACGTTGTATGAGATAAGGGAATAGACACTTTGAACTTTGTCCTTGAATTTTTGATTTTTAAAAAGCTGAATACTGTTCTCGTCTTCTCTGTTGGCTTACTCATATTCAAATTCCTCTTTCGTAACAGTCACATGCTAACCATGCAGTTTACGCTTCTAGGAAATCGTTAATGATATTATACTGTTCAGTATCAAGACAGATAATGGCAATGGACTGATTTTTTTTTTATTTATTGGTCATACTCTCTTCAGTTGTAAGTGTACTTCGTTATTAACACGCAGAGAATAATCTGGAGTGATCTGATAACTTGATCTTTAAAGATACATAGTTAATTTTGTAGCAAACTCAAATTGTCATGTAAAGAATTTCTATAAAAAAAATATACTTTATTCAGTTCACGACAAGTTTACATATCTTTATACGATAATACTCACGTCAATGTTCTTAATAATAATTGAACACACATTATCCATCGTTAACTGCACTCTCATGCAATTGCGAAATATTATTACGCATACAGTATTACAGTATACATAAAAACCGTATCAGTATAGACAAGTGAACGAATCACGTCCTTTCTGAGTGTCGGAGTATATTCTCGTTACGCCATTACGTGCTTGTTTATCGAGAAAAGAAAAAGCTTTGAAAAACATCAACAGATAAGCCAGTTGCTCGCAAGAGAGCATTACAAGATAGATAAAGCGGGAGATAAGACAATAAATAAAAAGCAAAAAGAATTCTATTCGCTAAGCCAATCAAACAACGTGCGACTGACTGCAGCCTTTAAGAGATTTAAAAAATCCCGCCTTACCTTTTCTTTGAAGGACCAAAGCGTATTCGGCTTAAAGGATGATCTTCCGCGTCACGTGACTTCCGCAATGGAATCCTACAAATATTCAGACTCGTGCGAACGTGCTCTGGCAGGATTTCGAGGACGAGTGTTTTCGAGATTTCCCGTGAGAATTGTCGCACTAATCGAAGACCTTGCGTGGATGTTGCTTGTCTTCCTTGTGGCGCAAATGTCACTACGTACTATTGCTCTGTTGCTGTTACTTGTCTTTATTACTCCTTTCACCCTTTTTTTTCTCTTCTCTTCTATCGACGTTTACAGCTACTCGAGAAAAACTCGTAACAGATCGCACAATTTCAATTGGCTATCGTTAATTCTTATCAAGCTGGAGTCTCTTTCACTGAAGACGTACTCTTCTTGACTGTACCAATCTAGGACTCTGTAACTAGATTTTATTTCTCTCCCTACTGTACCCTCACTTTATACTCCGCACTTTTGAATAGAACCTCTCGTTACTTATCCCCACCCATCTCTACCGGCTGTACAGGACGCGTCAACGTGCGGCGAAGAGTTAGTTTCACGAAAGACACTGCAGAGCGCGCTGCTCCATAACTGTCTACTACGAAACAGGTTATCAATGACTATTATTCATCATTAAACCAAAAAATTATTGGATTTTTTTTCAAGGGATTTTCGTAACGTTATTGTTTCATGTCGTCTGTCGTACTGAATTTTTCATGTATTATAGAATATCTCAAAGCATTCCTGTTACGCGTTATAAGTGTGTCACTCACTTTCTTATCTTGTAATATTTTGTCTGTGCCTATGATCACCCATGATGCTCGGTATATTATATCTCGAAATTAAAACAGTATGCTATTTTTTTGCTCAACTACTATCATTCAGTTATCTTGTACATTATTGATTTCTTTTTTGTTATCAGTGTTTAATCAACGGTCGTCGTAACCTTTTTTTGCCTGTAGAGAATTTCATAGTTATGTTGCATTACGTTGTCCATTGCTATGGTTACTGCAGTCGAGCTTTATATGAATTTTTTTTATTCTCCAAGGGGCTGATTTAAAATTGAAAGTCTTATGAAAAATGCCCCTCTCCCTTACCTTGAAGAATCACACGGATCACGTGGGATTGATAATACGTTTAGTTGCGTAATATCTTCGACTGATTGAACTAGTAGCTAGATGAATCAGCATGTAATCGTGGCAGCTATGAAGAATGTCAACATTAATCTACCATTCATCGTGACACGGCAATCTTTGTTACTGCCGATTTAATTCCTCTTACATTGTCTTTGAAAGGATCCTTTTCAATTGTTTTTGATTCGTTTATCTCGAACAACGAAAACAAAAAAAAGTGAACGACTATAATATTTTTGGAATTTTCTTGTTGTCAAGTCTTCGCCATCACTCAGCTTACACACGAACAAGACAACGATATATTTAATCAGCGCGTACTTGCTAATTTTGTACACTTAGTATCATACCTTATCAAGCTTAATGTATATCATATTGTGTACAGGCTGTTTCAAGGAAAACCGGACGTGTGTCCGTACGTGAATGCCTCACGTACTTTGTTAACTGTTTATCGTACCTTTGACTCTAGCATTTAAATGCGTTGCTTACGTCTTTATCTTTCACTTGGTCAGTTCTTTTCTTTTTATTACTACATTTATATTACAATTATTACATAGGGTCATTCAGAATTGGGTCAGTACCACAGAGTATAGAATATAATGGCATAGATCATCACGCCGATACCAACGAATACTGGAATCCACGGCGATGACTCAATCTTTTTCTCCTCGTATTCCCAGTCGTCGTCCAGCTCTTTCATCAGGTCATCGCGACTCAAAGGTCCTCCTCTACTGGATGCTTGACCCCCAGGATCTCCGGTGATCATGCCGATTTTCAATGTCTCACATAACTGCACCGCCTCTGTCGTGTGGCCCACATCGTCGAAGCACGTAGTTCCATCCTTACCCGCTAGGTTTATCAGGACTTCCTCGCCACCTGGATGCTCCTTCAGGAACTTGGTCACATCGTAGACGCCTTCATGGATAATGATCCATAGATCCTTTTCCTTGTTGTGTTTCATGACCTCATCGTGCGTAAACAGCTGAGTCATTTTTTTTCTGCATCAAAGGCCGACACAGGAACCTATATCAATCTTTCGATTTTGACGATTACGATAAAATCGTTTGGATTCGAATTTACTAACCTGTTACCTTCGGGGCAGTTCTGTTATTCCTTCTGAAGATTGTTTTGTAATTTTTTTTTCCTATTTTATTCCTTAACAATTTTATCAATTGTACCGACTCTATCTTAACTGCACTTCACTCGTTCCTTTCTCGTCAGCTAATGCTACCTCTGATGAGGCATCGACTTTTTTGTTCGTAATGACTGACCACTTTGACTTGAATCGAAATTCATAATAATGGAGGCCGTTAATTTGCACAGAATAGAAGACACGTGAGAACTTGCTTTCGATTTTACATGTTTGCGCATGGGATCTGTATATATCAGTTGATCGATGAATATTTATAAAATCGATTGCTTACTAGTCTATTTCGAAAATAAGTCTTTCGTCGCATTTACGTTCAATCGTCGATTAAGTGTCGACAAATGCATATCAATTTTTTGACTTGTTCTTCCTTGACGTATATCAAGGTATACTCGTCATTTTATTTCATTACTCTCTGCCAGTTTTCGTAAATTCATTTTTTTTTTCGGGGATATAATCACTGTTCAGTGAAATGCCAAGGTAGAGTCAGTAAAGACTCGTGTGAATATTAACTTTTTGAAAAATTAACCTAACCTTATCTCTATGACATAGTGTCAACCTTGCGACGTAATAAACAGAACTGCGACAAAAACATGCAAGTCATTAATAACGATGCTTAATGATAACTTGCACATATATCTGTGATGGATGAAATCCTTCATAAATATTCATAACGTGTGGATAATTGATGCAAAACTTTTTACTTCTTTCTAAATAATATTTTGAATTGATATGTACAATATTGATTATTATTACTACGATTAGTATTTTGGCACTCATTCGTCATGAGTGAGTAGAGTGTCATTGACATTATGAATAATATTTTTTTGCGATCTGTTAATAAAAAGGACATTATTTCGTGGACTGATTGTACGTACTTATTATTTCGTCAATACTCGTTGCTGCTGGGTAATGATTCTTGGGCTTCGAGGAAATATTGATATTTTAATACCAAGAATTACTGTACACTCGTGGTGTATACTACTACGCATTGGATAAAAACAGCCACTTTTAGCTAGACGGTCAGACTGAAGGGGTTGGTTTTCAAGGTAGCTATAATTACCGCGGGACACGCGATATAGCAATTTTCATTCTAAAATTGCCGCGGCACTTATGTTTCCTACTGTTTCGGCACAGAGGGCGGCACCGATCTCGTGCCGAATGGGCGCCAGCAAACAGCTGGCTTTTTTTTTATTACAAAAAAAAAACTGTTTCGAGTTACTGAAGTTAGGAAAGAAGTTGATATTTGTTTACGATTTAGTTTCACTAAAACATTTTATTTATTTTTATGTTTTGCAGAAAACTGGGGCCAGGATCAAGATATATTCCAATTGTTGTCCACACAGCACAGATCGTTTGGTTAGCATCTGTGGCAAACCTGCTACTTGCGTCGAGAGTATTCGCGAGCTGGTAGCAACTATTAAAACTGTGAGTAGTTATAACTTGAGAAGAGTAATTGAGTTAAAAAGAAAATGAAGAATTTAATAAATCAATTGGTATAACTCGTTACAGTCCCCTCTGAAAGGTGTGAACAACCCTTATGATCCGCACAATTACGACGACTTCTACGCCGACGAATATGGCGGCTACGGGGGTGGAGACGGTCAGGGTAAACCTGGCTTCGGCGGTTCAGGAGGACGCGGAGGAGGTGGCGGCGGCGGTGGTGGCGGAGGTGGTGGCGGTGGTGGCGGCGGTGTTGGTGGTATGCCACCGCGTCGCGACGCTCGTGGTGGAGGACCTCCTGATATGAATCGTGGATTTGCTGCACCACCTCCAAGGGGTGGACCGCGCGGTGGCGGCGGTGGTGGCATGTCAGGACCTCCTGATCGTGGATATGGTGGAAACTCGCGTGGAGGTGCTGGGGGAGGCGGATATGATGGTGGCAGGGGTGGCGGATATGCTGGAAATAGGGGTGGACCGCCACCTTATGGCGGAGGAAATTACAACGGTGAGTGGTACAAACCATTTTATCAGATCAGATTTTTTTTTACTTAGACATGAAATAGTTGAGAATTGTTTTTTTCTTTCTTTCTTGGTTCCGTTCTCTTATCTCGAAAATGTTTATTGTTATGGAAATTCACTTATCAAATAATTACATTGTCGTTTAACGGAATAACTGTTTGTGTGTATATATGTATATATATACCGTATATTTTTTGACATGTTAATTAAATATTTCGTACCATTGCAGATAATGGATGGGGAATGCAAGGTGGTGCACCCAATGGTCTAGGAGGTGGTGGTAATTCCGGGATGAGTGGACCACCCCTTGGAAGTAACCAGGGTAATCAAGGAAGCATGGGCGGTGGCAAGACCAGTACTCAAGTCACCATTCCCAAAGACGTAAGTAATTTATTCAAGGAAACTTTGTTTTTATTTTTAGTTAAAATTATTCGAATTATCTGAAATTTTCATTCATATATGAGTCATAAATATCAATTACCATAGAGAAAATGACTTCGCTTAACTCAAGGTGGCTAACCGAAATAGCAGTATGGAATAACGCTTGTTTCCTTTCATGAACGCAGCTCGCGGGAGCTATTATTGGCAAAGGTGGCGCCAGGATCAGAAAGATTAGATCTGACAGCGGTGCAGGCATTACTATAGACGAACCCCTGCCAGGAAGCAATGATCGCATCATTACCATCAGTGGGCTGCCTAATCAGATACAAATGGCGCAATACCTGTTGCAGCAAAGGTGAGCAAAACTGTATTTAAAATATTTCTGCTTTTTGCAAAATAATACTCTGTGTATGGATATGGAATTTATCGATGAGAAATAAAAATTAGAATATTTTTTATTGCAACGATTTTAATTATATATAATTATAGCTTTATCAGCTTTTTAATTAAACTTAGTCTCATTATGCTTTTGTACTAATGAACGCCACATAAACTCATGTTGAATCCATTAGGTCTGCCTTTATCATATTATAGGTTATGGTTGAAAAGAATATATATATATATATATATATATATATTCCAACATTCTAATATGTTAAAATAATTCCCATTACTGTGAAGCCGTAAGGGTATCAGTTTTTGTCTGAAAATCTTCCTGGATCATTATGATCAAAACGTCGGATCAGCAGGGACTAACACGAATTCCAATTAACCAGCTTAAGGAGAGCGCTACCCAAAGAATTTGATGTGATAGTGACGAGGACTACTAATTCGTGACGCAACGAGTACCAGCTAACTCGGAGCGACCAGGAAGCGGAAGTTGGATGTGGATCGCAAGAGGGTGAATTTATATTAACATCCAATGGAATTGGAAGTTGAAAAAGAAATTGGGGCTCCGTTGTATGGAAGACTAGTGATTTTGTTGTTCTACTGTCGATGTAACAAGGAATCACTAATCATCCTACAAAGGCGCTCAATCCTTCGTTGAAATAATCCCAGAGATGGCAGCCTATGTTCTCTCGACTTGGGGAGAAAAAAAAATCTACTAACCGTCGCACGAGAACGAATGCAATGTAGAACGAAAAAGGATGCTTTTGTTATTGTCTAACCGCTTGTTTATTTTTTTTGTTTTTGTGTTTATTATCACGACTGGGCGATAATTAATCTTGTACGATTTTTCATTTTTATTCTTTCACGTGACGTCTTGAAGTAATTCTTGTGTCTCTTTCTTGTTGTAGCGTGCACGAGAATGCGGACCACTACTAAAAAAAATGGCGGCGATATAATCGAGAGCACGGGGGAGCCAAAGATGCGTTTGTAACTGTTTTTTTTTTCTAGGAATATTTCACGGAAAAACAGAAACACAATTACTGAAAAAAAATAATAATAAATAAAAAAATAAAAGGAGGGATCCGTACGGTGTATATGGCGTGCGCAATTTTGTGCTACACGTTGAATTAGCCGAGTACACGAGGGAGGACAATCCTGCGCACGCCAATGCGTACGAGATCTTCGTCTTCCGGTTAGGATCTGCGCAAGTAACCAAGTGTCAAGATTTAATGAAAGAATTGTAAACAAAATGACGACGAGTTGGAGGGAAAATGGATGCAAGTATCGAGAAGAAAAGTAGCTTAAACACTTTTTGCTGCGCGAATCTCATTCACCGGAAAAATTATTTTTTCAGATAACATTCAGTAGCGCCAAGAAGTTTGTAGAATATTATTGCTTATACTTATTCTAGGGTCGCGCGGGCTATTATTTCATTGGGCCCGTCTTTTTTTTTTTTCGATCCATCTAGAAGTAGTTTCCACGTATCATTCTTATCACCTTTTTTTTGACCCATACACTTACGTTAACGGGAGGCTTTCCATAGTAGCGCCATGTTGCTAATCGCTGTCAATCAAAAAGGGATTCACCTTAGAATCAAATATTGTTTTCATTTACGTTTACGCATATTATACGTGATTATCTTGCGCCATACTGTAAATACAAAGTTCAATTGATTGTCATAATCAATTTTATCATTCCTTCGATGCTGTTATATTAGTATACAGCGTGTACTAAGGAAGAGAAAGCTCTCCCAAGTGACACGAAAAATCCAGTGATACATATATTTTTGAGTATCATTTTGAAAGGAGCGACATGACGATGCCTAGGAAAAGTGTCCCGAGTGAATCGGCCCTCCCCCCGTCCTCCTAACTCAACCTTCTCCTACCCACGAATCATAAGGCCGCGTTAAATACGTCATCTTCCCTTCGAAAATTCCGTGGCTATTTTTAATTATGTCTCTACGATTCTCGAGCCTTTTACCTTAACGTTCTCGAATTACAAACAACTTACAAGACTACAAGCATAACAGTCTATTAATGCTAAACGTCAGCCTTTACCCCGCGTATATCTGTCTGCGCATCGAGTTGTGAGGATAAGATGGCTCGAGATTATAGATGCGAAAATTGGCCAATTGCAGGGAAGTAAATACCTACGCGGTAGAACTGTACATAATGAAAAATAACCTTCCCGTCATATTCCCTCTCTACCCACCCATGTACACTGTTTCTCTACTTGCATCATTATTATTATTACTATTAATAATAAGAATAATTATGCACTATTATATAATCCATCCCATATATATATATATATATATACACAAATATATATATACTAATGATAAAATGAAGGAAAGAAACCCCTTTACTCCTAAGTGAACGCCATGCGCGCGTCGTCATTATTAAGAAGGTACAGAATAACGAATAAAGATTATTAATGATAACGATTACGACGGATAATTAAGAAGGGAAAAGAGGATATATAAACGAGGATCCGTGGTGATTTAACGCAGTCGTGTGTCAAAGGTCGCTTGTAATGATCGCGTCAAGTTTCAAAGTGTCACATTTGCCTGCTATGGGCGCTAAGAGGAAAGGTGTGTGTACGTTTTAAAGAAAAAAGGAAGAAAAAATCGGTCGTAGGCGCCTCGCTATTTAAATGTCCTCGAATTTGCTGCGAAGAAATTAAGCATGGAGGGCGCCGGAACGGAACGGAGGATATAACGGAAGCGGTCAGAGACGGAAAGAGAATGGTATAATATTTTCCACGTAACAATGGAAAGAAAAATATGAACAAAGAAAAGATAAAGGACGATTATCATTTTGATACTCCTTTCCTCTCGTTTACACCAACAGCCAATCAGCATCCTTTTGTACCTTTTTATTTTAAATTTATCCTCGTCGATACGTTTGAATACCTTATTATTGCATAGGTCTTTTACTTTCTTTCTATTTGATCGTTTTTTTTTTTTCTGTAGTCGATTTAATCTCGTCCCTTCCTTTTTATGTATCAAAAGATCAGACAAGTAATGTAGTCATGGTTTTCCAGTGATTTTGATACGCGAAACATTTTTTTCTTCCCTTTTATCCTCAAGCATCATTCGTTATTCTCTTTTGTATTGATACTTACCAATTGTTAGACACATTGTCAGTGGCAGACCTCTGTTTTCTTAGTTATAAGCAATGTTAGCTTGAATTCATGTACTCTGGTTTTATTCCGAGCAAAATAGGAAACGTTTTTAAAGCTGAAATTAACATTAAATAATTATTAACAATGTTAACGGAGCGTGTTATTCCGTGTTGGCTATGTACACTGGATATGCAACTCCGAGCGAGAACCGACAATGAATTATGATAATTGCGTTAATATAATATTTTGAATTAATCGAGAGAGTGAGAATGCGAGAGTGCGTGAATTGTAATAAAGGGAGGGAGGAATACACGAGATTGAGAATAATAAAAAAAAAAAGAAGTTTACAGTTAGCTTAGCATCAAGAGGGAGGGACACGAATAAATAAAAAAAAATATGAGAGACAGAGACCAGAGACACTCGTTTGTAAACACGATAAAATGTGTACCTATTATACATACAAGCTTCGCTCAAAGTTAACGAAAAAGAAGAAAAATATATGTTCCCGTATTCGTGCCAGCACACTCAATTTATTTGCCGTCACATTTCTTCGTCGATACTCAAACGTTTATTTGATTTTCACTGTCCGCAACAGCGAACCGAACGTTCATTGTTGTCCGCCATTTGCAATAATGACTGCGCATGCGCACTGATTCTATAATCGCAACGTACGAATAATCGGGAACGCTTTGAGCGTGGCGTTATAAGAATATACAGTTTACAATTCTTTGTAACGGATCATTTTTATTTGTCGAATAAAACGTTAGTACAAACGACTACCTAAGCAATTTCTTTTTAAAGTAAGAATTTCAGTTCCTCGAGGGACAATGTACTGAACGGTGGTCCTTCTTGACTATATCAGCACTCGGTGTCCGTGGCGTTAAATTAATGACATTATTTTGAAACATTAATTTCCCGTGGCTTCGATACTGTGAGTGATATGCATATTACTATATTTACATATATTTTCCCTATAATAAATATTCTAAATGCTTTGTTCCCTTCCTCAATGATTTGTGCACACGGTTATGAATTATGTAACATAGTCCTGTAAGCATGTGGATATTGTATGCTTCTTTTTAGTTCAAGGTCAAAGGGCGAGATCGCACCTGAAGAATCTCACATCCACAACACCATCAATAGGAAACTGGAGACTGACGAAGTTTCCCGTACGGTACTTTCTAAGAAGGCGGCTGTTGACTCCAAAAGCAAAATTGATTTAAAACCTACTACGTAGTGTAAACAACTGGATTCTCAATTTGATACTAGTGTAATGCTGCGTGTATATAAAATTACATTTTAATATTGTGTAATTTGATTCTTAAAACTTGCTATATTGAATTAGTAATAATACGCTTGTATAGTACTAGTTTCATCATGTAGTTTTCATATAAGCTTATTTGAGTCGTTTTTAAATGTTAATACAATAACCCTGTTTACTTCCAAGTGCTTTGATACAATTTTGTACTGATTATATGAATAAAAATGTTGTACTTGAATTATGGCTTATTTACTTTCAATGCAATACAGTTATTCGTGGGATATGCGCGCGCTGCTTGATTCCCCACTCCGCGCCACTTGGTATAACAACGACGGTGCGGCTTATTCTGATTCATTGCCGCTCGAGGCACGGCACGAGGCGTGTCGCTCGTGGAGCCATGAGCGCCTCGCTGAGTATGCCCAGGCCTGAGTGGCACAGTGAGGAGGTCAGGGTGGCACTGGAACTGGAGTTCCAGTTGTGCGTTGTGATATTACGTCACAACTGAACTCATTCCTACTGCCTGGTGTACTTGCAGTGTTTCACGTGGTTCAGTTTAGCTTTGGTTTAGTTCACTAGTTAGATGTGGAGACCCTGAAAAGAAGGTCATTCTAGTTTTAATTAAAATCATTCGTGAAGCCACGATAAACATTGTACGTAGAGCAGGTAGGAACGTGTCGTTCAGGCTCTCTCACTGTTCCATTTACTGTGTCGCTCGACTCTGCTCATTCTGCAGCTCAGTGTCAAACTCGGCACTCAGCATCACAGTGAGCAGCTCCAGTCCTGAGCGTCTCAGTGAGGAGGTCAGACAGGTAGTGGAACTTGAGTTCCGGTTTTGCATTTATGACACTCCGTCATAACTTGTGTAGAACTGAATTCGTGGAACAGTGGTTCCACAGTTCTGCTTTGCATGAGCTGTGATGTTATGTCACAGTGTAGAATTAGCACTTGAGTCTCTATTGAAACTGCCCTCAGGTCCCTTCACTGAGTCGTCAGGACTTGGACGTGAGTCTGAGCGGTGCAGTACATGGTACATGCGAGAGGACCTGAATGATCCTGGAACGAGTTCAGCTGTGATGTAGCATCATGAAGCAAAAGTGGAACTTCAGTTGTACAATGCTTTCTGGCAATCCACACTATGCTATTTAGGTTTGGAGATGTTCATCGAGTAGCTCAGAGCCACGAGAGAGACAGTGCCGATGCTGATGCAATGAGCGGGAAA
>JARPRG010000296.1:229751-245970 GCA_031001745.1 Hartigia nigra
AAGTTACGTTATACTATAACTCTAGTCTCCTTTCTGTACCACTTAAATTCAGATTCGCTAACTGTGACAAAGACAATGAGCGGACTAGAGCGTTACAGAGAACAGCATAGTGAGAAAACCAGAGCAGCATCTGCCAGATTTATATGCAATGCTTCATGTGGTATTATCAACGACTTTAATTGTAACTACAATACTGTCAGAGAATCTAAGTCCGACTGCTAAACTAAACTGAAGTTAAACCACATTAAACACTCTGAATAATAGATCAGCATTATTAACGACTTTAATTATAACTACAATACTGTCAGAGACTCTAAGTCCGACTGCTAAATTAAACTGAAGTTAAACCACATTAAACACTCTGAATAATAGATCAGCATTATTAACGACTTTAATTATAACTACAATACTGTCAGAGACTCTAAGTCCGACTGCTAAATTAAACTGAAGTTAAACCACATTAAACACTCTGAATAATAGATCAGCATTATTAACGACTTTAATTATAACTACAATACTGTCAGAGACTCTAAGTCCGGCTGCTAAGCTAAACTGAAGTTAAACCGAACCACATTAAACATTGAATAATAGATCAGACAACAAGAGCAGGTTCAGTTATGACATAACATCAGAGATGCACGTCACAAGTGAAACATGCTCCAGTGCCACTCCAGCCTGCTCACAATATCGCTCAGACCCAGACTTGCTCAACGTTAGTCGCTCAACGTGCTGTGATCGATCCGAAGCCTGCCGCGTCACGAGCGACAATGAGCTGAAAAGCGCTGCCGTGCCCGAACAGGCCGAAGCGTCGCGGAGTGGGAGTTTTGCGCATGCGCATGCGCATCAACGACTTAGTACTAGCGCTATGAACTAATATTGACTTTGAACTCCAGACCATGACCTCTTCATCCAGGATGCTGTATAATAAACCTAAATGATATTTTAATTATTGTATTACGAATTATACTTACCTCTACACTTTACCTTTCCACTGTATCTTGTAGATTTGATAATACATATACTAGTTTTAATGGCACATTTTCTTATGCCTCCTTCCTTCCTAGGCTGATAAAAGCTTCAGGATAAATTCCTCTCTCGTCGTTCCATTTGGGTTTAAGGATCATGTACGATGAGCAGGATTTATTTAGGATCGAGAAATGTACAAGGACACGCACTGCCATCATCCACTCTGTTGCTGAATCTTTATATTTCTTAGACTTGAATTGTAATAAAACGCCTCTGTAAAGGCGCAGAAAGAACACACTGTATGATACTAAATTAAATTTGAAAATGGTAGAAGATAGTTCAACTTGTACTTTAAATCCATACACGTTTATTTGACAAGTAAATTAATCAAAGCCTCTCTGTAGTAGCGATCAATCATTCCTGACAATCATGTCATGATTAGGAGTGTTATAAAGAAATTCATTCTTAAAAAAACACAATCACTGCGTAGTCCAATTATTATTAAGATCATTGATGGTCGTAGACAATAAACTAAAATGATTATTGAACACTTCCCATTTATTATCAGCCGTCAATGACCCAAAGAACGTTGACACCAGACATTCCCAGATTGACACGTCCTAGCATTCCGTGATCACGTGTTTTAACAATATACAAGAATAACAGCAACGTGTGAAACATGTTGTTTCGACCCTGAAAAGACCCAAAAGAATGCTCCTAATTATGCTGGTAACAAGAATGAACAACTAGAAATTGGTTGAAAGACCTTACCCTTGGTATTTCCTCTGTCTGCTGCGACGGAGAATCGCTGGTTGAATCTCCTGTTAATGCTAAACTATAGTGAGGTGGATTGACGGATTGACAGACTATTATTGGACCTTTATGTTTTGGCAGTTCAGCACCAGCTTTAGCTGTGTATCTTGATGTAAAAGAACGTGCATCCGGTTGGTCAAGTGGAGCTTCCAGTTGGGTATCCATGTACGAGCATACCAAATGCATTACAATCTGAAGGAATAAATAATATAGTGTAATAAATGATTAATTGTATTAATGAACTAGATTTTATAAGTACTTACAGCGGTGTCTGTTGGTAAACTACTGTCCCATTCCTTTCCATTGTAAGATCCACCACCGTTCCACTTAAATTCACTCATCGAACCACCTTTTGCTAATACTTTAATTCTCTTGACTAGGTAATCCTGGTTGTTCGAAATCTCCAGGAATGGCACCAATGTAGGAAGGGTAGGTACACCGGAAACAAGGACTGGGGATTGAGCAAGTTTACGGAGTCTATCAAGTCCTACTTGTCCAGGTTGGGAATCACTAAGCCCATGACGAATTAGGGCGGTGCATACTATTTCTATTTCTGTCGCGACGCGTTCCACTACAGTTTTACTAATCCACTGAAACAGAAATAATCGTTTGATGATTTGATACTGAGTATCTCAACTATGTACGATTGATTAAAGGTAATTCTTGGCTTATTAATTACCATACGAAGATTTGCTGTCCATTCATTAACTTTCTCCGGACTGATGCGACGCTTTTTCCAAACATCCGGTACACCGTATCCTCCACGTGGTGAGCTTCCTTCTTCAGCACCAGGACTCGCTGATTTAGAATTGTCTGCATCAGATAAAATCCGTTAATTGAAAATACAATTGTATTTTTGATAGACTTATCGGCACTTACAACTTACCAACTGTAGTTGCCAATTGGTATGTGCATCTTCTGAGCATTGGTGAGATTTCACTAGGACTTCTGACAGCAGGATGTGACCAGAAGGAACTTAAGAGATTTGATGGCTGATCTACGCTCATTGAGCATGCTGATTTTCTTTCTTGCCGAGCAATTTCCTTGAGATAACTCTGCAATTGTGTCTCATCTTGTATTAAGTTTTCACTTGTTAGACTACCATTTGCTGATGCATTCAGAGATTTATTGAGTGAACTATTCGGACTTAAAGTCCGTTTACGTGGAGATGGTGAGCTGCCGTATTTGCAGAAGGAACTTGACGATATATAATCCTCTTAAAAAGAAAATAAGTTTATCCTTTAATCAGAATGTGATATATTATCATGATTAATTTGATAAAAATTTTAGAAACATCATTTTATCATATCTTGTCTTCGGATAATGACATAATGAAAGTGATCATTGTTTTTATAGAGAAAAAAAATTTACATACTTGTTTCATTTAAACTTGGCGAACCAAGTGTGCTTGAAGGTCTACTTAAGTTCAGAGAAGAAAAATTCAATGGTGAACTTGGTTCAGCTACTTTTGGGGGTGAAACTGGTTCGTTCTTAAATAGTGGATCATCATCTGTGATACCTAATAATCTCCTTTGTCTCGGGCTTATGATTACAGGTTGCAGACTTAATGTCGCTAAGAAGTAGCGAATTAAGTGGTACAATGCATTTAAAGCAAAAATAGATGCTAAGCACCATTCTATCCAACTGAATGGTTTGTAAGCTACACCGCCATATAATCTAAAAGAATCGTTATAGATATGAAAATAAATATACATGAATGCAGGTATAAAAAACATGACAATGAATATTTACATAATTATATATAGTCTTACATATCAAAAATAATGATGGCGAGCAAAGTGCTATTGATGAAAAACCATGTGATACTATTTTTCGCCTTGGTTTGCGTCTGCCTGAGGTCGAGTGTTTGTTGTACTTGTGGTTTTGGAGTTAATACTCTAAAAAGAAAAACAAAAGGCATTATAATATTTCGTAAATGGCATTAACAAATCTATACAGTGTATAAAAATATTCTGGTCTGATCTTGAATTATGTGGTAACTTCAAATAATAGTTTTGGTATTATTTCTTTTACCTGGCATTCGGAGAAATGCATCGCATTGGTGAATGGAAATTACTCATTTCAAAATTCCCTGAATATTAATAACTTCTTAAATATCTCATACAAAATTTGCATCTGCAAGTAAAGCATAACCTTCCCGCTAAATGCGAATCGGAAATCACCGGCAAATCAGCACCTTGTACTGATCACAGCGCCATATAACCAGCTGTGTTGTAAACTGGAATCAACATGGCGTAACTTAACTGCCATCTATAATTCTAGTTGTGCAGTTCATCGATACTGTTTTCTTTCTAGAGTAACCTAGAGAATTATAGTGTTTTGATTGCGATCGTCATCTAATTAAGATTTTAATATTATTTTCCTGTTCTAAACGGTGCAAGCAACATAAATATCTAAATACGTAAGTATAATAATTGTTATTGTCATAAGTCTATGTTTGGAGAATGTTTTCTTTGTAGCAACAATTGGTTTGTTCGGTGCATCATATAATGGTATTTCCTATACGACAATATCAAATTGTTTATAGCGTACAATTGTATGATTACAGAAGGAAACATAAGTCACTGCTAAAATGGGAAAACATGAAGTGGGCACTCCAAAGTATATTGCTAACAAAATCAAAGCCAAGGGCTTGCAGAAGTTGCGATGGTACTGTCAAATGTGTGAGAAACAATGTCGGGATGAAAATGGATTTAAGTGCCACACAATGTCAGAATCACATCATCGTCAATTGTTACTCTTTGCTGACAATGCTAGTCGATATATGGACCAGTTCTCAAGAGAATTTTCACAGGGTTATTTGCACCTTTTGAAAAGGCAATTTGGTACTAAAAGAGTACCAGCCAATAGGGTTTATCAGGATTACATTGCTGATAGAGGTCATGTACATATGAATGCTACCATGTGGCTAAGTTTGACAGGTTTTGTCAAGTGGCTAGGTCGTACTGGCAAATGTGTCGTGGATGAAACTGAAAAAGGTAAAAAATCGAATAAACCATATAAAAAGACGTGATATTAATAATACTTTTGTCATATTAGGCTGGTTTGTCACTTACATTGATCGAGACCCTGAGACATTAGCTGCTCAAGAGAAGAAAGCTAAGAAACAGAAAATGGACAAGGATGATGAGGAACGAATGATGGATTTTATTGAGAAACAAGTAGAACGAGGTCGCCAGGATGGAGATTCTGATGACGGCTTTAAAGTACCTCTAATCCGTCCAGAGGATGACAAGCCTCTAGTATTAGAAATGAAACTCAAGCCTAAAGTAACACCTATTACCGGACCGAAAATAGATCTGACTAAAGCAAAAGGTCAGGCATCTTCAAGCATCGAAGAAGAAACAAGTAGTACAGTTTTTATAAAAAAAGAACCTGAGGCTGATACGATTAGTGAATTCTCCAGTGGACGATCCGATATAAGCATTAGGAAGCGTGACAGGCAGGATAGTGATACGTCTTCAAAAAGGTTAAAAAGCGAACATTCCGACACCAAGAAGCCGAAACGTGATAAAGAGTCAAAGGGTTGGCTCCGAGAAGGTCTTGCTGTAAAACTGACAACAAAAAGCCTTGGTGAAAAGTATTATAAAGCCAAAGGAATTATTCAGGAGTTAGTAGACGAGCAAGGATTTGTTGGCAAAATTAAACTTACCAGCCCTGGTGAAGTAGAAGGTCACATAGTTAAACTTGATCAGGCTCACATGGAAACAGTGATTCCTGCAATAGGTCGGACAGTTTTAATTCTCTGGGGTAAGCATGAAGCAGAGAAAGCCATTGTACAGAAAGTTCGCATTGAAGAGTTTAGTGTTGATGTAGAGCTCGAAAGAGATAAGAAACTTCTCAAAAGAATTCCTTACGAACAAATTTGCAAGTATGCTGGTAAACAAAGTTGAATGTTTAACTTTATACTAGACTGCGTTATTCGTAAGAGTACCTGTGTACATATAATCAATTCTAAATATGACATAAATTATAATAAAACCTTTATTATTTATTCTATTAATTCATCTTCAATGATCCATTCCTATTCCCCTTCCTCTTGAAAAATATCTGCATTCAATAGCTGCAAACTAAAAAAAAACATTAAACAATAAAAGGCATAGCAAATACTACTCCTAATTATCACGATTGTTATTTAAATTAAAAAATACATTTTTAATGAGACGAGGAAAAACTAATGTACGTTAAACAAGAGTATGCATATAGCTATACACCAGCCATGTGTTTTACATACGTTCCATATGCTTTGGAATCTTAAGATCATTTGCATTATATTAATAGAGCTTGTAAGTTCTTTTTACAACAACAATAATAATAATAATTCATCAAAGTATTTTCCGTATTTTTGTATAGGAAATTTCTATAAACAAATCGAGCAAGAAAGCATATTATCAAAAGCTTTCCTTTCATGCGCTTCTGCGCAGCATATCGAAGTATACTACTATACACTACTATATACTACCAGCCACTACCAGTCGTGGCTGTTAGATATTTGGTACGTAGTATACATTTTATACAGTTTAGTTGCAGGCTGAGTCGTTGGCCGTGTTCGGGAGGAGACTGAGTCACTAAAGAGAGAGTAGGATTGACTGAGAACTTGACTTTGGGTTGAATGTGTATGGCGATAAGAAAATTTGAAGTGTCGAAAGTTCGTTGAAATCATGTAAGTACTATAATAAGAACCATGTGAGTGACAGAATGATTATTTCAATTGTTTTAGTTTCCTGTTTTCATTGATGTATCCTTATGGAACAATGTATGGTATTATTTTGTAGATCAGCAGCTGCGATTAACCTTAACGTTACCTCCTGGAAAGATATGCTACAACGTCATAAAGTGTTGTTATTCGACGGCCAAACTACAAAGACAGATTTTTGGGCATGATCCTTAGAGCTGATTTACAGGCTGAGTTGAGTTCAAAATAATAGTGCGTCCTTGCAGTTGTTTGGGGGTTGTGATAATATGACGTTTTCTAAGCCGTTGAAGAACAACATGAGTCCTCCCAATGTGTCAATAGTGTAGATTGTGCAAGGGTTATATGCTTTTTGGGAATTGTTCTGTACGATGCATACTGAAAATGATCTCGGAGGGAAGGCAGAAGGTGATCCAGAAACTTCGGCTGCTTCTGCTACAAATAGATCCTCCTTACTTGAAGAAGATCTTGCCTTGAGTTCATCGACTATATGTAAGTATTAAATAATATTTGCTATGTTGTTTGGAGAATAATCTTTTTTTATTTATAATAGGTAACAGTGATAAAAGTCCTACCGAGGGAATGGCAGCTAGACTTGCTGCAAGGGAAGCAAATAGAATAATTTATGTGAATGAGGATGCAATGGATTGTAATTATGGCGAGCCTACTGATATGTCAAAAGTTGTAGAGGAACCTTGTAGTCCTGAGCTGTTTAATAGTGACACTGAAGAAGGGCTGAGAGAAACAGAAACAATAGATACCAGAAAAACATTGAATGATGGAATGTCCAAGTCTGTTACTCAGCCAACACAGGCAGAGCTCTTGGCGAAATCTGATTACTGTCTGCTGGCCAGAATTAATAAGCATCTCAGTGGCATTCCTCCACCGCCTAAACATACGATATGCCAGAAAGACTGTAGTGACTTCCTAAACAATATCAAGCAAAATTGTAGCTTCTTTTGGACTACATTGGCAGACAAAAATACACATGCTGTGCATGAGCCAGTCAATGAGTCTCCAGAGGAGTGCAAAGTCAATCGTATAGAGACAATTTATCAACGACAAGCAAAAAGTACATCCAGAAACTTGTCAACTGCCTTTGATGCCTGTGACATATCTACGGAGCCAGTAACAACTGCTAAGGAATCTTGTATTCAAGATGGTACAGACACTAGTAGTATTAGTACACCAGTGGACAGTAGTGAAACAATTTTAAAAAGTGAAAACCTTGTTAAAGACAGTTTTGGTCTGGATGATCTAGGAGGGAGTGACTGTGGTGCATCGAGTGCCTCCACGATTTCAACATTAATGCGGACGGAGGCCGAGGTACCTGAAAATAGGGTAAAGAAGACAACGAGCTGTAACATTTTGGATGAACATTCATTGTTATTATATAACACTGTCAGCGAGCAGGATGTGGTGAATCTTTCATGGGATGAAGCTTTCCATCACAAGTGCCATGGGATACAGTAAGTCTTTGAGATGGGTTCTGACTACGTGTAAACGCTAACACGGTGCGAATTACATTACAGCTACAATAGAAACAAGTCAGTAGAGGAATTCGAATCTCTCACTGCAAAACTGTGCGAGAGATACATAGGGGCAGAAACGCAGTCTACCTGCAATATATGGTTTACGAAACAGGCACCAGGAAGTGCGAGAAAGCGTCTTCTGGGCAAACGGAACATCGGTCAGAGTCCAGGAAAGCGTTTGAGCCACTTAGCCAGACGGCGCAGAACATTTTCTAGTGCAAATTTACAGGGTCTAGTGCATGCAGACAAGAAACAATTGGTCCTCAGCGTAAAGTACGTTCTTTTTTGTATTATTCTTCAGTACTTGAACGTTTTAAGCAAAAAAAAAAAAACTTAATTTTTCAAACCATTCAGGTCTACCATCCGGAAAGGCAAGAGTCCCCGGGGTAAGAGTCCTCGAGGTAAAAGTCCACGAGGGTCTGTGAAGAAGACGGCAGCGGCCAGAAGAGTGTCGTCCACAGATGGTCCCAGTCCAAGAAGATCGAAGTTGGATTCCTCGAAACGTGCTCTATTCCAAAGTCCTCCAGCGGATCGCGCAGGTCCCAGTAGATTATGCACTACGTCGATCAGCAATCCCCAGAAAATCAAGAGGGCGTTATTCCCTACTCCAAAGAAAAAGGAAGAAGAGAATACAGACATCTTGAGAAGACTGACCTTTGAGGAGACGCGCAAGAGGAAAAACGAGGACGACCTGGAAGGTCCTCGATTAAAGTGGGCCAAGAGTCTGTCCTTTGACTGTCCCCACGATATAGAGAACGAGTCCATAGTGTCTTTAGACAATGAGAGACACTCTACAGGAAGTATTCGCGCCAAGCGTGATTCAACTTCTCGTCAAGGAATCTGTGAGCTCAGCGACATCCACAAGAAGGTAAGTCTAATGAATAAAATCCCAATATAAATCACTTTACGCAAAATTAAATTGTAGAAGCTTTTGTGGGCTGTCGCCGAGGCTCTAAGATGTAAAGGCATAGGCATGGGACATCCTAGATTCAAACAATATGCCTCAACCTTGGCACGCACCGTCAGGAAGTTCATGCCTGATCTTGAAAATAGAAATATACCTCGGAAGCCTGGCAGTACCAGTGACCGGATGCTCAAGTTGGCGAAACACCACGTTCTTCTCATAATTGAGAGTTCAAAAGTTGCCGATTGTTAGTAGTAATTAATTAATTTCCTAGATTAGTTGTTCGGTTGTTTAGTTAGGTAAGGTATTCTAAGGACGAGCTGCTCCTGTCGAGCGCTTACACGTCACGACACAGTGAAGTCTAATAGGTCTTACTGTTTATTGTGAGAAGCGAAATGTGAGAAAGACTGCTCTTTCCGATAAAAAAAAAAGAAAAGAAATACACAGAAGAAAGCAATAACGAAAAGAGAAAAAAGAAAAGAATGAACGAACGTTCGAAGGACAGCGGAGTAGAATCTTTGTGATTTTAAATTATTTAAGCTGTTTACGATTAAGGCGTAATCGGATTTACGTACAGTGATATCTGTTTCTATTAACTATTTGTATGGTTTCAGTGACTATGAATACTTAGGACTTCGCTAACAGGAGTTATACGCACAATTAAAATACAGACGGACAAAGTAGACAAACAGACAAACCCAGAGATATGTTGGTTCGCGATTATTAAAATATGAATAATAATAGGAGGAACAATTTTTATATGTAAACCGCAAGAGCGCGGGAAGGACAATCGTTTTATAAACATACTTTTTTTTTACCGATAATAAAATGCAGTCTATTTTATCACTACGCAATAATACCTCATATTAAAAACGACAAAATTTGTCACATTGTATCGACCTTGTTAATAGATTTGAATTTAAATTTGAATTACTCCTTAGTCTTACTTACTCCTGACTATTTTGCCCTACTAAACTGTATGACTTGTGTCTTGTGGCAGATTTGTTTATATTTGATTCGGTAATCCGATACTATACTAGATTTCATTCTCACGGAGATTACATTGTTGTCTCCATTGACTGACAAGGAAGTGGAAATACTTCTGTGAACGAAAGAAAGAATGAGTCAATGAATTTGTTCGTTAAAAAAAAAAAAGAACCGGACAAATATATTTCTACAATAGAGAATTTAATATAAAAATAATATCGTTATCTATTTGTTTTCATTTTTCTATAACGGTATTGTACAATATCAATGAGTGAAAATTACTATTGTTTTTTGTTCGATTCACGATACTTCTGCTTTCTTCTTTTCTTTGTCGTTTGATGAATTTGGCGTATCGCTCCAAGAATCAAAGGATTTCTTGTTTGTCAGTAATCCTTGTAGTACTGCTTCTACATACTCCTTGCGCCCTTCATCGGAATCGAAGGAAAAACTTAAGGATGGTATGAATTCTGTTTCTACAACGGTTTCTACTATTTTTGGTGTGACAGTTGTTGTGGTTGTTGTTGATGTTTGCGTTGACGTTAACGTTGGGGTATCTGTCCCTGTAGTTTCTTTGAGTAAATTTTTCTTGTTTTCGATTTTCTGTGACTTCAATGTTATTAATGGTGATCCTGTTTTGAAATGTAAATAACGCTCCTTGTCAGGAAGTTCAAAAATGAGTTCTTGTTGTCTATAAACCGGTTGACCGAAATTTGTATTTAATTCAGCCAGAATACGTTCTCTTAGAATTTGATTTTTTTGATTTTCTTCCAGGCTTTTAATGTTCGACGATTTTTGTATAGGATTTTCTGGCTCTTGTTGCGACCTATTTATTGTTGGTGGAATCTTTGTTTCAGAGTCTTGATTTGATTTTGCACCGAGTGAAAATGGTCGTGGAAATTTGTCAGATTTGAATAGTACCTCTTTCGTATTTTCAAGATTGAATGCTTTTGAGTCAGCAGCTTCTACATTAAGATTTCCTTTTTCAAAATCCATCTTTTTCGCTTCCCGCAAATTTTCATGAAGCGTCCCGGCTACTTTGAAAGATTCTTCTTGTTTCGGACTTACTGAATCTGGTGATTCGGATCTTATTATTTCAAAGTTACCTAGATTTCCAAAGATACCAGCGTTCGAGCCCTCGTGCTGGGCTATCAAACTTTTAATAAAACTCTGATCCTTCGTAGGATCAATTTCGTCATCCTTATTCACGCTGATCGACACCTGGTAAGGAGAATCACTCTTCAGGATGGAATCTTCAATTTCACGTAGATTCAATGAAAAATCATTGCCAAAATTATCCTGTATAGTTAGTGGCGTTCCAGTTGCTGGAATATTTTCAGTGACCTGTACATTAGAATCCAAAATGTCCTTTTCCGAAATAATCCCTGATACTGTAGTTTTTACATAATTCTCTTCAGTGATCGAAGGAGTCGTTTTCAAGGAGTCGTTTCCTGAATGAAAATCAACTGCAGGCGTTCCTGTACTGGGCGTAGACACTGTTTTGAAAGTTACAGGATTTTCAGTTATTAAATCAGACGAAATTTTAGTATCATAATTCGAAGATTCTTCGGTTTTTTCAGTAGAAGGATTTTTAGTAGTTATACTTGCAGAACTTTCAACCCTTTCGTCGATATATTTAGATACGACAAATGGCGGAATCAATGTAGTCGCAGGTACTTCTATACCTTTTTCAGAGGAAGACGAGCCGTATGAGATTTCTGAATTGTCATTTCTATTTAGAAAACTTGAAAGCGTAACAGCCTTCTTATTATTATCATCTTGCGGTGTCTGTAAGAAAAATACCAAAAGTGAATAATCCAACGATAACAGATTTAAAAAATTTAATGATAAGTGCAGAAATATATAAAGAAAATACTCACGCGATTGTTTACTGAATTTTTCAAAGGCAACGATGTGCTGTAGGGTCTATACTCAATTGTAGTGAACTCAGCTAAAAGTTTAGAACTTTGCGTCGACGTCTCGTCCGGTACGTTTATCCGGAAATTGTTTCTCAGTACTTTCGGTGACTTTAAAAAATTTGCAGGTTCATTATCCCTTGATTCACGACCAATTCTGGAGCCATATTCTATATCAGTGTTATAAATATTTAATTTTTGAGTTGTAGGGGAGATGACAAATTCAAATTTTGGTTTTCTGACGACGTCCCTTGAGTTTGGAAGTGCCGCAGAATTTTTAGCGCCTTCCGGTAAGTCAAGAGTCGTCAGACTGTCAAAGGATTTTGTAACAACTTCCGGTCTTTCGGTACTTCCGTCATTTTTATCATAAGAATTTATATTCTCTTGAAGCCCATTATAAGGCGTAGTTGAGTGGATTAAAGTATCTTGAGTTTCCGTGTAATTTAATATATTAACCGTAGTTGGATTTGTGACGGACACTGTGCTCAATTTTTGATGCGTAAAATCATCAGCGGGTTGTGTAATGAATCGAGGATTTCCGGAAAAATCAATTCCGCCAACAGTTGTAGCTTCTTCAGTCGTGGAGGAATCGATTCTACTTTCATGTTTTGATGCTGGTGTCTCGTTAGAATACGTTACACTTTCACTGTGGAATTTAGTAGCACGAGTAGGTGCTGTATTTTCGAATGAAAATTTCGGAATTCTCGTAGAACTGGTATCCACTGAATCGATAGTAGTACTCTCACTCAAATATTTTGGAATTTCAGTCGTAACGGGATGATCGTGAGAAAAGTGAGATTCTTCATCAAAAATCGTTATATCCTCTGCTCTTGTAGTGCTGTCGACATTTTTATAAATGAACGAAGGAACAGTCGTACCAAAATCACTATTTCTATAGAAAGCAGTAACATCTAGGGAAACTGTTGATAATTCATCATAAGTCCTTTCTCCAAGATTTTGAAAACTTTTAGTAATACCATTCCTGTTGTTCTCAGCAATTTTTTTATTTCCAGCATTAGTCAAATCGATACTGTCCAAAGCTACTGAAGTATCCTTTACTACATCTTCCAGCTTCTGGACATTTTTCTTTAAACCATCTTGCAAATTGTCCTTATCGATATTAAGTTTATTATAATTAATCGGTAGAACTGTCGTATCAATTTGAATATCCTTATTGTGCATATAAAGATGATCCGAACTTTCTACATCCTGATCGAATTTCTCATAAGCTTCCGTCGATGGTCTATAGGTAGTGGGAACAGTAGGAGAGTACAATCTTCTTGTAGTAGTAGTGACAGTAGGTACAGTGGGTGCATAAGATGGTTGAAATTCATTTTGAAAAATTTGTATCCTTTGCTCATTTAAATTTACATTCTGTGCTGCATTGTGTTGATAATAATTTGACTGTCCATTATGAAATTGCCGTATACGAATAATAGGAGAGTCAGTACTTGATTTGTCAGTCTGATAATCTTTCGAGTTAAAGACATTCCGATGTGCTTGATTTAGTCTTTGTGAATTTTTCGAATTTTCCAAAAGACCGTCGTTCACTTCATTCTTTTTCGCACCATTCACAACTTTTGACTTTCTATTAGGATCCTCCAGGACATCATTTTCCAGTTGTAAATTGGTCATAGCGTGAGCCTTGCGTATCATCTCGTCGTCATCCTGACCATAGATATGATCATTGACATGATAAAATTTACCAGTTGACGAACAGTCAACTTTATTCCACCAATCGCAAGTCAGTAATTGCTGATTAAATATCGAGCCAACTGGACACAAGAATGATGACACAAGAACGTCATGACAGACGTGAAAGACTTGGCAGCCAACATCCGGATCAGCATAGTACCCTAAACGCAAAAGAATAAAATATAATTTTTTTAATTATCTATTCCTGAATTTTCCTCATGTCAGATTACTTCTATATCTATACTGATGTCAATTAGCCAAAGCAATTCTATCACGCTTTTTAATGCCTAAGCCATTCCTTCTTCTATCAAATGATTTTACATTCTAGAATGTAAGACAAGTATTGTGCAATGTATCAGCTGCATTCAATTGCATATATATATATAGGAACGATGTATATACAATGTAACACAGCAACCGATTCCTCTCGGCATTCTCAGTATACGAAGAGTGTCTTAACGAATAGACAAGATCATAAAAATCTATTACGAAACACGCTGATTAGTGGCAGTCGTATACTGGACCTAATGTGAAAACAAAATATTATATAGTTGCTAACGATCTTCGTCCCGCCCTTAAGATATTCAATTTACTCTTCATCAAACTATCTTGAAATCGTCCTTGTGATAAACTCGATACCGGTTTCTGCTCTTGCCCTTGCGCAATGTTTGCTCACACGATCATGCCTGAACATTACGAGCAGGTCATTTCGCAAAATTTTAAAATAGCTCGAAGAAAATATACGCTCGGCCTTCTCTAGTTCAGTGATGCTGGATAAAGAAGCAGCATCGGCATACTTGCTGATAGTCAGTTGCCATTTTATTTAACACTTCCTATGTTCCTTAAACAAAATCTTTATGCAGCGTTGCTTACACACTATCTTTCAAGTAAACAAAAGTGAAACGATGGGTTTTCATAGTCTATAACTTTTTTTGAAAACAAATACCAGACTTTGATATCTGGGCAGATACTTACACGCGTTGACCTATTGCGATATTTCAAAGAAAATGTTAAGCGTGGTTTCCACGGTGGCAGCACCTGCGCGAATCATCCTTGACATCCATGCATAAAGGTGATAAAAGTAACCGGTAACGAAAGTGATACATAAGGTAGATGCTAACTGTATGGGTTCACATTTGAGATTACGCAAGATTGAAATTTCGCTTAAACTTTCTGTTGATCCTTATTCACTTTTTTGTTTAGCATCTGACGTTCACTTATCATAGGTTTGGGTATCTTGTGTCAATTGTAATAAATGTCTTGTGTATCCTTTGGGACGTAGCCAATGAATATCTTTACACTACGGTCTTATTTCGGTTTAATTATTGCTGATCTAAAGTAAACGTAGTCAAATGTCTATCTTACCTCTGGCACGTCCTACACAGGAGAATCTTGTAAGCGGTAACGTAGTGTAGGTTGGATAATCTACACCAGGCTCTCCAGGAACGTTTAATCGTATGTCTGAAAAACCATTAGAGTTATAAAACATAAATTATTCGAATTTTTGCATTACCCTCTTGCTTTTATATTAATTATTCGTACCGTCCTGATAAGGATCGTCCTCGTTTTCATCATAATTTTCGTATAATCCATCACTTTCGGGATTGAAGTGTTTGCTAAAAAGCATACGAGGTACATATTTTTATTGTGCAGATTGTGTATATTGGAAAATGAAGATTTTTATCTATTTCCCTAAATTACCTTCCTCTGCTGCCATCGACGGCGCGACGTATTAAGAAATTTCTTTTTTCTAGATTCTCATAGATATTGTCTACGTTCACGCCGCCAAGAACCACCGTGACGAGAGCTACAAATTAAAAAAAAAAGACAAGATCAACGATCATTGACAATTTCATCGCAATTTATTTTCGTTAAACAACAATTCTATTCATATCTCTTAGAAACCATTGTTCCTTTTTCGAGTGAAGGTAAAAACGAAGAAAATCGCAGCAACAATGAAATTTCGAGCATGTAAAGTGCCGTTTTTTTTTTCTTTTCTTCCTTGAACTAGGACGAGAATTCAGTGAAGCGCGTCGACAAAAAGAATCAAAACTACAGGTATGAATGATAATTAGAATTCTTCTATTCTTCTCACAAGACCAGCATATTCATTGAACGAATCGAACCATGAAGTCATACGTCAATCAAAATCATATGATTTTCATGAGACGAGATAAAAGAAAAGGAGAATCAATTGAATTAATATATATATATATATATGCTCTCGAATTAGGATCTGACGGGCGTTCGAACTTTCGCCTTCTACGTTCACGATTAGTGGTAACCGCTCGTTAAGTACGAAGATGGCAGTGGATTTTTGCAGTATGCAAGAACTGCCGCCCAATTCTGCTCCAAAGATGTTAACGTCGTGAGATGCTAAAACCGCAAGATATAAATGAGAGAAGCAAATAGAAAGTGATTTTCTTGAGAATTCCTTTTTTTTTCTCCATCTCAGCCGCATCTGGATGCTGCATTGTGTTATTGCATTTTGAGAAATTCTATTGTCTTTTTTATATTATTAAATTTATGTCTTTTTTATTTATTAAATTTATAGATGATAATATTTTAAAATTGAAAATATCATTTCCGTCCCTTGTTTCCTGGGAAACTTTGACTCATGGAAGCAATAAAATTGTCACTGTCGATCAATTTGTGCAGTTTAGTATAGAAGACTGTCCTTTTTGTGGTGGATGTG
>JARPRG010000296.1:246070-282567 GCA_031001745.1 Hartigia nigra
TGGAAGCAATAAAATTGTCACTGTCGATCAATTTGTGCAGTTTAGTATAGAAGACTGTCCTTTTTGTGGTGGATGTGAAGCAAGCTCTTATTCTTTGTAATTGCACTCGATTATGGAGAATAATTTGATCGTCTTTAATGCAATCGTGAAAGTCCATGATGCAATACCGGAAGACGATCCACTTCTCACGATGCAGGAAACAATCCCAAGATCAATGGGCTCTCTTGGATTGGATAATGATTACTTGTTTGTTACAATTAACTGATCTGTAATTTAAACTGTTTATAATTTGTTGCAATCAATTTACTTACAAAAGTATTGCAGGGTAATCCACATTATGCTGCAGTTACATGAGTACACACTAAGGGTATCTTAACCATCCACTTCAAAGTGGTCGGTGCACTGATGCCGCATGCCACTACGCAACTCTTTGTGACTCCTCTTCGTAGCTTCTTCTCATCTATTGAAGTGTATAGAAGAGCTGTGGGGGAACTTCAGGATTGGCTGCTATCTCTTTTGACTTTCTTCCACCACTCATCCAGTCCTGCTCTCCCTACCTTGGGTGATAGGAGCAATGAAAAATTGCAAAAAAGAAAAGAAAGCAAAAAGAAAGATGAAATTATCGTTATACAGTTTACCGAGATAAATCATCAATTAGCACATTCGTTACCCATTGATCATTCTCATTGGTCCACAGAATCATTGATATTCCGGATTCAAAATCTTTCTTCATAAATATATATCATCATCTTATTCTTGTACAATATCATTTTATCAGAGAAATGTGAAGCCTGGAAAATCCAATCTAAATGATAATCATTTCACGTGTAAGTGAGAAACAGTTGTCCAATAACGTATACGTTATTCCTTTAGTATATGGGATCGATTATTATGTAAGTTCGATGACATTGCCACAGTTTCGAACACGTTCTCTCCACTTTGCTCCTCTTCACTTCTCTTCACTCTCTTTTACCCGCCTGATTATCTTGCTCATTCGCACAGTCCTTCTGTCTCTCTTAGACTTTTACTATCTCCCGTGTAGAGTATTCCTGGCGAGCCGCTTTTTCCTCTTGCGTAATTAACGTCCCCGAAGCCGCTCGCTTTACCAATGCTTTTCGATCATCTCGAGTGATTCACTTACCATGGTAACGCCAACTAAAAAAAGAAATTATCGTAAGAAATTTATATTATGTAACTGACACTTTCAATTATCAAATATTATTTGGAATACTTTATGCGGTTGTAATATAGGAATAATATGTTTTACCAGATTCAAAGTTTATCCTTTCGCCATTTATCCTTGCCACTTTGTAATTCACTCCAATTTCTATGGTATATCCTTTCTAATTAATACATCTGCTGTCGATATTCACATTCCTGACTAGTGAAATATTGCAACATCCTTTAAGATGATTCCTTGTAGAATGGTAAGTGTACAAAATAAAAATAATAAAATTCATACGGATGTCTCTTGCTTGTATGGATGCTTTCCTATATCCGTGTCTCTTGTTTTAGCTATGATAGAATCGCCGTGACTTTAGCCATCTTCGTTTTTTTCCATATCTGAGTATTACGTCTTCTCATACGTTTAAAAAAAAAGCCGGTCACTGGCAACGTATTGCTATATGTATGCGTTTATTTTCTCGACTACTTAGACGCATTACGTTCTCACGCAATTGGATGCTGTATAGATCTTGAGAATGCACAAGACGTCCTTTCACTTACTCTCGTATTGGTATTGCAGACGAACAGTGGACACGCCCGAAATTGGGAATTCCCACCCGGTATTCACCCTTTCTCGCAGTTTTATGAAAAAGGTGAAAAAAGAAATAGTGAGCAATAACGAGTAGAATTTTACCATCGAATAAATATATTTTAAATTGTCCGAAATAACTGTTGCCTCCTATGCCGTTTTGTAACGCTTTTGGAATTCTGGATGATTCTTACACCGTGAATATATTTCGTTCCATAAGGTGTCCTTCGGTTTCTTTTTTTGTGTTTTAGTGTTAATAGGCAAGAGGCACGATGGTTGTTTTGAATTCTATTTATTTGCGTACTTTCGAAAGAGATGCGAATTATACGACCGGCGACGCGTTTGAATAATGTTACGAGGCATCCTTGCTGCTTATTCTCATTCGATGCAATTGTAAATCTATAATATCTTTGAATGAAAAATATTTGAAAGCCATGTATAATTCACTCGAATGACCTGTTGCAGCAACGAATAATAATTTTTTTACACAATTTCAAATAATCTTTTAAGAAATATATGTATCCTTGAGTGTAGTCTGGCATGGTATATATGTTTCTGAATTCAAACTTAATTCAATGTTTCCACGATATTTCAAAAGAGTTTTTCCGTATTTTTATCTTCGCTCTTATCCTTTGTCCTATCCAATTGAATTAATATGACAAGGTAAGTCGTGATAGTGCTAACGATCTGTAAAATATTGCAAAAATAAATAAAGAAAGTTTATTAAATATCAATAGAAATTGTGCACTTACCGAACTAAGCATAGCGAAATCTATGTTGAAGAAGTCACAAGCAGTGAATATGACATTTTCCTGCATCAATTGAAGTGAAAAAATAAATACCTAAAAATTGATAATCATCACAGTCATATAATATAGAAATACATAATAAACTATTATTAATTTATAATCAACAATAAATACTTCGTCCTGAATGGCTTTACTTTGGATGGAAATTCCGTATAACATGAAGGAAGTCGTTTTAGTCTGTAATGTCAAATTGGTGAATTAATGTCATTTTTCTTCCTTGTCAGTCCGCAATCACTGACCTCATTTTGTGTTTTATGACAGGCGTAGCTCACCAATAGTAATCGAAATATATAATAAAGCGTCCACAAAGAATTGTATACCACAAGATCCATGTCTATCACGCTGCCACTTAGAGCTCGATAACTCTCATACAATTGTCCAGTAATTATAACAAGAGAGATCGTGGAATTGACTAGCATGCATACCCCAAAGTTTGTATTAATCTGTAAGACAAAAAAGAAAGTATGAAACAATTGTCAAATTGACAAATCTTTAAGCACATTTTGCTACGACTATTCCATCTTGGATCTTTGTACTTATTAAAATTCATAAGGCTGTCAACCGGTGTTTAGTCACCTTCATGGAGAGTGAAAAGAGATCATGATGCAACTGACGAATTTTTTTGATCTTGTAATATACGTAACAATTGTCGTCCCGACACGTATGTCTATGCGACAAGTTGTGAAAGGGCACAGTGAACGATGACCTTTCTTCTGCTAGTTGCATAATCAAATGATTCAGACGTTGATATCTGGTCCTGATGATACTCAGGTAATTGACGAATAAAAAATCAGTCACCATTGATATCATTACTGCATAACAATAATGGAAATAGTACAGTAAGACGTAAATTGACTTCAGATTGATGGACATCCTCATGTCTCGCCAGCCGAACAGCAGTGGTATGATTATAGACATTATCACTTGTAACAATTGATTCTTGAACAAGTATTTGTTCGACAAATTCACTCCAATGTATCTAAAAACAAAGGAGATAGTAATATTGGAAAATCAGTGGAACACATACAAATTAAAATTAATTATTGTTGCTGTTGTATAATAATATGATAAAATATTGTAACACCTAAAGTTAGTATCAATCGTACGCAGATCCTCGTGCGGAAATGAAAATTGCAGTGGTCTGATTAACGTGCTGATGATTACGACGAAAACAAAGAGTGTATTGGCTATGTACTGAATCCAGAGAACGAACTTATTAACGCCATTCTCACTGCAGACAAATTTGCAGAGGTTGGTCGAGCTGCCATAAATAACAGCACAGAAAATCAGGAAAATCGACAATGTGTAAGCGCGATTCAGTTTGCCAGAAATATTTAGTCCTATGAATCGCGATGCGTAATGCAGGGGACGCATTACAGATTCCAAATTCATTTCCGACCATTTCTTTTGGGTCCGTGACTGATTCAATTTCCAACCAAATTCATTTGCGACCATTTCTTTTGGGACGTGCCAGATAGATACTTTGCTATGCTTCATCACGTAGTTGCTGACTTTTTAGGTTCTAGGAAAAAATATACACTGCATTTATTGTTAAATTAGATCTTGTATTGATATTGTTCTTTCAATTATTGTAGAATTAATTAATATTGTTTTTTCCTGATCAAGAAGTCTGATTCGGCTCTCTGTTTTTGTATGTTTCCAAAACTTTGAACTGTCGAAGTATCCAGCAAATTATTATTATAAAAAATAATTGTTTACTTACCGAGAATTTAATTTTTCATTAGAAGTTTATTGTTACACCCTTTCGTTTCTTTTAAACTTTGAACTTAACTTTTTGACTGACAGTATAGTTGAGGTGAGAGAAATTTTGCGTTTTATTCCCAAATTCATGGAGGGAATGAAGAAACTTGTATGGATTTTGCATGCTATAGTTTTCTGACTTTTTCCATATATTATAGTACTGATGGGAGCTAATACTATGATATTATGATTTATAACAATATTATATGTAATTCAGTCATTTTTGTTCCATGGGAATTGATTTTTTGTGACGGCTGCTATACGTTCATTCATCAGTTTCAGATTTACCTAGAAGCTTATCAATATTCTTTAGTGTTACATACCAATTATTATTAATCAAACTCAGAGGGGTCAAATTTTTCGATTCCCAATACATTTTGTAGAATAATAATAGAGATATTACGCGTGGTAGTGATTTTGTCTTGTTCAAAATATCTGGCTATACTATCATATTCCTTTAATCACAATTAATTATTAATTTCAAATTATTAATTTTAAATTTTAGGGTAGAATGGGATATTCAGCCATTAAGATATTTAAAAATCTGAAGATTTCTTATCCAAATTTTACGTGGCTTCCCAACTGGAATATATATGGTAGCATGTGATGCCAATTAAAGTTTCCTCCTAAGACTATGCTGTGTAAAAGAGAAATGATCTCTAGAAAATGTATCTTGATACTTATGACAATGAAAGATGTACATATTATGAATATTTATCACATATTACATGTAATTTAGCCTTTTTGGATCTATGAGGAGTCTTGAATTCTTCAAGTCTATTTTTCGCCATTTCTGAGTATTCTAGGTGTCAGCACTTTCCAAGAATGCAGATGGTATTACGTTGAATGACGGTTTTTGAAATTATTTTTAAAACCAGTTTTGTTAAGTTTCAGACGGTCTTCCAAAGATGGCAGCACATTCTATTTAGAAGGTGCTGCCTTACTTAACGGTAAACATGTGAATTACATTGCTTACCGTTTGCTGTATATACATACGGACAACAATTTGTTCATCCATTTCTTTTTATTCCGTCATTCTGACGGACTAAATAAAACATATTCTCAGTTATTTACTTTGTGCACTCAGTGTTTGGTGAGTGGACTATTTTAATTTATTGTATAAATAATATAAATACAGGTTTACTAAGTGATATACTAACGTTCAGTATCTTTTGCTCCAAACGGACTGTTACTGAATATTAGAGCCTGTCAGATAATTATTTTGTACTTCAGTTTGGTTAATTTTTATTTTTCAATGCTGAACTCGTATTATTTTATTTGCAGGTGACCAGATTTACTGCTTTGAATGTCCATATACCATTTGTAAATCTATCGATTTCATAAGTTATTTAGAGCCACGTTCTAATTGATGTTTGTTTCTCTTTCATTCCGTTTTTCTCCTAGTCTATACAATATAGGTTTGTCAAATTCATTATTTTGGCTTACCAAGGAATATTGTTTTTACATAACTTATTTACAGTTTAATTTAATGACAATGACGGCTGTTGGACGTGGTCGTGGTCGTGGCAGATGGGCCATGTGGGAAGCTGATAATGCTTTACGCAGACCTGGAGAACCATCATTAGCCAAAGAAGTTCAAGATGAATTCAGTACTCTTATTGAACGGATAAATGAACTTGAACTTAGTTCTAAGACTGTTCCAGATGATCTTCTACCATTGTGTAAAGCTGCTTTGCAATACAGTGAGTCACGGTGTGTATAATAACATTATTTAATGACAATAAAATGGAATTAAATATCCCGATTTTAACGATACTTATTTTTTTATTTATAGAACACCAATAGAGTGGCTCGTAGCAAGAGCTTTGGATGATCAGCTTTTTGGCAGGAAGTTAATGTTTGCTGTAAGCAACAAGGATATCAAGTGCTTAACTATCAAACTAAATGAAACTGGAGAGGAAAGAAAGTTAAGAACTATACTATTGAACATCCTTCAGGAGGAATATGAAAGTAAGTACCATGTCATCCAAAAAATGATTTATTGTATATCAAGATTTATTGACACTATATGTATTTAACGATCCTTAATATTGGCTAGATAAAGATGAGATCCAAAAACAGGATCCAGTTAAATTTCGCAACGGAGTATCCCTACTCGGAGAATTTTATTATCATGTAAAACTTTATGATGGCTTAGGAATGAAAGCTCTCATAGAACCTCTGCTGAATTATTTAAAAGGATTACTAACGACAGCCTCCGAAGATGATATTTTATTGGTTGCACGAATGGTGAGTAATCTTTTCAAGGAATTCGAAGTGTTACGTACCTATAAAGTGATATGAATTTATACTTTTTAATAGCTCTCAATAAATGGCCGCAATATCCTAGCACAAGAATCCTCGAAGTTAGAGGAACTTATGTTGGACGTCAAATCCGTTTTGATTGACCGTAATTTGAGTGCCCATTCACGATCTATGCTTATACTAATACTGGATTTACATATACATCAGTACTGTTCGCTTCCTGGTTACCTTCAAAAATTTTATGCGGAGCACGTTGGGGCGGACACCATGTTACAAATTCAAGAACCACAAACGGAACTGACAATAGTAACCAATTTCAGAAGCTTGGGTAAAGCTCTTTATCATGCTTTCACCATCTTAATATATCATCTTTTGCGTATACTATATATCCATAAACCTTGCACCATAGCTTTTCTTCATTTGTATTTCATGTGCTTTAAAGCTTTATGACTGAAAGTACTAAATTCTATAAGTTGTTCTTTTCACAGGTATGAAAAATATTGAAAGCGATGCTGAGCTGGATACAAAATCAAGACCTGATGGTGGTGGTATCCTGATGAAGGTCACCGAACCAGAAACCAGCGTTCAATACGACACCTTTGACCAAAAAGGATACGCGCCGGATTTTACACAAGGGACAGATTCATCTAGATATAATGTACCAATGCCTAGGGCGATTCGCGGCTCAGGAGCAGTTGCTAGTAAGAATCAAAAAAAGGATAAGAGGTCACCTCATAACCAGCTGCGCAAAGAAAAATCCAGTGACGATGCCAATTGGTCTAAGCAAAGGAACTCTAAAAAAACTTCTTGGGGTCATGACGATAGATTTAATAAGGAATATGAGCATGATGATTGCACGTCTTCCTTTAAGTCTAATAAGTGAGATTTAGTTTTTTAAGTAAGATTCTGCCCTATTTTACTTCAGTTTACAACAAGGAATTAGCTGTGGCTATTACGGAAGTTTTAAATCATGTTAATTGTTAATTAATAAACTTATTCGTCTTGTATGTTTTTCTTCAGGGTAAATTATTCAGGAGTTGTATAGTTTTGCTCTATTGGTAAATTAATTTTAATTGTCTATAGCATCAATTTTCAAATAGGCAACGGCGTTTACGTACCTCCGAATTAAAATGTCGCCCTAGGGACTGTACAGTTGATTTTACACCTTGATATTTTTATTATTTTATACTCTTTTTTTTTAATGGCTCAATCATTCTTATCTATCGATGTAATTTTATCTGTATATTTATTTGTGTCTGTGTTTCTATTGAAAGCTCAGTAGATTTTATATAAACCTTTAAGAATGAATTATCTGATATTAATGCACTATTTGTTTCTATAAAAAAATCTGTGGCATATGTCATTAGACTGTTTAAACAGACAGTGAGCTATTCCTATTTTTTGTTTTTTCTTTTCTTTCATTCTTAAAAAAAAATAAAAGAAATTTAATAAATGAAAACAACAATTCTTTAATGTTTTCTTGAATTCCATAACATATTTGAATTTTTTTTTTCCTGACACGATGGAGATGTTTGGTTTGACCCTTACTGGTTACAGCAATTTTATCAAAGATATAACGAAAGAAGGTGCTTTAAAATGGAAAATGAAAAATTTTAACGGATCCAATATTATTGTGTTATGTATTTACAATATTTATTACCTATAGATTACAAAGAACCAAGAATTCTTCCAAATAACAAAGAAATTCTTGATATTCGTCTGAGAGAAAATCCTTTAAGAACTTTTAGTGAAGTTTACAATGAAATTGATCCTATATTGGGGATTGGTAATGGATTTTCTTATGGAAGTCACGAGCGTTTAAGATTGCAAAGAAAAAAAGGACTTACAAAACCTGTAGGCCCCACGGAAATATATAGAATACCAGCAAGTCGGGCCCAGGAAATAGGATTCTGGATGAAGGATCCACTTTTGGAGAAATCCACTTGGATGAAGCTACCAAGGAGTTATGGATTTCGTAAAAGCGATGTATCCGAGTAATTTAATTATCTAATACAAAAATTGCAGTGCTCTGATTGCAGAATTTCCTTTTTTTCATTCTTCCTGTTTTAGGACACTTTGCAAATTGCGTGCGACAAATCCATTTTCGTTCGTGTAAAATGATCTTAACTCGGCAGAACATTCCCAAGAGTCTTACCGTCCTATTTATAGATTTTGTAATTGTTGTTGTTTACTTACAAAATTTGAAAAGTAATACGCGAAACTGACAAATCGATCAATCGCAAGGTGCATCGAGAACGATCAAGATGGCGGAAAATTGAGAAATATTGACAGGTATTCAAAATTCTCCGTTGAGCAAAATCATCACGTTGCAGTGGACAAACTCTTTGCTGTATATACTCAATATTAATTGGAATAATAGTAGCTGATCTATTCGGCCGAAACCGGTAAGTCCTTGTTCAGACTGGTCACTAGTCTCACGTGACATTTCTATTGAGTTTTTTCAGTTATGCGCATCCTCCTGTCCCAGTATTTGTTGTAGACGATATAAAGTATATAGGAAGACCAGCTAAACCTGGGAACAGAAAGATCCTCTACGCCTGCTTTTGGTCTTGGATAAGATTGCATTATCGCTACCAGGTTATTATTTTAGGATTACGCCAGATTACTTATTTCGTTTTATCTATGCTATTAGGCGTATCTTTTAGGAGCGTTGTCATTCATTTACATTCACGTAGATAATCACAAGAAAGTAATTTGTCGCAAGAATTCTGTATGCACCAGATTTGGGCTATCAGCCTGTAGATAACTTAGGTACTAACGTTTACTCTACTACGTGCAATCCTAATCGTTAAATTTTTGGTAATTAATGTCCCACTGATAATGGAATATTGTCTTATTATGATATAAATGTTTATCCTCGTATGTGCTCAGTTTGAAAAACTGTAACGTGCAAAAATGATAAGTTTGCTCCTGTATAATATAATAATTATTACTCATTTATATTGGATTTTATTAATATATCTTGTTAATTTCTTGGAGAGGGATATCAATTTGTTTAATTCTATTTTTTTTTAATAGGATTCAAGGATTTTTTCAGAAGCAAGGAAGGATCCTTTTTAATATTACGTGATCCAGGGTATGTTATCAATGAGAGCCGCTCTGACATGTCTTACACTGAATTGGAACATGGTTACCAAGTAAGATTATTGATAAGATGTCTTTGCCATTTATATCACTTTCTTTTTTCTATATCAATCATACTTTCCTTGTTTATACAGGGTCTTCGGAGTGCAAGTAGACCAATATTTTATGTAGGAGACATAAATACCGTACAGCCTACCTTAGTAGGACCTGTTGCTTCTTCCATCTATCGTTCAACCCAAAGAGTAAGTCCACTGATTATCTGAATAACACAAAGGCCTCAGCTCTAAAATGTAAACATTCAATCAAATATTTAATTGGTATCTTCCATTTTAAATCTTATACGATACTATGTAGTCTTTTCTGATTCTACAAAACTCAGGTAACAAGTCAGACTTGTTCTATTCCCCCTAACTGTTACACATATTACGAATTTCTTCATGCTAACTCAAGCAGCATTAGACTGCTGATGTGTTACACACTGCAAAGGGTCGTTACCACACACATCCTGCTAAATATAACATCTGTATTGGGTCTGCGCGTGAATACCTGTGTTTGTAAAAAGAAAAGATAAAAATTCGAGCATCTGTTGACGTCAAAACATTCGAATTTGTGACGTGTTCTACACACAGTCGTGGAAGAGTAGTGATGCTTGTCTCTCTTGCTCCCCAAGCCCAGAGTTCTAGTGATTTTCAAATGGTGTTGAGTTTTCTCATCTTCCAAATAAATTCGAGTGCAAGGTATCTGGATATATCGACATAAAGCAATGGCATTGTCCTCGAATTCTGGCTGCAGTTCTTAAAATCTCTTCCTGTCGCGTCTTTGCAGTGTTACTGGTAGCCAGCAAGAGTCGTTTCTAATAATACTACGATCAGTATCCTCCTTAGAATTGCCAAACGGGGACGTTAATGTGGTTCGCATAAAGAGGAAAAGAGAACTTTGCCGTGTTTCTGTGGTTAAGAAACTGACAAAATTGTTACGTAATAAAATATTACGGAATTTCACGGATAAACTATAGCCATGATAACGTAGTTCCTTGCCAAGTCAGTGCAAGTCCTATATATTATTTTTTCTTTCTATTTTGCTTTTCTTGCACCTAAAAAATTCTTATTTTCTACCAGCCTTGACAGTGATTGAGTAACTATATTTCTAATCCTATAACATTTATTGATGTAGCACTGCTACAATACTGACTAATTGTAGAACATAAAACGCAGAATTTCAACCGTGAGAATCGTATAACTTTTTAATCATCGTTCGTTCAAGAAGTAAAGGCTGGATACCGGGATAATAAAGGCCGGTTCGAGTCATTGAAACTTTTTCCGTGAAATCATTAATGGTCACATGTAACCAATTAGCAATTAGCTCAAGGATCGTCTAACTCGTAGCACTTCTCAATAACGATGTCCACCACCACGAGTATTCCAGAGGTGTATATCGTCGATTGCGACAACCAAGCTGAGCCCTACTGGCAAATGATGGTAGTGTTTTTTAATTAATCATCTTGTTACATTATAGAATAAGGAGCATCAATTATTAACAATCATAGCAAAGCATTCACTGGCAATTTAGCTACTGTGCACGTGGAACTTTTTAACAGCAAGCATATCTATGGTAGATTAAAAAGATAGCGTCAGCGACAAGGGAAAATATCAGCGTCAACACTATTGTTGTTTCTGAATTAATGACTTCTTTACACAGTATAGTTAAGCGGCGACATTAAAGAGATGAAAAAAAAATTATGTGAACGATGTTCAAACACAATGGAAGACTCTGCCAATTTTCATTGGCTCCACCACGGCAAACAATGTCTGCAGGAATTAATAGCCTTAATGTACTCACTGCAGCTTCTTTTGCATATTCGCATGTTTCATGAGAAATCTTTCTGGAATTCCTCTACGAAGGATATTTATAGTCCATGGTACGTTGCTCCGTTCCTCTGCACTTTGACGGGAAGAAAGAAAAAGAAACATGGGGACGACCTTTCTTCTCTTGGGATTTCCGCAGATTGGGTATGAAGTCGGATGGGATACGTGGACCAAATCCAGTCGCGTAGTCTCGATTATCTTGTGTATGTTTATCGTTGAAAAAAGGAAGCAGTAAAAATTTCAGTGTTGATAAGGTTTTAACGGTGCTTAGGCACTGGGAGTGCTCATTAAAACAGTAGTAGTTGCCTAACTGAATATAGCTGAACATAACTGAAAGATAGCTCCGTGCGTTTAGTAACATTTTACATATTCTCTTTCTGTCATTCTTTCTATTATCGCCTTTTTTTTTTTTATTGATCACCGATTGATCATGTGTGACTGCGACGTAGAGCAGACAGACAATTTCTGTCTTGTTTGTCAGGAAATATTTTCTTATGAATATTTTGGCTCTTATGGAAATCCATTTGCCATGGTACGTACGGCAATCGTTATAAGTTACGTAGGCACGTTTAGCCAATAAATAAAAATCATTACCTCAATCTACTTCGTAACCGTACTTTCGATTGTGGTTCTTATTTATGAATTTCATCAGTGTATAAAGCCTCGTTCTGATCGTTCGATTTTATTAGAATCGAAGAGGCGCAACCAGACCCTCCTTTGTTCATTCTATGATGAGTTCTATATTTATCATAGCACATTTGTCGAGAGTCACAGTCTCTTGGGAGTATGCTATATCGCGGATACACAGAGGCGGGTTCTAACATTAGCTGGATCATGGATTAGTTTTCCATCGATAGCCGTGCTGTTAACGTTGCGTTTTATCAGCGTTATACCTCCTAATGATGATTGCTATGATAATTATGATAATACAGTTAAAGGAACGTTGCTAACAATCGTGATGATAGTGTGACGATCTCTTCCATCTTTTGTACCTTGCACAATTTGTAGGAAGAATGTCAAATGATATTTTTTTCAAAATTCTGTATTTTTCAAATCTCAGTCTTTCGTTTTATATCATGTTGATAGTCTTATTGACTATTGTCAATACATATATCACTGACAGCTTGTGTAATTAAGCAACAATTGTGACCACCTCGTGTTCATAGTGACACTGCTTTATTGTTGTGGCTACAAACAAATTAATTAGAACATAGGTTATTGTGATAAATTGTATTTAAATCAATATCACTTTGGAAACGTCTACAAATCATTTGTCTTGACATTGAGTCTCGTGTATTTTAATAGTGCTGTATCTTCGTTAATGTGCGTCGCTCAATTAACATTAATTAAGTAGCTGGCTTTGTTCATTCATAGTGTGTATACAAGGACAAATGATTTTCATCAGCGAAGAGCTAGTTTGTGCGGTTTGGAAAATATATTTTCTTTTTGTTTCCTTTTCGCACACCTCGTGATGCTATAATGAAGTTACCCGGTGTCCTGTTTGATATCTAATCTTCGTGCACGGATAAAGATTTTTTAATCCAACTAGAATCACTTAATGTGTGCGAGTTAATTAAAAAATACTGCGAAACATTCGAAAGCTTTTGTTCGTTGCTTCTCAATTTGTTTCTGTGGCAGATCATTCTTTTTTATTAGTGATCTCTCAGTCAACGGATATCTTATTTGTAACAAAGACAATGACGTTGCTAAGTTATTCCAATAGTGCAGGAAGAGATTGTACGATCCAGGCGATTTCTCGCACTTATTAATAATTGCAAGATTACTGGATGAATATGTGTTGCATAATTCATTACACTTCATAGCAATTATGGGCTATCAGTTGTCTCGTTGGAATGATAAAAAATTGGAAATTTACGAAGAGGAAGTTCCTTGGTGAAGACGACGCTGAAGTTTTAAGATTGAAAGAGCCAGATCATACGAAATATCATTCTTTATCAACGTGAAACGTGTTCGATTGGACATATTATCATCTTACTGATATAATAATGAATGCGGATAAGATTTGTAACGTCAAGGAAGAAATTCGTTATTCGGTTTAACTTGGATCTTACCTGCATCACTGTACCATCCTTTAGGATATTTGAAGATTGTGATAAAATAATTTGAAAGCACTCATGATTGACACACTCTAAGTGGCTTCTATTTTTAAGGAGACCGTTAACCGACGTCTAGATTTCACTGGTCTTTTATAAATATGTTGATAGTATTCACTAACATCAATAGAACTGCAAGATTCTTGTCGTCGACGTAGAAGAGGAAAATGAAGGACTGGGATCACTAGCTTCTGTAATACGTTTACACGTTTATCAGACTAGAGTTTACGAGGGCATTGTGAGCAGTTTTTACAGAAAAAAAGCAAGATATCGGTTATTTGATTAATTGTCTGTGAATCAGCAAGAATAATGAGAAGAGAATAATTAGTGCAACGTCTAGTATCTTAAATAACGTATATTGGATATATTAGTTGGTTTCTGGTGTTTTAATGGTTTTCTTGTTATTCACTGTTAATAGAAATTTGTGAATTTTTGTGAAATATGGAGTGGACCTGGTGGAAGGACTGGTGGAGATTAAAAAAGTGGCGCAATCGCAACGACGGGAAGAACCCACCGCCAATATCTGAAATGGAAGATATAAGCGACCTGGAGGAGTGTTGCTGCTGCGACGAGTGCTTTGTATGTGATACAACCTGAGGATTTGAAAGCTTAAGAATTTTTCGTGGTGTATTCGTTGTGTCATTACACGTCATTCATGGTATTTTTATATTAGAGAAATATTAGTGTTCTTCGAGAGACACAGTGCAGTTAATGATAACTCATTGCTCATTTTTTCAATGAGAGCTTGGCGAAAACATTATTTTATTTATTTTTTTTTTTTATTCAAAAATCAACTTTGTTTTGGTATCTTCGTCTTGAAGGTTTTCATCTAAGGCGACAGGTCAGGTGCGACCTTGTTCCGTTTAATTCTGGCCGGCATTTGAGTGCATTGCTGAAGGAGGGCCAGCTATTTTAATGAATAAAAACTAAATGGGGCGAGGAATCCCTTAGGCTTATTATTATCAGAAAATATCCAGTTTGTCATTCTGAACGGAGCTGACTGTCAGAAATGCGTTTGCATTTATTTCGCAGTCCTTTGACATTAAGCCAATTCAAGTTTATTATTCTTGGGCGATATTTTCGATTTAATGATGTCCTATTTATAAAGCACACGGATGATGATGCATCTACGTGTTTTCGTTTGTTTGGATGCTGAGGCATACCAGTTAATTATAGGCCTCTTGCGTAGAGAATTGCACATCCTTCGGTTCCAATGAAATTTATACAGCGTAGAATGGTTATAGGATAGCGAAGGACTGCTTTTTTAAATATCTGTCAACTATCAGTATTTGTGTGAAAAATGGTAATGAGAATATTGATTTAATTATACATGAGGTACATTATATCATTTAGATATATTGCATCGTTAAGATTCAATATAGTAATTAATTTGTACTTGTATATATATTTTTATGCTATTCATTCATTTGTAACCTAAATATGACAAAACCTAAATATGACCTTCGAAACATTCTTGTAGAGTCAAAAGAAAAGCCAGCGCAGGCTTGATCTCTTGAAAATAAAAGCCTGTAGCGCACAGTAATCCAAGAGCACATAAAGGACACTTACATGGAAATCAAGGACCACAAGAAACCCTGCTTACTATCCTGTTTAAGGTCATACTGGGTGAGGAAAGCTTATCCATCCTAATAACCACATAATAATTTATCCAGTCTTGCGTATCCTAGTGCATCATCTCCCTTTCCTTACCAGATGATGAGTCATGTCAATCATTTGTATATCGCTGTATGATCCTCTTGGGATCAGTTAAACCCTTATTTATATTTCTCTAATTTTTCTATTTCTTTTAACATCCCCAGGGCGAGCTGTCGGACGGGTGTGGCAACGAAGATGGGTGCATGGGCGGTGCTGATCTCGAAGGCGAGGGCAAGCAAGTCCTCGTCGGGGTCTGCGCGATGTCCAAGAAGTCGCAGAGTAAACCGATGAAGGAGATTCTCACCCGATTGGAAGAATTTGAATATATTAAGATCGTCGTTTTTCCTGAAGAGGTCATATTGAAGGTATGACAATCAATGTTATCATTTATCAGCAACAAGCAGTATGAATAGCAATAAACTCTCAATACATTATTCATATTTGTCAATCAGGAACCTGTCGAAGATTGGCCGATAGTCGATTGTCTGATAAGTTTTCACAGTAAAGGATTTCCGCTGGACAAGGCAATACACTATGCCAATCTACGCAATCCATTCATCATCAACAATCTTCCAATGCAATATGACATTCAGGTACTCGAGCAAATTTATCATGTAACAATGAGGAATTTCTCGATGATCAATCATGCGAATTACTCATTGTACTTATAACTGACACGAACCTTACAATAATAGACTGTCACGATTATGCTAAGCAGGATCGCAGAAGGGTATACGCGATACTAGACAGCGAGGGCATCGAGATACCACGTTACGCTGTGCTCGATCGTGATTCAGCTGATCCAAAACGTAAGTGATTTTTTGGGTTGGCCAATTTATTTGGCACGTGTTACATTTCTTCCTTTTGCACGATCTTACCTGATTACGTTCCTTTAGCCTCCACGTTATTTCATTTTCTTTTGCTTACACTGGCTACGACATTTGAGCACGCGTCAGGCTTAAAGACATATCAAATAATTAACTTTCTTTAAACTCATGCACTTTCCGATCCTGCGTTTGTGTATGTGCAAATTTTTGACATGCGAAGAACAAAGACTCTATTTCAGATCACGAGCTCGTCGAATCCGAGGATCACGTCGAGGTCAATGGGGTTACGTTCAACAAGCCCTTCGTCGAGAAGCCAGTGTCTGCGGAGGATCATAATATATACATCTATTATCCAACTTCAGCTGGTGGTGGGAGTCAACGTCTGTTCAGAAAGGTACAACCAAGAACAATGGCAATGATCTTCTGTATTATACCTTAGGACTTTGGTTTTGTCAATGATGGTCTTCCTGTTGTTTCTTCTACGACATTAATTTTTTTTCATAATTTTTACACAGATAGGCAGTCGTAGTAGCGTGTATTCGCCAGAATCACGTGTTCGTAAGACAGGTTCCTACATCTATGAGGACTTCATGCCCACCGATGGTACCGACGTCAAAGTATATACCGTTGGGCCCGATTATGCCCATGCTGAGGCCAGGAAGAGTCCTGCTCTCGATGGGAAGGTCGAACGTGACTCCGAGGGCAAGGAAATTCGGTATCCTGTCATTTTGAGCAATGCTGAGAAACTGATCAGCAGGAAGGTCTGCTTAGCTTTCAAGCAGACTGTATGCGGATTTGATTTACTTAGGTGAGACACGTATCTTTGTTTATGATATTTTGCTTTTTGCTTTGTAATATTTAGGCAATTTTTTCACTTAAAAATTATCTAGAGACATAAGGTGTTTCATGGGTAATGTTATTTCCTGATCAAAGTACATCGTCGAGTGTACTTCGCTTTGTATAAATGAACAAGTTTTATTACTAACAAGAAAATTCGACATATTCATATCCGAGAGTCCGATTGTCCTTGTTCGATAGACTAGCAATGCGGTTATCAGTGTTACTCTAGAATGGATATCATATTACCATACAGGACAGTCAGGACTGACTCTTTATTATTCAAGAGCAGACAACTGCCTGGTCATATTCGACGGTTACTCGTCAGTGCATTCTGAAGTACTAGGCGTCGTTTTTTTTTTTTTCTACGGAATACAAATTTTTCTTTTTCTTTTTTTCCTTCGTTTAATGAAGTCAGTTCATTAAGTTATTCCCACAGAGCCAATGGACAGTCATTTGTTTGCGACGTGAATGGATTTAGTTTTGTCAAGAATTCAAACAAGTACTACGATGATTGCGCAAAGATCTTGGGCAATATGATATTACGCGAACTTGCGCCTACACTACATATTCCCTGGAGCGTACCATTTCAGTTGGATGATCCACCTATTGTGCCTACAACCTTTGGAAAGATGTAAGTCTTTTGACTTTGGGTATTGATTATTGATTGATCGAACGGTTAACTGATTTAATGATTGACAGGATGGAATTGCGATGTGTGGTAGCAGTCATAAGACACGGGGATAGAACACCAAAGCAGAAGATGAAGGTGGAAGTACGACATCCCAAGTTAGTATTGTGAAAATGGAATATTATTTGATGTTATTGTTCGTTAGCATTCTTAATTACTGGAGGAACTCATTATTGTTGTACCTGTCAGGTTCTTCGAGATATTCGCCAAGTACGATGGCTATAAACATGGTCATGTCAAACTAAAGAGGCCTAAACAGCTTCAGGAGATTCTAGACACTGCTCGTAGCTTGTTGGCTGAGATACAGCATCGTGCTGCTGGTCCAGAGCTCGAAGAAAAACAGGGAAAACTGGAGCAGCTCAAAAGTGTATTGGAGATGTAAGTAGTAACATTCTTCAGATCTATGCGCATTTTTATCTTTAATCTCCCTGTTGTCGCATTGTGAACTAGAAGTGGGTTTATTCTGTATATTGACTGCACGTCGTGAACGCGTTCATTTTTCTTCAGGTATGGGCACTTTTCCGGTATCAATCGTAAAGTGCAAATGAAGTATCAGCCACGTGGAAGACCCAGAGGAAGTTCCTCGGATGATGGTAGGATGCACCTACCTATATAGTATCTAAAATAAACTTATGCGTGTTCAATGCAAAAATTAAGAACGGCGCTGAGTGAGATCAAATTATCTGCTTAGATCGTCTTGGCGAGCCCTCATTGGTTCTGATCTTGAAGTGGGGCGGTGAATTGACTCCTGCAGGACGCATACAAGCTGAAGAACTTGGTCGAATATTTCGATGCATGTATCCCGGCGGTCAAGGTAGACACCTTAGTGGTTCGTATCTTATGCTCTTACGCTTGTTTTGCCATGTAGACATTTTATAATTTAAGCCAGAGAACTTTACGTGATGGACTTACTTTATTCTTTTATACGTTCATCATTTATAAAATTCTTTTTTTTCTTTACTCTTACACACCACCGATCCTGAACTTACGACCTTCCCGAACTTTGTAAGCAACTGATTATATGTTTTCTTTGAATAATCCATAGTTTCTTTGCCACTGATTTTCTTATTTTTTTTTATACTCTTTGCCTTTTGCTTTTTCGTTTTTTCTTGTTCCATCAAACACTTTTCTTTACTCTTACTTTGTCACTTTCCCTTTGTTTTTTTTTTTTTTTTATTGCCACGATACGGTACCCTACTTTTACTGGTAGATATCTCATTCCTCGGTTTTCATAGTTAATCGCGCCAAGCACAGTAACACGACGACACGATCTGATGACGACGTCATAATCGACGTGACGAATTGAACTACAGGTGAAATTGTTGAATATTCGTTTCAGAGGAAGACACAGAGATTTTGCCAAGCCACGGTAAACTCACTCTCGTAAAACGATGCTTGTTACCGGTAGCTCCTGTACGTAGGTCGCATTGAATAAATGTGCATTCACACGTAGATGATAATAATGTATTATCAAAGTTCAAAGGCCCCCTTGGCAATGACTTCCCATCAAAGTACTGCCCGTGACAAATACCCCCGTCACATTTTCGCAAGAGCTTCTTCAATGAGTATCTATTTGTATTATTTGCATACTGTTATTTAACCCGTGGTGCAACGATTGATCTGGCAAATCAATTACCTTTATCGTTACATTTTACTACTGCCTGTGCTTGCAGTAGTCACTTTATTTATTTCATTTGAATTTATTATCTTGACAACTGTCTTGCTAGTTTGCTTGCACAATTTCCAGGTTGAATGTCGTTTGTGACGAGAAGCATTTTTCTTTAATTTAGATTTCGTCCAGTGGACTTTGCATTGCTTGATATGTTTCTCATATTGTATTCTTGTTACCCAATTCTGGCACGTAGAGCATCTCTGTGTGTATTTACTTATCGAGTCAGGCACATCCTCGAATTTGGCATCATCCTTGAGACTCTGATATTCTTATATCTGATCGAATTTGTAGGGGAGTATGCTGGTGCCCAGGGCTTGGGACTTCTGCGACTCCACTCGACATTTCGTCATGACTTGAAGATCTATGCCAGTGACGAGGGTCGCGTCCAGATGACAGCTGCTGCTTTCGCAAAAGGTCTCCTGGCTTTGGAGGGCGAACTCACGCCCATCCTGGTCCAGATGGTTAAGAGTGCTAATACTAATGGTCTTCTGGACAATGATTGTGACAGTAGCAAGTACCAGAATATGTACGTTTCACCTTGTTCACCTTCACCGGATGCACTTATTTACCAATACCCTGATTTAGCTGGTGAACTTTTAATGTGTAATTGATTATCCTCAAACACTCAGGGTGAAGACGAGACTCCACGAATTTTTACAACAGGATAGAGAGTTCACTCGTGAGGATCGCGAGCAGATCAATCCGGGTAACGCACTCAGTATAAATGCGGCTATGGACTTTGTAAAGAATCCTGTCAAATGTTGTCAGCATGTGCACGCATTGATACAGAAGCTTATGGATATTGTAAGGATCAAGAAGGACGATCCTAAGACTAAAGGTACTACTTTTATTAATTTTTCAGTTTTTAAACCTTTTTCATATAAGGAGTTTATTCTGTGGTATTCAGCGTTACTTTAATGTTTATTGTGTTTTATTGAAATCTTGCTTAGATGCTATATTATATCATGGGGAGACTTGGGAACTGATGGGACGGCGATGGGGAAAAATAGAGAAGGACTTTTGCACGAAGGACAGGCGCTTTGATATATCAAAGATTCCGGATATTTACGATTGTATAAAGTACGACTTGCAGCATAACAATCATACCTTGCAGTTTGAACATGCTGAGGAATTGTATATCTACGCCAAGTACCTTGCTGATATTGTAATACCACAGGTATGTCATATTTTCAATTGACTTCCATAATTTACATGTACAATTCTTAACATTTTGTGTAATATTCTCTAGGAATATGGATTGACCGTCCAAGAGAAGCTGACGATCGGTCAGGGTATATGTACACCGCTCCTGAAGAAGATCCGTGCTGACCTTCAAAGGAATATTGAAGAATCTGGAGAGGAAACTGTAAATCGATTGAATCCAAGGTTGTATAACAATCTTAATCTAAGTACAACCCTTGTTATGAGTATTTGAATCCTTTTGAACTTCCATAAGTGCAATGCTGTTGAAAACAAGAATTTTTAACGTCAAAAACTAGTATACAAGGGTTGTTTTTTCCGTACGGAGGTTGCCTTCGTACTTTAATTATATCATTGGAGGATACTCGACTGATCATTACTCTTTATATATTTTTTCTCAGGTATTCTCATGGTGTTTCGAGTCCGGGACGACATGTGCGTACGCGGTTGTACTTCACAAGCGAGAGCCACGTTCACTCTCTACTCACGGTTCTGCGTTATGGCGGTTTGTTAGATGTAAATTTATGAGTTTTCATATTTACACATATTGTGACACTTTTATTGTGGTATACCTTCCTTGCGATACTCTGACTGATATATTATGACAGGTGGTAAAGGATGAGCAATGGAGACGCGCCATGGAGTACGTGAGCATGGTGTCCGAGCTTAATTATATGTCACAAATTGTTGTGATGCTGTACGAGGATCCTACTAAGGATCCTAGCAGCGAGGAGCGTTTCCACGTCGAGTTGCACTTTAGTCCAGGTGTCAATTGTTGCGTTCAAAAGAACTTGCCACCTGGACCAGGATTCAGACCACATTCCCGGAACGAGAGCAGCCAAAATCTCGTAAGATTTTCAAAGTTATTTTCAAATTAATTTTCTTCTTATCGATAACTTGTACTATCTGACATTACTGACAAGGGTGACACTGGTTCTGGCCAGGATACGACCTCTCAGTGCAGTACGCGTATCGAGGAGGAGGATACTGAATTGAGTATCCTCGAGGATGACGTTATAAGTTCCCCATTGAAATCAGTGAGAATTATTTCTATTTATTTATGCAAACATTTAAGGGTTTACGGCATCTTGAGTAAACTGATAATTCAAATTTTCTTTTACAATGCCTAGGATACCTCACCACCGGCGATGGAAACTGAACCGGTCGATCCGTTAATGGACAGTCCAACAACCAGCAGGGCAATAGACATGATGGACCTAGATCCAAATTTGATGGATGAACCATTCGATAGCGGATTCCTTCAGAGTTCAGCGCCGATACCAATCAGGTTTCCTGAAATTAACTTCACCAAGTTTCTCTGTCTAAAGGCCATTTTAGTGGTAATATTGATATACTATCCTCTTGCTCTTTAACAGTGCCAGGACTGTCGCTGGTCATGAAGCTGCAAGACTGGGTAGCCAGTTGGCAGCAAGTCAAAGGCAACGACGAGAAAGGGAAGCTGCTGGAATATGTGAACCGCGTGCGCGCAGTTATGATCATCAGAGACAGGATAAACCTGACAAAGGTAAGTATCGTTTTTTTTTTATTACTTGACTCTTTTTCATTCTTTTGAATTTTGAGAGAAAAGAAAAATCATTTTTCGATGTATACTTCCCTGCGAATTGGCCCTGGGTGTAAGACTGTTTTTCTAGCAATGACAAGTCATCATTGACTTGTTAGACTTTCAGTAAATGATCCTTAATAAGTGAGACAAAGTTTTGCATGAAACTATAAACCTGATGACGACGATGATACTTTTTGATTTTACTCAATTCTCACGGTGATATTGCGTTCTATATTTTTTTCTTATTTTATTCTATTTTTCTCATCCACCTTTTATTATCTTCGCCCTTCTATCTGTTGACTGTATTTTTTTACATTAACTTTAATTGACTCGAAGACGTTCTTTGTTTCCATTTTTCACGAACCTCTTCGATCAGGTGTGTCAAATTTTTCACAATAATTTTATTCTTCACTTTTTTTTTTTACTTTTTAGTGTCCCATATTGTTCCGATATATTTACTCTAATTTTTTATTGGATACAATTCCACATTATTGGCTTGATGGATATTTAAATGTTTTCCACAAATTTAGTTTTTTATCCCCAAAGTTCTAATGGGAACGAAAGTCGCACTGTACGACGACTGATGAAAAAGATGACATAGTGAACAGTGTCAGACTCGCTTTCTGCGCCACTAACCGGTGCCACTAATGTCTCGTGATTCGCTTGTGGCGAGTAAAAACTGCTGTGATGTAATAATTGCTGTCCAAAGAAAGTGTTACTTTGGCGAGTACACGTGGCTTTCTTAAGTGTCAACCAAAGTAAATGGAGTGTATTGTTCGTTGTTTATCTGGCGTGAATTATGCAAAAAGGGGATTGAAGGCGCGTTGAGCTGACAGTGTCGCGCTATTATTAATCCTCATAGATCAGTATAGAACAAGATCATCATGGCGCAATCATCATCTACCGCGTGAACGAATCAATCGTATGATAAGATAATCGCACGTTCAATTTCACGACAACTGGTCGTCAAATACTTTGTATTCTCGTCTCCTCTTTTTTTTCTTTTTTTTTTTCTCTTTTTTGTAGCTGCGGACAAGCTGCAGTATCAGAGCTTGGACGCGGTCAACAAGGAAGGTACGTCCTTTCGCTGTCATCTTTCTTCTGACTACTTTTCTCTCGTTGTCTATGTATTTCTTTTATTATACAATTTTTTCACACCTTTTATTCTTCGTCCCGCTGTCTCTCTCTCCCTGTCTCTCTCTCTCTCTCTCTGTGAATTTCACTGTAGATTTCATCAGTCTTTGTATTTCTGAAGCAGCAAAAATTCTCACGAGACTTTATTCTTCTTCTGAGATCATCAGACAGGACTCTTCTTGTGTATAATAGAAGCTTTCTTAAACGAAATGTCCAGTGTTTTTAAACGAAAGGAAGCAAGGGAGACAGTGAGGAGGAAAGGAAAAGGAGAGAATGAGTCGAGAGAGGAAGTCTGAAAGAAGGAGAGACAGTTCAGTTGAAATAACTCTTTGCTCTGCGATAATTGTGCGCGTGGGGGCCCGTCGAATTTTGTAAAAGGGTCGACTGTTTGGACCATGCTTTGTATAAAAAAAAAATATTTTTTTTTTAACATGATGAAACATGATCCATCCAGCCGTCGGATTAATACTACATTTCCCACATCCAAGATTATCCAATTCACTGTGTTTCATTTGTACGCGCATGTATGCTCGTACAGGATTGCACTATTCCCATTGCTTTTACGTGTCGCTTTACAGCATATATATATATATATACATACATACATACATACATTATGCTTTATATAATGCAGTTTAATATATATATATGAAATGTCACTACGCCTTTTTTTTGTCTTTCGCATCTCATCGTTTCGCAGGAGCTAATCATTCGGCCGGCTCATTAAAGCCATAGTGACGCTTTCGGTATTATATGCACGCGCCTGGTACAATTAGCATCCAAGTAATATGTAATTTTATAAATATTTATAAATACATATGCATGATATATCCTTATATACATTCTTCTTCGCAATTATTCTTCTTCTTCGTCTCTTTCGCACCAAGTACTTTGCATTCTTGTTAAATAACGTTATCCATTAACGATAATGCTAACAAGAGTAATTTAACGTGAACATTATTCTTTTTTTTTGTCATGAAAAATATTAGAAGAGTATTTTCTCTTTTGCCACTATTCAATTGTTCATTTTGTGTCTACTTTGACGGCCATTTTGTCTTTGAAAAACAACCGTTCTGTGACCGGTGATACTTGTGTCAATATGGAGTAATTGTGACGTTACGTAATACCTTCGGTGATGGGTAATTTAATGTTATTTATTTGTTTCTTTCTTTTCTTTCCATCCCACTCTTATCACTCTTTTCCTACATTTTCTCTTGACCTGCTTATCTTCACGTTACACACTATACACTCTGTCTGTCTCTTTGCTCGTGTCTATCCTTCATGTCGCTTACCTATTAATTAAATTTAACCTCGAAGAAGCTTCAGTCCAGGAAGTTCCGGAGGAATCAAATATACCGGAGTGTTCACCCAGGAACAATTTGCTGAACATACCCTCTCTAGGAATGCCCGTTGTCCTGGCACACTCCATAAGCTCTCCAGAACTGCCTATACCATCTGGCGCGAATGCTTCTTCAGTCTCTAGTTCCGGAAACGCCAGTCCGCTAGTCACACTTCATAGTACACCCTTGGCATCCTGTAGTGCTCTGTCGCCATCCTGTGATAATAACAACGAGAACTTATCACCTCCAACGTGTATATCCTGCAAGCCTCCGCTGCTATCGCACACTAAGAAATATGGCCGCTCCCAGTCCGAGATGACTCTGCCCAGTGTGGAAGTAAGCGGTGAGTTAAGCGAAGCTTCTCCGTCGGCAATCATGTTCAACGAGGTATCAAGTTCCTTGTCACCACCCAATTACACGACCAAGTCCCATCATTTGACTGTTTATCAGAATAGCTACAACGCGGAGCTTGACTCCAGGAGACGATCGCGCTCCTTGTCACCCGGTTGTCCACCACCTTGTCTATGCTACAACTGCACCATCTCGGAATTGATACTCCAGAGCAGATCACTGTCGTTCTCCGAACGCTTGAACCTTCAAACTTACTTTTTTCGCTCGTTGTCTCATAAATTTTGCAACTGTTCATGCTACTCGTCCGGCCTATTCGAGTCTGACTTCCTGTGGACGGAGTCATCCTGTTCCTGTCAGGAGGTCATCTCGTCGCCCCATGGAAGTCCTTGTCGTAACGTTACTCACTCGTCGAACTTCAGCTCCTTTCCCGAGGATGGTGCAAGCTTAAGACACTGTCAAGAGACTGATTCCAATGAACACTCGAGATATCCTTCGGGTAGCTCCACCCCGAATACACACTTCCGGTCTTCTATACACTGTAAACCGTCCAGGATGTACTTTGGCTGTTGCACCTGTCGTCACGAGAAGCATCGGCTCGACACCACCAGGTCACCTCCCGGGTACAGGGCTCTCTCGAGGACACTCTCGTGCTCGGACATGGGAGCCACCTTAGCTGATTCTACCACGGAGTTCGGTTTCTCATCTTCCCACTGCCACTTATCGGATTCTCGTACTCACCGTAATCTTAGAGCTAGACGACACTCTCACAATGACGTCCTCGCGACGACGTCCTCGTTCGGACACATGTCATCACGTCTTATTAATCTAGAACCACCGCTTTCCTCCCTGTGTCCTCGTAGTCATCAGCATTACTGTAACGGCTCACGTCATTGTCATTGCTTTGCACGTCATCATTGCAAGTGTCAGCACAGAACGTCCAACGACAATCCCAGAAAGCCGATTCCCAGACTCCAAACGCAACGATCCTTCTCATCTCCAGACACACGACCTTCGATCATTCAACCTGACCTCACCTGCACAGCCAGGCGCCACCGTCACAGTATCTCCGGACAGATGAGTTATTTCAAGCTGTTGGGCTACAACGTTAGCAAGAAGCTCACCGGGTCCACGAACAGCCTCTTTAGCACGGCTGTTATAAGCGGCTCGTCGAGCGCTCCCAATCTCAAGGACATGGTACCACCTCATGCATCAGCCGTGGCTGGTGAGTACATTGAATTATCTTGGGTACAGTTCTTATTTTTCATTCAATTACGCATTATTTATAGATATGGATTTTATCGTAGCTATTGAAGGATTTGGCGGTGTGCCACCGATCAGACCTCTGGAGACTCTTCACAATGCATTGTCTCTCAGACAACTTGATTCCTTCTTGGACATGATGACCATCGCACCCTTGTTTAGGACGCCGGCATCATCGCCACCGAAGTTTCCATCGCCGGGAGGCTCGATTCATGGGACGATTGTACCTAACCTGAGCATCGGTGGCATCAGTCAAGAGTATAACTCTTCAGACTTGGAGTGTGTCAGGTACCATAAGCCATTAAGCGTCGCTCCGCTGTGAGTATTTATTTATTTAGCTATATCTTCAGGATGTTGTTATTTTTAGTTTGGTCTGTGAGTGAATGAGATCAGAAATATTTTATTTATTTTTTTTTACAGGTACATCACACCTACTCCTATACAGTATAAAGGACCCAATGACACTGACGTAATTGACGTTAGGAATCAGCTGTCACCTACTAGTCCTAACAGTAAGTGAATACTTTAATATATAAATATTGATAAAATATATTTAATAATAATTTTTTTAAACTAGGTACAGGATGGAGCAGCGGACCTCAGTCTTTTTTGTCTTCGGAGCCATCCTCACCAGCACCAACGTCGGCTGGGGAATGTAGTATGTCCATTAGCTTAGTCAGCAGCGATGGGTAAATAAATAATAATTGCTGTTATAAAAATTTATCTAGACTTATCCGTATGGAAATGATTTATCATTATTATCATGGTATTATCTTTATTAGACTGCTTGTCCTTTTACGTAAGACGAATCTACTTTTGACCAGTGATCGTTGTTCTGTATGTTGTAGAACACAACCGTTTGGCGGCGGACCTAAATTCTCAACAACACCAGGACTCGACCTCGATTTCAATGACATCTGCATGAACCTGGACCAGGAGACTCGAGAGAGTCGCGGCAGTATCTCTTATACGGATTATTATAGTAACGAGGACGGTCAGATTCGCAGGAGTGGGAACGACGCCATCTGTAGGAACGTCACGCAGAACGTGTGCACAAACGAGGCGAGTGCGGATAACCTGGACGACGACGAAGATCACACTTTGACACTGAGACAGAGCGAGGAACAGAAGAAACAGGACGTGAAGTACATTTTCGAGCAAAAAGAGTCCTCAGCTACTGGTACTGGAAATACGTCTGCTGCTGGTATGGCGAAATCAAGTAGTAGCTTCAAGAAAATTGGCAGGTGAATAAATCTCAGGAGTTTGAACTTGGTACAGTAAGAACGATCCTGATATTCTTCTTTTATTCTTCTTCATACAGATTCAGGGTGGAGAGCATGGAGATTGTTGACGATGACGTTAGGATAAAGGAGTCGACGTCCCTAAGTTCGAGTTTCACCAGAGAGAAAGTAAGAAGAAGCACGCACAAGCTAGACTCCATTAAAACTACCTGAAAATCTTATAGCATTCAATTGGATGTTGATGTGACACAGGACTCGAAGAAGATGATGTCTGGTCCGTCATCCTCCTGCAGCAGGAGGAGAAACTTCTCGAGATCACAGAGTGTCTCTACGCCCAAGGTCACTTCCGAGAAGGACGTAGGTACTGAATCTAGCTGCAAGTTGGCCGCCAAGCAGAGTTCCTTCTCAATAACATCCACCGATGATCTCGAAAATCGTACGCTGAATCCGGTGGAGCCACCATCGACCGGAAGTCCCTCGAAGGAATTCCAGGATCAAGAACCCATACTTACTCTAGCGAGTAGTCTAAAGGACAGCTCCAGCATAAAGATAGGCTTCAACGTTCAGGATAACAAAAATGGTTAATACAAAAAACAAAACTAAATGCAGTCAAGATGTTCTCGAAAGGTCACACGTAAGCTTTTTCATTTATTTCTTTCCGTATCCGCCGGGTAGTTTGAAGGCGTCAATCGTCAGTTAAATAAACGTCACATTCCACCTCAGAAGAGGCGACAAAATAACGAACAAAATTAAAAAGAGAGGATCTCTACGCAAATTAGTAATAATTTTTCTGCACATGGGACCTATATGTCTCTATGATATGGGCTTTGATAATCAGATGTTCCTACCCCTCTTGTACCTGCTTAAATTGGGACTTAAGAATTTCTTGCACGTCCGTTGTACACTGTGTAGATATTAATGACAGAATTATCATCGACTTTATTCAAAATACCGATAACGAAGGGACCCTCTCGAATCTCAGTAGATTTCTCGAATATCGGTTTAATAGATACACAGGTCTGCATTGATACGCAAGTCTACTTCAAATAGGTGGCTTTATCAGTTCTTTTTCTTTTTTTATAAATATACATATATATATATATATATTTACATGTGTGTAGAAATTACAAATGGCCGACTTTAACAACGCAGAAATTGTAAATAGACGCAATTATGCAGTATTACACAAAATTGTGCAATCGTCCGATACGTTTTTTTAAATTCGTCTGACTTATTTTTTTTTAATCTACAGATATTGTTGAAAATCATGAATCACATGGGTACTGGCGACATTAAGTAACTATATACACATATATATATTTTGTCCATAGGTGGATAGAGTTAAACAAAATTATTAGCTAAAGACGCAAGTGCAACTGATGAGAATTAAAAGAAAGAAAAATAGTATATTCCTCTGACGAACGATCTCATGATTATCAAATGCATTCGTGTACTTAGGATTTGTGTTGCAAGAGACAAGAAGAAAAATGTTATAAGAAAAGGTACTCAACGTTCCTCTGTGTATAGACGCTTTGTATTAGAATCTAAAAAAAAACTGTTAATATAATATCCAACAAATGAAAATATCCAAGTGAAAAATGTCTTATAATTTTTTTTTTATGTTTTATCAGTTTCCTCAATGTCCTACCAATGAACCCGAATCAAGTTACTCACTGTCACCTGTCACTCTGTCAACGTACAGCGAGGAATTGACAGATCCAATGTGTTTCCTGGCAGATCCTTCTCTAAATGACCATGAAGAAAGGTGTCACGCTTTCTTTGCCATTGTGACAAATCCCCCGTGGCAAACGAAGCCGCACTAAGGGAAAACAAGGCTAAACGAGATACCCTCCTAGGGGTTCAACTATAAGCCGGAACGGCATTATGTATCAACGCAATGCGTTAAACCCCATACTGGCAATAGCATAATTTTGGGTAACGAGCAGACAAATCCGTGACCCCGTTTTTGTGGCATCCGATTTCTAACGCTTTGTTCGAAGTCGCATCAGAATTCGATTGGCTCGACACGTGCACTTTTATTTGAGGTCCATACGATATCAAGAGCATCTGCTCTCCGCTTTCCCGTATTATCCATAATTTTTCCGAGCGGAATTTAATTATTATATAGAATCCCAGCTTTTTTTTATCAGACGCTATTTTGCTTTTTGGATTTATCTAAAGGCTTTTTATTTATTTTATATATATATATATATATTTTTTTTTAATGATCTTTGATTTATGTCGTCAGGTTTATGCAAACTCAAAATTATGCATTATGTAATATATATATAGATATATATCTTTTTGTGGAAAGCTCGACGAGCTTTCGGCGCCGACGCCTCGAGCATTGATCCAAGGCGTCAGCTTGCAGTTATGACGACAGTCATGCACACTGTGTATAGATCTATACAATCATATACATATATATATATACCTACTGGCATAGGTATAACAGTAGCAAGCTACAAATTCGCCGATCCTTTGGGAAGCTGTATTTTCATAAAAAGTCATCTTGACAGATATCTAAACTGTCAAGACACTTTTACAAAAATACAGTCAGAATCAGTTATGACGTATAACAGTAGCAAGCTACAAATCCGCCGATCCTTTGAGAAGCTGTATTTTCATAAAAAGTCATTTCGACGAATATCTAAACTGTCGAGACACTTTTACAGAAATACAGTCAGCATCAATTATGACGTTACAAAAAAGAAAAATGTTGATCACATTAAAGTATATTAGAAACTTACAAAATTATAAAGACCAATATTAAATCTTGAACATAAGTTTCAGATAATCGATAGAGCCTCTGAAGATTGATGAGATGAGAAAAAAAAAATTTGATTGTCAGGAAAACGTGGAAAATTACATCGTTTCTTTTTTATACAAAAAAATCACAAGCTACTAGCAGTGGCAGCAATTACTGAATCCAGTCGAGGGGTCAAAACGTATACTAAGGATGGACGATGGAGTTGCGAGGCTAACACTGGTTATTATAGTCTGTGAGATATTAATAATTTTATGCACCCCCCCCCCTGGGGGGGGGGGACCAATACCCAGGCAAATAGAATCCGATTTGACACGGGTAAATTGCTCGATGTTTGTACGCCCCGTTTCAGAATAATTTCAGGGGCGTTTAGGAGGGTTCGGTAAGTCGACCTGATATATAATAATATTAGGGGATTCGTATCTGGACTGTGACGTCCCTCGCGTCAAGTGACTCCTCGGCTAATATCTATTTAATTAATTTCAGACTTATTTGAAATCTGTCATGGAGCCTTGACAATATGTTCCGTTATGCCCCTGATACTCTTAGTCAAGTGACGACACGTGGACTATGGGGTAAATATAAGGATATGGTCTATTTTGAAGTTTCTGCATTAGGAACTAAGGGTTACAACATATGTGGATCTGTGGAAATCTTTTATGAGAGAATGTAAACATTATTTTTATATTTTTTTTCTTATCATTCGATTGGATTGCGTAACGTTTAAAATTATTTTAAGGTTTGTACGTCTCGTTGCTAGTGGACCAATGTTAGTAATTGTAAGAGGAATTTTTATTTTTAATAATATTTTGTTAACTTTTAGATATTGTATATTATCTATCACGGTGTATTGATTTTTTCTGGAATTATATAAAAGGTATAAACATTACTGCCGATGAAGATGGTATACCAATTTTTGTTGGTTTTATTTATAAAATAGGTATAACTAAATTGTTAGAGGAAATAGGATGGAATAATTTGAAGCGGGCGTGGTTCCGATTGGCCATGCCCCTGTGATAAAGTTATGTAATCCCACAAGCTCTGATCTAACAAAAGGCTGTCCGAGGACCAACGAGATTTAAGGAAATTTGCGCAGGCGTGTCTGACTAGCCAATGATACGTCTCCTGTAGGGGCTCTTCGTCACAACAAGGGTAGTAAAATGGGCGGGACTTAAGGGACTATTTTTGACATAATCTTTAGGGTCCACTCACAACGAGATTCGCGAAAAGGTACTCACTGCCACTCCGAATCCGAATACGCGAAGTTGACAGTTCATATTAAGCAGTGTCCGTGCCTTTATAAACTAGCAGTTGTACAGTTAAAAGTGTCTTTTTTTTTATTTTTCTTTGAATAATACCACGTCGTCCGGAATACAATTAATACAAATTAAAAATAACCTGCGGACTTATTAATAGAATTTTTAAAAAATATTTATACATAACTTTTTGTGCTTCTTGGAAGTAATTTTTTATCTTTTTCTTTCTCCGGAAGGTCTACGCGTCCTCATCAACCCCAACGATCAAGGGGTTGGTGCTGGATCCCATCCTCTATTCTTGTGAGAATCTCCACGTATCGTCCTGGTGAAGCTTCTACAAGAACAATTCGAAAACGGTTCACTACGGGATATGAGCTACCCTGAACCACTCTGGGAGATTAATGGAAATCAAGCACCAGTGAGTTCAACTTTGAAGTGGTCCAGTGATAACATCCGATCCAAGATAAAACTTTGAATTTTTTTTCTTATATATTAGATAATAACCAAATATTTGATTATGCAAAATTTGAAGATGATTTACCATATGGTTTCTGAGATATACAAAAATCTAAAAGTGCCAATTACCATCATATAGATATACTCATCCTATAAAAACGAGTAACTTGAAAGTTCTACATCTTCATTTTTGTACAGTAATTTTTGGCTCGAATGTTAAGGTTATTTTCTATCTATTCTATTATGATCCTTTACTGTAGCTAAAGTCCTAACCCACGGGGTTACGTGAATTAAAGAATTCCTTATTTTATTGTTATTCTTATCAGGTGATAACGGCGGAAATGTCGCAGTACGTTGGCACAGATCTTGGAGGCTACCCTATGTGGGATAGTTCGGTTTTATATCAAGCGCAACCACCTACTCATTCGCACGTTAACGAACACGGTCTTTATCGTCAACCCTGTGCACTACTTCATCAAAGGTATTCCTTATCATCGACAGACAAATATCCCTTATCTCTAATAAAAATGTAAGCTTGGATTCTAGCCAAGAAGATTGCATGGGTGTGACTGAAATTTCTATTCTTTTTTTAGTTCATAAATATATTACAGAATTATAACGATATATTTAATATTAATACATTTATAAAAAAATATTGATAAATTCAGTTTTTATTATATTATTATTAATTATATATTGGACGTCTTATTTGTATGCCAGTGAACGACGCGTAACAATTACGTATCAGGGATTAGTCCTTAGGCCTATCATACTTCTATATGCAAGATGTAGTTAGTTCTATGACTTGGTTAATTCGCTACGTTTTCAAGTACGAGGTAGCATATCTCCTCTTGAAGGAGGAAGCTAAAAAGGAAAAGAAGAAGTAGAAGAGGAACACAAATGATGTATTGATGATCGTGGTAATACTGGACTTTAAAATAGCTGCTATCCCTAACAAAAAAAATCTGCTAACCTTTGCAAAAAATAATTATACCGGGACTTCGATAATTCGAGCTTCTATAAGTTAAAAACTTCTATAAGGCTGTGAATCTTTTCATTTCCTTAATCTTCACCTTTATAACTTAAAACCCCCGATAGCCCGAAACTACGATAACTCTAAGTATATTTCGTTTCCCTTAAGATTCGAGTTATCGAAGTTTCACCGTACGTGATTTGTGTTTCTTCTACCTTAAAGTGTAAAAAATTATCAAGTTATCGATCGAATCCTAGTTCGAATATAGAAGTATGATGGGCGTATGAATTTAATGTTATGAAGTTACATTTTTGTATAATAATAAATAATTATAAGTACAAGATAATTAGTATTGCTAAAAATGACTTTGTAACGTTATCAATATGTCATTGTTATTTCGTTTACTTGGACGTTATCAAAGGACTATATGGTTGACATTAGGATTATACTTTTTGAGAGTAGTGTTTTTCTTCTTTTTTTTTTCTTTTATTTCGAGTGGTTCCATATGGATGCTGATAATATTACAGCCGTTACGCTTCCAATGGCCGCAGTCCGAATTTGCCGACGTCGACCACGAAGAAGCCAAGGCGTCGCGTCGCCACCGTGTCCCAAAGAAGAGCAGCGAACATACGAGAACGTCGGAGGATGTTCAACCTGAATGAGGCATTTGACAAATTACGTAGAAAGGTAAGAGAACGCCTTAAACATTTTTTTTTTCAACAAATTCAAATTAGTTAATGTGTGTAACTGACCTGGACAATCCTATATGTATTATACTTTGTCCGTTACAGGTGCCAACATTTGCTTACGAGAAGCGTTTATCACGAATTGAAACGTTACGTTTGGCCATCACATACATAGCTTTTATGGGCGAGTTATTGGGAATCGAACCAAGCAGCCCAAAGCCAGAATACATACCAAGGGAATATTATTTGCCCAATTGAAATTTTAATGTACCTTTTCCACGCGATAAATCTGGTCTTCCGATGTAAAGTGCTATGTAATTAATTGACTTATTTTATTCATTGATCACTTGTTTGACTGTCTTTGGATAAATTATCATTCGTCAATACGATTGACAATAATAGTGACGAAGAATGTCTTCCATGTATGATCAGGAACTATTGTTCAACTAGTCAGGAATAATTCTGCTTTATAGTGATAAGCATAATATTGGCACGAGATTAATTTGTGACTGTGTGAATGCGTTTAATGACAATAATGATTTTATATATTAAAGATTCAAAATGTCTTCCATGGATTCACGCATATCCAGCCGTACATCGTTTTAGCAATATTAAGTATTTATTGTACGATATTTTCAGATAACACTTCGAGTGTTATGTCTAATTAATGTAACGAAATATGCAAAGGGGAATAAATTAAATAAGTGACGCCTCTTCTCTATCTTCCGTCTGATTTACGTGTAAGTATGGTTGCCATTTTCACGGCGTTGAAATCCTTAAATTCTCATCTATAACGATATACAGCCAATTTTATTCTAATTTCTAATTATTATCAGTTAATAGTCTTGATTGTATTTTTTAATAGAATGATGATGAAGAATTCATCAATATTTCATTGTTATTACGTAAATACCCGTCAAATGATTAAGTGACATCATACGTCCATTGACTCAAGTAAAATGCATGACTTGTCATCATTCTTAGAGTATAATGTAACAATCTACAGATAATTATAAAAATGTTTTTATGAATTTTCAACTAACCACCTTAAATAATGTTAGGAAATAAAAGATGCGGCTTTGCCCAAGTTTTCATAAACGCTCTTGGCAGTGGTTCTCCTGTCACAGATTTCAATGCGCACGTCATCTAGTATATCTGAGTATATCGTGATACTGTTCCGTTTGACCGTAGGTGTCACTTGATTATTTTCACTGACTCTGTGTAACGTCAGTATTAGGAAGAGAATTTTATTGTAAATATGTGCGCGAATATTATTGTGGCGTTTGACAATACTTTACGTTTTCCTGTCTAACTCTGAGCGTGTTGAGTTCGTATCTTTGGCTTGTAAAAGGAAATGCCACAATATCCCTAACCTAAGAGAACAGTTTCTTGTTTATGTAGTCTTGAGCATAAAACCCAATAAGGTATGGTACTGTTTTTAATGTTATATCTATTGTACATCGTACTTTGATTCTTTACAAAGATGTCTGGATATTATTTAGGAGCCAGTATGAAGTATTCTACTTCTCCATCAACCAGTCGTTGCACGTCACCTTTGTCGTTGCATTCTGGTACGATGTTACCTACTCCAGTTACTTATAGGTATGATATTTTGCTTCTCTTATTCATTCGAATATATTCTTCAGCATTGTGTACTTGATTTTAGACGCAACTGTATGGGTGCTGCTACAAAATGTTACAAATATTTAAGAAAATTGCTAAAATTTGACCAAATGGATTTTGAGTTTGCTTCTTGGCAAATGGTGTATCTTTTCACAGCACCGCAGAAGGTGTACAGAAATTTTCAAAGTAGAAAACGTAAGTTTCAATTATTAACGACATATAAAGCATATGCGAAGTATTAAAATTGTTTGGTATATTGGACAATTCTTTCAGAGACAAAATCGCAATTTGCAAGGGATGATCCTGCCTTCGTTGTCCTCTTAAGTTTCTGGCTTTGTGTCTCGTCCATAGGCTTTGCCGTACTGTTGGGACTAGGATTCTTCCAATTTTTTAAATTTCTTTTTTACGTCATCTTAGTAGACTGCATAGGGACTGGAATAATCGTCGCCACACTCTTTTGGCTTATTACCAACAGATACTTGAGAGTCGATCGAACCCAGGATGTAGAATGGGGTTATGCATTTGATATACATTTAAATGCCTTTTTCCCACCTCTAATTATCCTTCATTTCATACAATTGTTCTTGTATAACGGTGAGTACTCAAAATTTTGAGAACTATTACAAAATAACCATTTTCAACAATATTTTTTATTAACCAGATGTAATAAGAAACGTAGGATTTGCATCAATTTTCCTTGGAAACACTTTGTGGCTAATTGCTGTTAGCTATTATATTTACATCACGTTCTTGGGCTACACCAGTAAGTAATTTAATTATGTAATTCATTAATAATTAATTCATACTTCTTTCAATATTGATTATAGAAATTGTTTATTTCAGGTGTACAGATATTACACAGGACGCAACTAATATTAATGGCGTTACCATGTGCACTGGTTCTGTACATTCTTACTCTGGCCATTGGCTTCAATATTAGCAACATGGTAATGAACTTTTACCAAGAACGAGTTATGTGAATTAATGAGACGTCATTGAGCCTACAAAGAACTATCCAATTTGCGAAAATAATTACATTGTAGCACAATGCAGACTTCTTATTATTATGTAATAAAACAAAAAATATATATGAAGTATCCTTATAATAATATACTAAGCACATAACGTTTTCGTTAAAAGTTCTTTTTTTTCTGATTACTTATGTACTTACGTAGCAACGTTTCTATATTTTCAAAGATATTAACAGAGATTATTAAAGTTTTTCAATAATATAATCTGAAGGATACAACAAACATTTTTGAATTCTATACAAACTTGTTGTTGTGTGGTT
>JARPRG010000296.1:282667-387430 GCA_031001745.1 Hartigia nigra
TAAAGTTTTTCAATAATATAATCTGAAGGATACAACAAACATTTTTGAATTCTATACAAACTTGTTGTTGTGTGGTTTCAAAGTATGCCGCTTAGCGTAGGGCGCCTTTTGGAAGATGTACGTAGTGCCATCTCTTCGATAATTTGTGAAATTTCTATAAAATATTGCATGTAGATCGTCTTTTGGGTATAATTATTTCAATCCCTATCACGCCAGAATAAATTTCGTTAATGCTTGGACATCGAACAATTTGCACGTCTACCGAAGATTAAATAATATTTAAAATGTCCATAGTTCAAAGAAGCCAGGTAACTTATGATTAATATACCTTGATACCATTGAACGACTATTTCAATGCAGTATAGACGGTAATCTAACCTCAAGTCAAAATAGTTTATTTTAACTTGCATATGATACAAATTGGGAAGGAAATTTTGTTCCAAACTATTTTGATGCTTTTGTTGGTTAAGCCATAAGTGTAATAGTATGATATTCTTTACATTTTAATATATGAGTATTTGATAGAAGCTCCAATATCCAATAACTCTAAGGCTGCATTCATCATGATACTTAAATGTTAAGTTCACGTAAATGTTTTTCAGCAATGGGGGACATTTGCTAGAATTTGGCATCTTTACGATGCCAAATGGCAGGATCCATATCAGAGTGCAGAAAGAATTAAAAAGTATCTGTTGGGTCTCTACAAACCCATCTATCATCCTCTAAGTGAGTACATTATAAACCACATTTACAATTAGATTTTGTATATATTTAAAAATTTTATTTCTTTTCAAAGATGACTGTGGTGATCACGTAGTTGTAATAAACAGTTACGACATTGCATTGCGCGGCGATGAATGGCGTAGACGTTCTTATTTCCATCATACTGGATATGCCGGTGGTGCAAGTTGGACATTAGCCTGGGAAGTGCATCGAAAGAATCCAACCATGGTATGTTATTACCGAATAGAACACTGATAAATATTTCATGAGTTAATCATTCTAATCTCATATTACAGATTGTGAATAAAGCTGTTTACAGAAGTCTAAAAGGCAACTTACAGCGTAGACACACAATGCAGCGTTTACATATTTTTAAAGATGAGAATGTACCTGAAAATATTATGCAGAACATCTCCAACCAAATTAGACAATTACGACCAGTTCCCGTTAGATTGGATGAAATTTCTCCAGAGGAAGTTGCAGAATTCCCGAAAATTGTTAAGTACCCAGAGAATTACGTACTCCGATGAAAGAATACCTCAGCATTGCATCTGTATATAGGATAACGCCATAGTTGGATCATTTAAAATATATTAGAGTACCAACAAAGGCAGGTAGGAAATATCATCAAGTATCCAAAAAAATTGTCATAAAATTTTATTAAAATTCAAAATAAGAAATATTTTATTTCGAGTATAATTACGATCCTCTGAATTTAGTCCACGGACCATTAATAATTTATTTAATCTTAACCTTTAATCTTTAACTTCTTCAATAATTCCTTATATACTTAATTTTTATATTTATCTGTTAAATCCAATCGTATTACCACTCTTCATCTAATTTCCAGCCAGGTTTAAAGATTCTTCAAAATGAAATGGACTGTCAAATAAGAGGAAAAAAAGGAGTATCATTTTCCAAGAAAATTATCAATTTTATTAAAACAATACGAAAACTTTTATTGTATAAATTGTTCGGAATTTTTTTGTTTAGTGAATTCTCGTTGGCTTATTCGATCAGATGTAAATCCTTGGCTATTGTATAGGCGCTAACGTACATCATTTTACTCTTATTAGCCAGATAAGTATCAATTGCTCTCTGACGAGTAGCTTCCCAAGCATACAGGTCCCTGAAAATAGGTCGTACAAATTTCATACGACCTTGTTGTGTAGCGAATACCAGAGCATCCGACACCTTAGATTCCCAATGTCCTTTAATGCAGAGTCGAAGCCATGTGAATCTACAACAAGAAGTCATTATAATTCAGTAACGCTTAAACATATTGTAATTAATTTGATAAAATATCGTTAGTAAGTACCGTATCTCCGAATTTTTCACTGAATCAAAGTCATAAGCCGTTTGAATCGCTTCGAGTTTCTTCACAGATATTGTCTCATTTGCAGAAAACAGTTCAACCAAGAACTCTTGTTTTTGATTTGCCGTGAGATTTGCTATGTCTGATTTCGAAAATATACTTGAAGTATTTTCATCCCAGTTTATCCATCTCTTTGCCAATGCTATACAGGCGTCTACCAAAGACGTGTCGTATGTTGGTATGACTGGCGGCATGCCTGGTTTATTTAACCAAGTTTCCCAATCCACAGAATCAAGAATCTATAATCAAATGAATTACAGAGCAGATAAAATTTCGGATTATTTTTACCATTAATATAATGTACCTCGGTCTTGTTAGAGAAGTAATCGTATAAATATGCCTTCCAGTCGGAGGTAACAATACTTTTGTATTTGAATTTGTCCAAGTACTCTTTCAGAAAAGGTTCAAATTCAGTAGGTCCACCTAAGAGTTCTTCCAAGTAAAATAAAAAGGTATGTCCCTTTTCATATGGAACAATTGAAAAAGCATCATCAGGATCAACTCCTTTTAGATTTTGCACGAGACTGGTTAGCTGATTCGTTTCGCCAATAGTTTTAATCTGTAAATTTAAATTTATGAAAATGTATACCATCTAATAATTAACAGTGACACGTCTCTACTTACACCTTCTCTGAGCGCTTTGATACCACTCAGTGCTGAAAAGTGGCGGACTTTATCTCCAAACAATCTACCATCAATCTTCCTCTCGACAAACATAGTGAATCCTTCGTTCAGCCAAAAGTGTTCAAAGTTTGCATTAGTAACTAGATTTCCTGTCCAACTGTGCGAAATCTCATGAGCTACCACACTAGCCAGTGAACGGTCTCCAGCAAGTAACGTCGGGGTAACAAAAGTTAAACAAGGATTTTCCATTCCTCCAAAGGGAAAACTTGGTGGAAGTACCAGGAGATCGTAGATACCTTTAATTACGAATGAAAAATAATTATATAAATTCCAAGTTGTCTCGATCCTTTGTACGGTATACTTACCCCAGACGTATGGACCACAAATATCTTCTGCAGTTTTGAGCATCATTTCTGTTTCTCCAAATTCATATGCACTCTGGTTAACGAATTCCTTCTCTGCCCAAACTCTACTTCTGGGTCCAATTTCTTTAGATACTAGAGCGCCTACAGCTATTGCAATCAGATATGAGGGTATTGGTACAGGTTGACGGAATGTGTGAATCTTTGTATTTCCTTCATCCTTTATGCCATCTCTTTGGGCTGACATTAGTACTACTAATTCAGCTGGTGCCTCTATCTGTATAAAGAAGTCACAAAATTTAATATACACGATAGGACAGTTGTAGATTACAATTTTCTTCTATTTCTAACTCACTGCAGCACTATAAGTAGACTTTACAGAGGGAGTATCCTGACAAGGCAGCATAGAACGTGCATGAATTGCCTGGCATTGAGAAAAAAGGTAAGGATGTTTACCACCAGCGGTCTGCTCTGGAGTTAACCACTGTAAAGCACTAGCCTCCGGAGATGTCTCATAACGAATTTCAATCTTGTACCTATTGAGAGAATTAATTAATATCTAATAATTAAAGATTATAAGAATAAGATATTGCGTTGAAGTACTTTGGTATATCTTCATTACTGGACACTGCATTCTCAGGCAATTTTATGCTTAGTTTAGATCCATATTGTACACTTTCACTAACGCTATAATTTAAATTAGATCCATCAATAGCATTGAGTATCGTTAGGATGACTAAACCACGATTGTCTAAAACCTATAGATAAATAAGTGACATTAAATATTATTAACTCATTGAATATGCGTATGAAAATGAAACTTGGTATATTACTAATTCATCGGTAGCATTGAGTTTCTCTACATCTAGTACAGCAGAACCGGTAAGGATCTTTCTTTGAAAGTCAACACTAAGGTCCAAATGTGTATGAGTAACGGCTGCTAATTCTATAAAGAACATAAACATAAACCTACAGAACTTATTTACAGTTTGAAAAAAGTTTAAGAGGTTAGTTATATACCTGGCGTGGAAAAGGAATTTGGATCTCCGGAGCTCAGTGCCATTTTTACTTTAGCTTCCAGAGAAATTCCTCTTTTGATTTGTCTTCTGAAGTGCTGATTTGGCCTACAATTACTATTGACTGCTCGATAATTGAATAATCCGGCTGATACCAGATATGAGAATCTGGAGTATGGTGGGAGTAAGAGGTATTTCACAGTAGACATCTTAAACTTATCTAGAAATTAGATTTCATAAGAGAACTGATACAATTATATGTAAAAAGATTTTAATCTTAATATGAAAAATATTGTTTTCATGTCCTTGGTAGAATATTCCCATTTTCCTTTATTTCGAGGTTTTATGTTCCAGGATTAAGCCAGTTGGCTACGGATGATTTACGGGAGGGAAAAACGTTATAATTGAATAAAGTAATACTTTGTAAAAGTGTAGGTCCTTCGAATTATTTGAAATCAACCTTTATTTAGCAATATACTCTTTTCAAAACCAACTTATAACCAATCTCGACGTAGGTAGGTGCACATATATATCATATATATTATATATATAATATATACATATGCACTTAAGCAATGTTAATTATAAAAAATGTTCATTTAACGGTCATGAATTTCATTCTGTTCATAAAACGTTCGGAATATACGTTAATAATTCATGCATTTATATCACAAGATTATTCTCGTAATCTTAAAATAGGAGAGTACTAAACCGCTCCTCCTTACTGACGATTTCACAGAACAGAAGAACTTCCACGCAATCGTAGTATGTTATTTCGTGAATTAACACCAAAGCCAGTGGGTTAATAGTTAAATTATTAACAGTAAATCGGTTTTAGGGATTTTGACAGAGAGGCTGGAATACATTAGGCGACAATCCTGATGAACGAGAGGGTCCCTCGAGAAAGTTTTAAGTAAGCTCCGAGGGACAAAATAACCGAAAGAGTGTCCAGTAGCACAGATGTGCACCAATATTTGATAAATCACAATAATCTATTCGGAATAGGCTAATCGTGCATTTGCCCTGCACGATCGGTACTGGGTTTACCCTCTCTAAAGATTATTTATCATCCTTAGAAGTCGAGGTTCGGCCATTTGTCGGATTCATCGTATGTATTTTATTAGAATCATCCTCATGCTGCTGGATCTCACCCGGGCAGTCTAGTGCATGTATGTAGAAACATTCCATACGCACTAAATTCTCATTCCTAATAGTCCTCATTATTTATATACGATTAGATCGCGAACCGATTATAGTCTCAGTTACACTCGTCCTCGCGATCTTCATTGAATTATCTTCTCACCCCGGGTGATTAGCTTTTGCGTTAGCTCCTGAGGTCGCTACATGAAGATGTCGTCGTAATCATTGTCGTACGTGTAATCGTCATATTCATTGAGGTGGGTATTTTCGCCTTCGATCTTCAGTTTGGCTTTGCCCTTGCCTTTGTTCTTCTTACCCTTATCACCCTTCTCCAGCTTCGCTTTCTCGATGACAAGGTTGTCCACTGTCGTTTTGATCCTCTTCAAACTTACAGAGGACACTAAAAGTGTACGTGATTAGTTATAATACTTCATAGCGATATACCATCGTACAGACATGTAATGGAAAACACTAACAGCTAACTGCGATTCCTTTTATAAGTTCCTCGGCGAAAGCTGGGAATTCCGTGTGTTTGTTGAATTGGTTGATCTTCTGGAGAAGAGCTTCGGAGAACTGTTCAAACTCCTCCTTAGTGTCGGGCGTCATGGCATCCAAACCGGATGCTGCAGGTTCCGTGACACCTTGAAATTAGTACAACAATTATATACACATTTTTTCAACGTTGTATTACTTTGCTTTGCTTTATTCATATGTGTAGTTCCGTTTCAGTAAGGTGCTACAAAGAGCGAGAGAAAATAGTGAGTAGTTCGAGATTATATAGGCTGTCGATTTTTGTAATGGAGTATTTGTTCTTTTACATCTTCTCTTTGCTTGGTTATTTAGTAATATCGAGGTTCTATCGGTTCACGGTGATCGGAAGGGTCGTACAATGCTCATCAGGAACTCTACAGGAGATCGTGAGCTTGCAATGTGTGAAAAAATTAAGGTTTTTCATAAGAACTCACGTAACACAGCGTTTTATTTTTTTTTTTACTTTGCGTAAACAGCAACTTTTATTAAAATACAATAACATCATTAGTGTAAATTTCATGTAGTTAAATCGGATAGTAAGATTGAGTGTATGTACGTTTTCGCATATATTTTGTATATAAGACGTATGTACGTTATATATGTATAATAATATATTGATATATCTCTGGTACAGTTCCTGATGCAATCGTACGTTGAAACACGTCCAATAGAAGTATAGGTGCGGTGGAATAAAAAAAAAAGACTACAAAAATCTCAAAAGAAAAAGAAACTCTGTCCACCAATATGTCTCCTTGAAATCGAACTTAATCGCGACAGAATGACCGACCGTTCCAGATCTCTCGTGTACGTATGAAATAGTTTTGTAATACTGCAACATTAACTTTACGTTGACCCCTTTGTGTCCTTGCACTCTTGTTGTAAATTATCATTATCATTCCTCCTGTCCTTTATCATTTTTATATGATTACACAAGAATGTATTGCTGCCTGCGCTCATACCCGAAACTACAGCTACTGTTCTCCGTTCACAATCTCTGTAATCCCTCTCTCTACTCCACTTGCTAAGTTAAAAATTTTACGTTCCTTTAGTGTAATGCAGACTTCCTTTCTTTTTTTATCATAAATTCCTTGTGTGGCGTCCTTTTACGTGATATCGCCTCATGGATTTCGCTCACTCTAATAAAATTTATGAGATACCGAAAGAACAATACTCTGATTGACAATGGAATAATTGGTACGGTTTAATTTCGAGCCGCCTGCAAGAAGCTTGGTACTTAACGAAAGCTCTCAATTTTCCTCAAGGCCTTTCTTTTTTACATGAGCATTTTTCTGTCAGTGTTTCTGCGATTAATGCAAGCGAGCTGAGGGTTACCCACGTCTAGCACACTTGTGCGAATTCTCAAACGCTTTCCAGGAATGGCTAAATTCTCATATCCTCCATTAAAGAAAGATTAACTGCCATGGAATTGGGTTATTTCTTATCGCTCTTCTGGGGTTTACGGGGACTAAAGTCTACAAGGTTCGACAAACCAAAGGTTTCCATTGCCAGTCGTAGGTCAGCCTCCTCCTGTAGCCTTTGACGCCTTAGAAGCTCTGCTCTCTTTTCCTCTGGGGTCAGAGCCTTTTCCTTTTCCTTTGCCTTCTTTTCAGCCTCTTCACGCGCCTTTCTCTGAAATAAGACAACAGAAAAAGGTACTCTTTAATGTCTCTTGGTGTTAGGAATTTGTATTGGACTCTGTAACTGGAATATATATGTAAATAATTGTAAAGTACAAACCTCACGTTCTTCTATTTTTTCAGCTAAAGTTTTCTTAGGTTTTGGTTTAGCCTTTGGCACTTCAGCTGGTTTTTCCACATCTTTCTTTTCTTCGTCTAAGTCTTCCCAACTATCCTGTTTATCCATATAACATAGGTATAAAATAATATATATTGTGTATACACATACATTGAAAGCAATTGACATTCGTCAAGTGCCATAAATGTTACAACAAAAGTTAAGAACATAAAATAATTGTAATGAATCTCTTAAAAAAACTTTATAAATGATAAAACTAAAAGAGAATCATTTCAGCACTGAACTAGTAAGATGATAACATCTATTCAGTTTTTAGCATATGGATGTAGATGCTGTATATGGACAGATAAATCTGTCACAACCATTTCAGAAAATTCTATGGAAATTTAACAAATTTTTATACCTTGACTTCTTCTTCTTCTTCATCCTCGCCATCCCACTTATTTGACCTCACAGCGAGGTCGAATTTGGATTCGTTATCCACATCTGCAACATGGCAAATGGGTATATTGCACCAAAGTAGTACTCATAAAACTTTCATGTTTTCTGCATCACAAAAATCCTCTCATTTATCTGAACCGCTAAATATTGAGAATAAACTTACCCCACTCATCATCCATGTCGAGATTTCGTTTTTAACAGTAGAAACGAATAAACGCTCAATAACGTGCGTAAAACGTGCACACTTCGGAATGGTAACGCTAGTAGCAAACTCCTCGCCGTGAGAGGCTTCTTCTGGGTTGCGATCTCTAGTTCGGCTATTCCGCGTTTGTAGCAGCACTACGCGTTTGTCGAAGAAACTGGCTTTCATTTATCAATGGACAAATCCCGGATTTTTTGGAATGCAATAGTGCTGCTCTCTATTGATCAAGATCATTATTATTCAATTTGTACTATCTGTGTTATGTGTGAATTGAGGTTGAGGTGTTGAAGCTAAAAAAAGTATATAATAGTTTTCTGGTTTTCTGTCTGATTTGCGTTTTTGGTGTTGTTTACGATATATAGTTTCGAACATCTTTATAACTTCAATCAGCTACTTGTACTCTGCTTTTATACAGAATAGAAAAACCCATGGAGAGTTATGAAAACAAATATTCTAAGCCTAGATAAATTATAGAGAGAGAGAGCTTCTTTTGGGGAACCTTTGAGAAGTCATTTGCTTCTTCTTTTTTCATAGTGTTCTCTTTGACAATTTCAATGTCTAATTAAAGTTACTACTGAGATTTTATTAACATGGATATCTCATCTTCATCAAGTATGACTGCTACTGGGCTTTCTCATGATACGGATAGATTTCTTAACCTACCTATTGAATCTCCAACCCAAGATGCACTGGCTACTAAACGTAGAAGGTGAACAGATGATAAATTTTTTTTTATTATTATTTGATAACAGTTATAATTAGTTTATTTTGAACAGCTCATCGCGTACAATAAAACGTAGAAAGTTTGATGACGAGCTTGTGGAAACAACCTTTAACCTGCAACCACCAACAGCAGCAGCTAAATCTAATTCACGTTCACGTACAGTGTCGATGTCTAGTGGACCTTTAGATATCATACCTGCTGCTCAAGCTTTACCTAGTCCTGTTCAAATACCAGCAGCAATAACACAGTCTGACCGTTGTAACCGTAGACCTACCAGACCTAGTGGGTCAAATGGACCTGGAAGAAAAAATAAGAAAAACAAGAATCATCCACATTCAGCAAATGCCACAAAGGATTTGGGTCGGTGGAAACCCACAGATGACTTAGCACTTATTACTGGTGTCCAGCAGACAAATGACTTAAGAATGGTAGAATTAAATAGTTTCAATTAAAGAGAAATATTATTTCATAAGAATTATGCTATGCGCTTATCGATATGATATAAATTTTCTTGCAGGTTCATCGTGGTACAAAATTTTCTTGTCGTTTCACCCTTCAAGAAATACAGCAAAGGTGGTATGCTCTGTTGTATGACAGTGCTGTATCCCGTGTTGCTGTACAAGCAATGCGTAACTTGCATCCAGAGTTGATAGCTAGCGTACAAGCAAGAACACTATACAGTAAGGCAGAAGAGGATCTCCTAGGGACTGTAAAATCAGTGAGTTCACAATTTATTTTAATATAGGAATAACAAAATATACATGTTTATCGAATCCTCGTGAATTAATGTCCTAATTTGATATTTCAGACATCACAGCCGACTCTGGAAACATTCCAGGAACTCCTAGAAACCAATGCTCAAACATTCTACCCAGCCAGAACAGCCAAAGCTCTATCGGCACACTGGCAATTAATGAAACAGTATCACTTGTTACCTGATCAAACGGTGCAAAGTCTTCCGCGTGGCGAGCATGTCCTAAACTTCTCTGATGCGGAGGACATGATTAACGATACCGAGTTAGCCGACCAGAAAGACGAGGCTATTGACGCTGAATTCACCATGGCTGATCGTAAAAACAAAAAGGAGATCAGGATGCTGGAGAATGAATTAGGCAGGTGGCAGGTACTAGTAGATAGTGTCACAGGTATAAACCCTCCGGATTTCGATAATCAGACCTTGGCAATACTACGGGGAAGACTAGTGCGTTACCTTATGAGATCTCGAGAGGTTTGTAGGATTATAAAAATTAGAAGAAAAAAACGAATATTAAGTGTTTCTAGATCTTAAATAATCAGTTGTATATTTTGTTTATAATACAAGATCACTGTCGGCCGCTCTACTAAGGATCATAATGTCGATGTCGATCTTACGTTGGAGGGACCTGCTTGGAAAGTATCTAGAAGACAAGGTACCATTCGGTTGCGAAACAATGGTGACTTCTTTCTTTCCTCCGAAGGCAAAAGGCCCATTTTTGTGGACAGCAGACCAATTCTTGCTGGGAACAAAATGAAATTGAATAACAATAGTGTCGTGGAGGTGAGTGCTTATACTTGATCATTCTATTGTGAGTGATCATTTCGACAATACCATGAAGATATGTGAGGTGAAAAGTCTACAAGTAAATGATAAAGAAAAATATATTCATATGTGCCTCATAACTGCTGAATGATTTAAGGTATCCAATTGACCTGGTACCATTTCTGTTCGAGTTTTTGAAAGGAACATTACATTTTATGACAATATGCTTTGAAATTCCTGATATTCTGAGAGTCTAAGACACATATTTCAATTCCTAGCAATGAATCTTTCAAGTGATAGAACACGTATGGGTCATCGCGATATGTAAAACCATTCAAAATTATATTCATCCTGCAGCTAATGCGATAACATACGTGACTCATTATTCAGGTTATTGATATGTATTTCCTTTTTCGCACTTTCAAACATTAATAAGTTTGTTCTTGTTACACTTGTGGGAAGTATAGGAAGTTTCAAAATTTTCTTTCACAGCTGTCGGCACTGAAGTTGTTGGCAATAATAGTTCATATACTTGCTGTTTAAAAAAGCAGCATTTTTCGGATATTATGTGTGGCGGCATCATTTGCTACAGAACTAAGGTGCGATCAGAAACCTCACTCAGGGCAATTATGACCTGTTGTGTTTTTTTATTAGTCTGAGTACAAGGAAGAGAAAACGATACAATAGTGCAGCTCTGTTGAGCTTTGAAAACGTATTCTTCATCTTTCTAGTTGAATTTATACCTTTAGAGAAGTCATGAAAGTTGTTGACAATGGAGATGTTTTAAGAATTTTTTTTTTAATAAGATGTTCCTACATAGCTTATGCTTTAAAGTGATAGTTCTGTGAACTTCTGCCGTATCCAGAGTTGTTCCAATATTATTTTTAAATCGTTGGATGACTCAAGAAAGAAGTGAGAAAAAAAATATGTTCCATGCGTTAACGACGAGCAAACAGTGGACGAAAAAAAAATATAAAATTCTTAAAATTGAGGTACCAACCTTACCTTAGTAGTTTAATTTAACTAATACAATTAGTATACTTAACGCGTCTACCGAGGAATCAGTTTCTAGTGAAGTTCACACTGTGCCTGTTCTATATCTCGAAGGTATGTGACAAGCGGGTCTTAAATTTTCTAATAGATATTCACAATAATTTTCCTTTTTTTTTTACTGTTCACAATACGCTACAATTGACAATACTTCAATTTAATCTCTAGGTTATATAAGAAATTCGCTTATCTCATCTAGAACTTGCAATCGGAGTGTACCTTCTATCATGGTTCACCTGTTATCAATTGACTTTACCTTATGAAACTGCAGATTTTATAAACAACAGGTATTATTGGGTCCGCTTGTTACTTCGTTCGTTGAAATACGAGTATAGCAGAATAAAAATAAATTAGAGATATAAATATAAAAACAGAAGCTTATTACGCATTTTCTTTTGATAGGCAATGATGTCCTCGGTTTTATTTCCATATCGGCGAATCATTCTTATTTATGAAAGGTTTACGTCGACCGCTTAGAGATTCTGAGCAATTTTGACCTATCAATGATCGATCGATAGCTAATTCTAATGTGATCCACTGTTACAGATTGCTGGCTTACGATTTATATTCCTGATAAACCAAGAACTTATCTCAGTGATACGGCAGGAAGCGGCCAAGTTGAACCTGAATCCCTGAACGGCGCGAATTGTCGCTTCAATTAGGAGTTCGCCGTTAAGGACTTTGGTGTATTCAGGAAAATGAGGAGAGTACACTGTGCTCGACCAAAGTCCAGTGAACTCGAGCAAATGTCTAGTAAAACAGTCGAGATTCGAGGCGAATGCGTGTAACGGTTCTGAATTAGACCAGACTTCACAGGAGGCAAGAGAACAAGCGTTCTCATGGTAATAATTGATAAGACTAACGCCAAGTCCATCTTCTTCCTGGTGCTGATCTTGAGAAGTTACTTTTGCACGGCGACACAGTGTATATAGAAGAGGGACTGCAAGGAAGTCGTTTTTTTTCATAATAAATCAAGAAAACCTGAGAACCATGTAAACACCATTATTTGTCCGTGATTTCAAAGAAACCTCTAATCCATCCTCGCTTGACCTAACTTTAATAAAATGAATTTTTTGACGTGCAAAAGATTTTTGAAAAACAAAAAATGCGCAGAGCTTATATGTTCTTTCGTAAGTTTATTTATTATTATACAATTGAATATAGTCTTAGGCTGTGTAAAGTTTTACAGCGGATGGTTAAGTAAAAGTTGCCTTAGTACATGAGCACCATGATGACTGGTATTACTTTTAGCTGGATTATCTGATATGTGTGTGATCTGTATATATATATATACACCTTTATACTATACGTATAGCTATAGAATTCTGTTTAGGGAATCTCCCAACAGAGGGCGAACAGCTGTATAATAATAATAATGTCGTTATGTTCAAAATGGCGCGTGTGTTGTGAGTGAACCCGATGCACAGGTAAGTCATCAGTATTCATTGAATTTTGGATTGTGAGGATCAAGTTTTTCGTTAGCAAACGTGACCAATCTCCAACGAGTATTAACAGAGTGTAAGGAGTAACATTAATTGATCGCGTTAGCAGAATGCGTCGAATGCGGCTAGTTTGATATTTAGCGATAAATATGGTGTGTCGTTTCAATCTCTGCGAGTACTCAAGGTCTACCTGGCTGGCAAGGTGCATTGGCAATAACAGGTACGCACGCGACGTAACGACGTTACGCTTTTTAGTTCTCTTTATGGTACCGACTCTCCGTGACATCCTCCGTTATTATTTCACAAAATCTCTGATTCCGACCTGTTCCCGAATCCACATCACCAAAATACTTGCCATCGTCGAATGCTGGTGAAGATTATCTTTTATACCTGGTGAATAATTTCTAAGTAATATTTGCTCACCTTTGCATTCAAATCCTTTTGCACTAATCGAATGGTAATTGTCCCGTGAAATTAGTCTTATTAATTTACAAGCCCTAAGCCACCGTGGAAACCGTTGTCCACGTACCGTAAATTCACTTCATTTCACATGCCTTACCAGAGTTCTGTCACTTTGCACTAGCACAATACCTTTTTTCTTTTTTTCTCTTCCATTATCTTCCTGTTTCACAATTAGAACTCGAACGATGACAATTTCTCATTTACGCGTTAGTGCGCGCAAGAGAGCAAGGGATTCCTTTGAGAATTCGCAAATGGATTCATTGTAAATTATCTTTTTTTTATTTTTTTCTTTGTCATTTGCACATTGCGAAACACACATTCGCACATGTGATTCTTTGATGACGTTATATCCGTTTATTTGTACAACTTTTGTTGATACAATTTGATGATAGATAATTTTGTCGTTGTCGTATATAAATTTTCTTTGTATTCATTTAAAAATTGTGTCAATATTAAAATAGTATTCGCGCAGAAACAGCTTTCGAGCAAACGTATCGTATATATTTTTATCACTTTGGAATTGCGCGCGTCGCGTTGTTCTCACGATTATGCAAAAGAAAACTGACGAAACGTTAAGCTTAAATGCGGTGTCGATGCTCTGGTTAATAAACGTTCGTTCGAAAGTTTTGTAAAGCGGAATGTATGAGACACGTGTGCCTCCTGATTGCAAATGTAAACGCGGATTGGCAAGATAAGAGCGACGATAGGATGTCGAAAGAAATTTTAATATGAGCTTTATGTCGGGTGCAGTATGTCGTGACAAGCGAAGAAAATACATATTTATGTATTGTCCCTCTACATTCCATGCCGATTTAATCGTCATTTCTATTGTTAATTCTGTTATCTTGCACGAATGTACTCGCACGGCGACTTATCAGCATAGTAAATTCTCAGTCTTTATATATTTATTATCGGAACTCGTAGCGCGGCAACTCTTTTGCTAATTGGAAGCACTGAACACATGAGTAGCTGAAAAATATCCACGTCACTTAAAGGACTTGTCGCAGATCCCTTACTCGCAATTATAAAAATCAAAGAAGCTTCAACTGATTTATACTTGTCTCCGATTCTTCGAAGATATTGTTTTTCTTAAATTGTATAACACGTAGGACGATGAAATTCAATGTTATTCGTTTAAACAATAATATATCGTAAAGACTTATCAGCAGTTTTGTAATTCTTAACCGTCGACTGAGGTAATGTCGCTTTATGAGGAGACATGATTGGTGCAAAATCGCGAATTATAATTGTAATTTAAGAATCATATGTTTTGACACATTGAAAAATGCCAAACGTTATGCAACGATTAGTCGGCAGGAAATGGAACTTCCTGATAGAGGTCGACAAGATAATTATATTTTATCCGAACGCGGTATCGCAATTAGTACAGCGTTAGTATGCAGTCAGGTAGTAGTCACGAGTTGTAATGCAAAGCGACACAATACTTGCCAGTTGTCGCCATTGCTCTGAAACATGTTTTTTTTCGTCCTTCTTTGTTTGCTCACCGGAATCCCAGTGGCAACAAAGAATAATTGATCGACCGGCTTGCGCACGATGTCCCAAAAGCAATATTACATTTTATTCTTAACCCGTGAAATGCTATTTGACGGAAAGAATTAGGAGTCATCGCTTTACGGCTTTAGTCTCTCACAGTCTGTAGTGATTTTGTTTTCTCAAGACTCGCCGTTCGTTGAGTATTTTTTCAGCTTATGTTTATTGTGCGCGTCGCGATTCTTTGCCATGCGCGAAGAATCGTCACCACGATTGCTTATAATTAAGTATCTCGATTAAAAAGATCCAGATGAAATTGCCTGATCACTATGATAATCGCGAGACTTTTCGGAAATTCGAATTTGGCTTAATATATTTTTCTTTTTCTTTTTTTCCTTTGCCAAGAATGCAATGTACTCTCTGGTAAGGCCGTCTACTGGCATGTATTGCTTAATGCCAGCGAACAATGCATAATTTCCAAATTGATACGGTTCGATAAGAGACCCACTTCAAAGCACTGCGCCTATCGCTGCTCAAGTAAATGATATCAGATTGATTTCTTTTGAACACAGTGCGTGTATTTATGCGCGTAAATGCTGCTTTGGAGCTACGTTGAAGGATATCTCATTTCCTTACTTTTCTCTCTTGGTTCTTGGGAATATTGTGCTGATAACTTTATGATAATCATACGTCGCCTTGCGTACGAACGGGACCCTTTTAACCGGCTCTAATTAAGCGTGATATTCCACGGGACATAATTAATGCATATCATTTGAATAAATTAATATAAAACCGTCCTTAATGACACATTGGCTATTTGACCAGACGGTTTAAACAAACCGGAAAGTCACTGTTGCATTGTTTAACGTATTAAACTTAAATAAAATATAGTAGCTACCTTTATATTTCTTTGACTTTTTATTATGTTCATGAACTTTCTATACCACTTTGAAATAATAGGAATAATGTTTGATCTGTTTTATTTTTTTTTGGTTTTTCGCTTTTAAACAGGAAAGGTTTCTGAAAATGTGTATTTTGATCGACAGGCAGGAGTCCAGTCTAAAATCCCAAGAGGCAGCGGCGTTTGAGAAGCCAGAAAAGCAAGACAATGTACAATGAACTACGGTGGAAATATGCCAGACTGGCATCAATATAATCCGGGACAGCCAACAGCACCGGAAGTGACGACAACCAGTCAAAATGTGAACCCTGGTCACCTGTTTAATAGCGGTGTAGACCAGAGGGCCCTGGGATTGAATCTAAGCTCGGAAGGCCTTGCTAAGGGTCATACTGAGACGAATTACAGTCCCCGTAATTTCCAAGGATCACCAAGTGCTCTGAACCCTCACAATGGCTCAGAGGGCTCTATGCATCAAATGCCTAGCTCTTGCGTGGGGCCTTATGGCCCCTCCACATCAAGAAATCCCATGATGGAGGGTCTCAATGTTCCTATGGGTACCATTAATGAGGCAATAGCACATAGGAACAATCAGGTGCCTCTGAATCACACTATGGGCCATATGAGCGGTGCGAATCTTGGTGCAGGAAGTACCTTGGCTTCTATGGGAACCAGAAATTCGGGTATAAACACGGTTTCTTCAAGACAGGCGCCCTACGTTCCTTGCAAGGGTCCCTGTTGCAATCCTGAGCCTAACATGGGTTATCAAGCTTGGGAGAAATTCGGGCCTTATCAACCAAACCTGTACAGGGACAATATCGGACCTACTAACTACTCCAGTGATAATAGGAGGTTTGGCAACGAATTCAACTATCGTAAGGATGGCTTCGAGAACAAGGACAGCCTTGGCACGACATTCACCATTGATCCTAGAAGAAACTTTCCTGACTATAAGTACAGAAAAGATTCTGTTATTCCTAGGGGCTATCCACCGCCTCCCAACGTTCTGCCAAATTATCCTGTTCAGAATTACAATTTCCCTACAGACTATCAGAAATACCCTTACACCATAAAGGACTATCCACGGGAAAACGGAATGAACTCTCAGAATCCGGCAATTTTGAAGTATCAGGAACAGAGTGTTATAGTCCAACAAAAATATACAACCAAGCAGATACAATATCAGAATGGTGGTGGGGCTTTACAGAAGAATATTATGAATACTCCGAACGTGGGGACCAATGTCATGTCACGTAATCAGAATCCTTATTTCAACACTCAGCTGCCGCGGGACTTAACACGGGAATTTCCTAGAGACTACCGGGAAAGTGCGGATGCTAATTTAGGTAATAACAGGATGCCCAATACAGCGCCAATTCATGGCAATTATCCCAAGTATCAAGTATACCAGCAGAAGATCGCCATGCAACGATATTCCATGGAAAATCATCTACGAGAACTCACAAGGATTCCAGGGTATCAGACACACCCTAAATATCAAGAATGCGTTCTCAGGTACAGAGAGCTTTTAAGGCTTCAACAAACTGTTGAGTATCAGAGTACTGTGCAAGAAAGCTCACCGATGCTAGTCAGTACCCCAGTCAGTGAGGAAATTCCACCAATTAATTTGCAATTTGATCAGAACGGTGTCCTTATCAATTCCAGTTATCTACCACCAGCCTTTCCTGCTAACGTGTCGAATCCAATCAATCCTGTTAATCCCGGTACTGTGAATGAGCAAGTGGCTAATAATCTGGATACGAGTGCTCATAATCTTCAGGGATCTTCAGAGAATTTTACCAATACTCCTGAGAATGAGAAACCACTTCAACAAGAATCTCTACAGAATCGGGATAGATTTTCAGTTCAAAAAGGTTTCGAACAATCACAAGAAAAGCAGCAATCGGAGCAGCAGTATCAAGAGCACCGATTCGATTCTGAGAATTTTGATGTCATCGGTACAAGAACCGACGAAGAAGCTTCCGCTGTGCAGCAAAGCAACTCTAAAAACTTTGCGGATAAACCAGAACTGGATGTACGGCAGTTTCTAGCCAATTGGGATGAGTCTGAAGACGAAGAGAGCTCCAGTGAGAATGTGACGGACGTAGTACTCAATACCGTGACTCCAGTTGTCGTAGTTGAGTATGAGAATGCAAAGATCATTGAGAAGAGTCCAAAGGATCTTCAAAATTTTGAAGATGCAACGTGTTCCAAAGAGGACTTTGACGTTAATCAAAATGAAATGGATTCAGGAAAGATTCAGAAACCAACCGAAGCTGAGGTCGGACAATGTCACATCATTTCTGATTGTACCAACATCGTCAACGTCGTTAACATTGTTAACAGCGATGACCGCATCGACGACAACCCCAAGGTTTCCAAAATCATTAAGGAATCCGGAAGGACGGGTAGTGTCATCCACTGTATTACGGATACTGTTGACAACGTTCCCACGATTCACATCGTGGATAATTTGGATAACGATGACACCGTAAAGAAAATTGTCGATGCTTTTGATAAGCTGACTAGTCCGGTTATGGAGGAGATACACGAGGAGGTGAATAAAGTTGTTTCCGAGGACATAACGGAATCAAGGATTGTCGAGGAAGAGAAGAGTGAAGAAGAATCACATCAAGAATCCACAGAATTGACTAAAACTCTGGAGGAATTGAACGAGAACAGCTGCTACAGTGACTCCAACTCTAATACAAGTTTTGCAAATTCATCTACAGAAATCCAGAAAACTGCAGAGCGTAGGGGTAGTACAGAAGAGATGTCAAGTTTGTCGACTTCTGAGAAAGATGGTCGCGATAGCAATTCCAACTTGAGGAAGCAAAATAGTTTCACTAGCGAAGAATCACACAATCCTGACGATATCAGCCTACCTGACCTCCCGACTTCGGAGTGTACTCCTATATCGACTACTCTAAACACTCCTATACATTCTGACAGCGAGGACTCATCCGGCCACGTAGTGGATCTAACAATTCCAACCAATCCTATAGAAATGATACAAAATAGTCCAATGATCAGCTTTACTCATTCACCTGTAAAAATAGAACCTTATGGACATTTGGATCAAAGAAGACTCACGCAGAAAGAGTCACATGACTCCTCATTAGATTTTGATTTTGAAGACGAAGTGGAACCTGATACTTCAGAAAATAATTTAAATTCCAGGAAAAATCATTTTGAAATGGTTGATCAGAATTCTTCAGAAAACAAGGAATCCAATATCACTCAGGAATTGCAATCGCAAGAAACACTTTCTAATTTGAAGAACGATTCTACTGATAAGAAGATAGTTCCTCCTTCGGTTAGTGTCAAAGAATCCAGTGAAGAGTCTAGATATTCCCAGAAAATGTTGAAGAGTTCCAACTGTGGTAAGTACATTTTGAATACTTTTAAAAAGAAAGATTGATTTTTAAATAATGATCCCACTCTTGAGTTTATTATTAAAGGATCGTCATCTTCTAATTATTGTACATGCTATTCTAACTGAAAATTATATTTTTTCTGTCACAGAGGTTGAGGAGAAGATCTGCAGTAATTTATTGAATCGGGAGAAGTATACCGAGTCACAAGATATGCTGAACCAAACTGATTTCGCTGCTACTGAAGCGATGATTCCACTGATACCAGGTGAAGAATCCGAAGAGCCGAAAATGCCTGTGCCACCAATGGAGGGTAATTGCCTGACAAAGATCATGAAAAACACTATGCCAATTACGGATCTAGATGTACTGGGCTCAGACGAAGAGAAACTTGATGATATGGATGATATTTGGATGGAAGTAGAATCCATTGATAAGAGCTTGGACGGTAATCTCACTGCAGAATCTACTGTCCGTAAAACTTCTGGGCGTGAGAAGGATTCGTGCTCGAAGAGATTGATGAAAGTTAAAAAATCAGAATGGAAAAGCTCTAAGAGCTGGAAAAATTCAAATGAAGTTCGCAGATCTGTCAACAAAATCCTTAAGGCCAATGGACAAAATTCTAATGAATATTCAAAATCTTCTGAGACGACTGTTGATCTTGCTTCTTACTCCGCAAGTAATACAATTTCCACGCTCAATTCAGAAGACAATGTGGCATTAAACTCGGGAACACAAATTGAAGAGGTAAAACCTAATGAAACGAAAGAAACCAATGTAGTAGTGAAGCTGAAGTTTGCTCAAAAACCTATCAGCAATAACATTGACTGTAAGTGTTCGAGTAAAGAAGTTCGTGAAAGTTCAAAAAGTATGGAAATTAAGGAAAAAGGTCATTTCATAAATGATATCGCTACAAACTTATTAGAGAATGCAAAGTTATTTGAACCGGAACACGGAAGCACTGAACAACACGCCAAGGATTTTAAATCCTTGAGTTACCGTAAAGACAACAGCAAGGAGCGGATACAATTGTTGAAAGAATTTCGAAAATCAAAGAATAAAACAGTTGAGGATGAAGAAAAAATTCAAATGCCTCAGGAAGTTGTAAAGAATACTGAATGCGATTTGACGGAAGAACCTAACAAGTTTCAAGACTTAGAAGAATTCCCTGAGGATTTGAGTTTAAAAACTCACATTGAAAGTGAATCCTTTCTTATAGGACAATCCTGTCTTATTGAGACCACAAAGAAGAATGAAGAAGTTCCTTTGGTAAGTAGAGTGCAGAAAGATTCCAATAATGAAATTAAAGGTGAAACCAATTTGAATATGAACAGTGAAGCGTCGGAAGAAATTTCTAAAGAAACACGAGAACAATGTTTTTCCATTGAAGCTGATTTGTTGAAAGAAAATTTGATAAACCCATGTAATTTGGAAGAGAAGACTTCGATTTTACAAAAAACTTCTATTAAGTCAACCGAGAAAATAGAAATTACCGGCTTAGATCATAAGATTGGTAATTTGGATGAAACGAAAGAACCAATACTGAAAGATTCCATTGAAGTACATATCCATACGAAAGAAGTTATGGAAACTCAGGAAAAATCAGCATTAGTTACAGAAACGAAAGAATTGGAAAATGTCCAGGACAATTTAGAAAAGAATATTTCATTGAATACCCTGGAAAAGGAAGAACCTGAAATTCGAAAAGATACTACAAACTTATTTCAAGAGATAGAAGTCAATGAAACTTCCTTGGTGCTGGACTCCAACGTTTTAGATATGAATACCCAAGATATCATCGAATCAATAAATCTTGATCGTGATTCTGAAAAGAAAGCATTTACGACATCCCTAGAAAAAGAAGTTATCGACAAGAATAAAAGCAACAGTATCCAAGATTCTCAAGAAATGTCAAAAATTCCTAAAGTAAAAGACATTCTGCTTTCAGAGATTCATGAACCAATATCTTCACCAAATCTACTGGATTCTACAAAAATTGTACGCTCTCCCCACCAACTAACTGATTTTCGAAATAAGAGTTTCGATGAAATCGATCTGGAGCCATGTAGAAGCGAAACTAACAAGGAACTCGAAAATGCAGTGCCAAACAGTACTTTCGACTTTGACTTCGATAACTTCGACGTAGCACCGAACGACATTAACCAAGAAGAAGTACTTCAGCAGTCCTGGAGATGTTCGAAGAGTAACTTTCGTCTGGAAGAAGACTGTGAGAAGTATAAGAATCCTGACAGTTATGTCAATCCAATCTTCACTAGCCCGGATGCCTTGGAGAATCTAAACACCGTACCGGTTTACACAACTAAGGATGGAAAAATAACTTACAGTCCCAATCCGAAATTCACTTATCGCACCTTGATAATGGAAGCTCGAGCCAGAGAAGGATATTCAGATCCACGTAAGACTTTTTATGGGAAATTTTCTTCTAAATATCATCAATATGATTATCGTGAAAAGTGCAAAGAATCCCGTAGTAAAAGGCGCCATGAAGATCATCATAGACGAAGACAACGGTCGGATAGTGAGGAATCGGAGTCATCGACTAAATACTCTGATAAAAATTCACGGCGGAAGAGCAATTCTCGAGCCTTTAAACATCATCGTGATAAAAGTGATCGAATTCTCGACAATTTTTTGAGTTACAATATTGCTGAACAGATGCATAAGAGGTACAATATAGAAAGTGATTCTTTAGAACTTACTGTAGACTTTAGTAAACGGTTCACTAATGATTTGCAATTGCCACACAAGAATATTTCGGAGAAACTTAAGGAACCAAGAATGCTGTATATGAGACGTACGCAACACAAGGAAGACACGACTAATTACGATAATATGGATTTTGAACCGTTCTGTGACATGAAATCTAAATATTTTGAAAACGATAAGTCAAGGGATTCATACTATCCAGATGAGGTGTCAAATTTTGACAGTACATCTGTCAAGAGTAGACAGTTGCGCGATATAGCCGGTACTTCTTGTGATCACAAAACTGTGAAGAATTGTGAATTGGAATTCGATAAACCCACTGAAGATTTTTCAGTTACGAAAAACTCCGATATTACCTTCCAGTCATCAACGTCCTGGTGGAGGGAAAGACGCAAAGGGACATTGGAAAGGGCTTTGATTAATGTGAAGAATAATTCAAATCCTAGAGATATATTTAAATTAGAGAAAGCGAAAACTGATCATCCTAAGACGTCCGATCTGGAGAAGACAACGAAAACTTTGGAAGATTCTAATGAATCAAAGCCTACGTTGCTTAGTAATCTCACAGATATTTCATTGCAAAAATCTAAGGATGTTATTTTTAAAGAGATTCAGAGTCACGAAGCAAAAAGGACCGATGTTTTAGAAGGATTAGAGGAAAAGGACAGTTTGCAGTCGCCGAAGGTTAACGAAATTGTACACATGTCGACCTCTGTTTCAAAAGAAATTGAAGATACTGTTTCAAAAGTAGAAACATCGAAAATTACCTCTGATGTAATCGATGGATCTGATCAAGATGGAGTCAAGTATTGTGAAAATAAAGAAACAAAATCTAAAATCGATGAAGAATCAGTAGAAAAAACTTTAATCACCCAAGAGAAACATATTTCTGAAAAAATAAAAGTGCAATCGAATTTAGAAAGTACAACAGATGTAATTAGCAGCGATTTTACAGAAGTCGGACATAATTTTATTGCGGAATCGGTTGCTTCTAAAGTAAATGATTTCAAAGGGAATGTACAACAAGCGAATTCGGAAAAGATAATCACGTCAAAGGAAGAAATATCCACGGAAATTTACAAAGTTAAGGAAGATCTCCAAGCAGCAAAGAATATGGTAAAAAGTTTCTCAATATCTAAGGATCTTGTAGATCAAGAGACCAAGGATTCAGAAAGTGAATCCAAGAAGACTGATTGTACACCTGCTATAGATAGTATTGAGAACTTGAAAGTCTCTATGCAATCAATTACCAAGGAGAAAACACAAGTCGTAATGCAAGATTGTTCCCATAAAGCAGTCGTCGAAGAAGACAAATTTGTTCCTTCAATGTTACAAGTTCCTATTTGTGATACTAAGTCAACCACTGAGGAAACTCTGTCCCAGGGTGAAGATATATCAAATCAGAAGTTCCACGATACGATCCCTGAAGATTGTGAACGTGTTGAAAATGTGCCAGAACTGCAAAAAGTACAAGAAACTGAAGAGAAACAGAATACTAGATGTTACACCGAAAGTAAGAATAAAAGTGATGTCAGTGATTCAGTGAAAACTGCTGAAGAATATGAAAAATTAGATGAAACTTCACAACCTTCATCTAAAACTTCAAACAAAAATTACACAACTTATTCATCACCGGTGCAGGATACCGACGAATCGCTTAAAATGATACCAAAACTTGTGATAAAAAAGACAGAAGGACAAAAACCTATTGGAAAATTCAGTAAAACTTCTTCCGAGCAAGATTCAAAACTATCAAGTTCTGTGGATATAACTACCGCCACAGAAAAGGAAAGTACTATGCCAAGAGTTTCATCTCTTAGAAAAATACCAAAAATGATAATAAGAAATGCAAGATCACGTCCAAGTACACCGACTATAGAAGCGATAACTCCAGAACAAGAACCTCTGACACAGAAGACATTGAAAGATGAGCAGAAGATATTTAAAGTAAAGATTAAGAACGAGGAGACTGAGAAAAATGCAAGCGAGAGTAACAAGGAAGTGAATTTGGCTGATATTAAAATTCCAAAAATGAAAATCAAAGTGGAAGAGAAGCTGCTAAAGATGATAATCGAGAAGTCAAGCAACGAGAAACTGGATAATCGTAAAATCGTCCCTAAAATGAAGATCACCAAAGTTCGTAGTGCTATACCAAAAATTGTCGATGATCCATTTCTACCCTCTTCAAGTACTACAGTTCCAAGAAGATCCAAATCCTTGGAAGATAAATCTAGTGCAGTGGAAGCTAATCCTTTAGTGGTGAGTGTAAATCTTAGTCCTGAGAAGACTAAGAGATCCCATGGTGCAGAGGATGATCAGCCTAGGGAGAAAATTCCAAAATTAAAGATTCGAAAAAATCCAGAGACTTTTATTAGTGAGAACACCGAAGTGCAAAAGAAAAGACACTCAAGTGCAAATACAGTCCAGTCAAAGAAATTGAAAAAGAATACAAAGGAAGAATCTAAGCGACCCATTAAAGTCGAAGAATCCGAGAAAGAATCAACAGAATGCTCAGCTACAGTGGAGAATAAAATTTCACCATCCATTTTAAAATTGGTATCTGAAAAAATTCCTAAAGTAATAATAAAAAGAGCTTCACCGAGTGCCGAGTTTAAGTGTGAACTTAGTAAAGACCGTAAAGATGCAATTATTAAAAACAAAAAGTGGCAACCAAAAGTAAAGCTTCAACGTTCCTGGGTATTAGATTGTATGGCCAAAGAATTGCGACATAAAAAAGTGTCTTTAAAATTATCTATGCCAAAATCTAATAGAACTTCTTCACAAAAAAGGAAACCAGGACCCAAGAGAAGTATCCATTGGAGAAGACATTCCACACAGGTTCATCAGCATAGTAAACTCATCAGGTCCAGTTCTACATCCGATTTGATTCCAGTTAATAAAATAAAATCAAGAAGAATGTCAGATTGTGACTTCACAAAGTCAAACTTTCTCGACCAAGGTGTTAGAAACTTTCATCATAGTACATTATCGAAGAACAATATGGAAGCAGAGAACATCCATCACAATTCTGATAAAGCTGAAGATAATAAATCTGTCACAAGACTGTCGAATTATGACGCATCATCATCTCATAAAGAAAAAACAAGCGTAGATAATAAATCCACATTATTAGAACACTGCAAAGAATTAAAGTTTCAGAAAATGAATGATACCGATCAAATTGGTAGAAGATTCGATGGGACTGTAAGTGACAAAAGTGAACTTCCTGCAGCATGTAATTTTAGTAACTTTATGAAGGACATAAAAGGAACTTCCGGCTTGAATGCAGAAAATAAAGATATGGAGATTGCTAATAAGCCAGCAGAAGAATCATCGAAGAAACTGGAAACAATTGTGATGAAGAAAGAAGACAGGCAAGACTCCATGAATTTAGTTGATGAAGAGAAAGAAATAAAAGAGGAGGAAGAGATGCAATACGATGACACTGAAAGTGAAGATTTATTGGAGAACAATGAAACTTTGAATGAAGAAATTACACCAGATTCTCATCTGTATGACAAGTGTGACCTAAATTCTATAATCAAAGTGGAGTCATCGGACGAGAGTCAGACAACTATAGACATTTTACCAGCATCGCCAGACATTACACCTGGCGAAGTAGAGATCCATACTTCTATGGAGGATGAGGACAATGAAAGGCTTTATTCAGAGGATGCAATCCCTACTCAATTTGAGCTAGAACTTGAAATTGCTGATCATAATGTGGCTGATCCTATGGATGTTCCTCTGCCAGATGATCAGGATTTAACGGATCATCATCTTACAGAGTGCCTTAATAGTGGAAAACAGTCAAAGATACGAAGACGGTCAGTAAATAGTTCAAAACTAATTACAGAATGTTCATCCAGGGATCAGAAAAATCCAGCATCTTCTACCCATGGAAGTCATGCAAAACCAACATCTTCAAGTTCATTCAATGTCCAATCAAAAAGCAGAAGTTCAAAATTATATTTTGGAGCAAAAGGAAGTAGAAGACGGGAAGAAAACGCAAGGACATTAAGTTCGAAAATAGAGAAGTCCTTTTCTTGTTCAGATTTATTGGTGAAGGAAGTTCTAGCTGCGAAAGAGGCGTTAAGAAAATGCCTGGCCAAGTCTAAAGGTGAAACTAATAAATCGAAATTAAAGGCAAGGCCTAAGACAGCAGCTGAAAAAAAGCAAGGCTCCAGTTTTGATCTGAGCATTTTAACGGCTGGTAAGAGCAGTACAAAATCTGTTGATGATTCTAAATCCTTAGAATCCTGTGAGACAAGGGTGGTGCAAGCTACTAACAACAATCGAATCAAGACTGAAGCAAAAACTAACACCGATAAAAATGAGAAAAAACATTCCAAGCAGGTGCGAAGCCATTCTGCTGTTAAAAAATTGAATTCAAGACCCCCGTCCAATCTAGAGGCTGATAAAAAGGAGCCTATCCAAGTAGAATTACAATCACAACAGGAATTGTCCTACTCGAGTAACGTCAATATCAATTCCAAGGTACCCATAGTTCTGATTCAGGACTCGAGTACGATATCCTTGAAAAGCACTAAAAGACTTACGCAGTCTGCCTTCACTGACTCAACGAAGGAAATTCCTGAGGCTCAAAAGTCTAAGGACACCCTAGAGAAATCTGATAGTGTGGAAACTGTGAAGGAGACAGTGGACCCATCACAGAGAATAGAACCTACCGCTCTTAATAATGGCGTCGAATGGAACCAACAAGGTGTCAACAACATAAAGTCCTATAAAATTCCAAAGATATCAAAAACCCAGGATCCATGTATAGACAACACTGTAGAAAATATTCCTAAGGATTCCAAAATGCCAGTATTGGAACCTGAAATAGACATGAACTTTGAGACGAACTCAAACAGAAGTGATTCTAGATCCCCACCTGTCATCACCAACCAGGAAGTCGTAATTCGTACAGAAGATCCGGAAAATTTTGAAGAAAAAGATAATAAAGAGTCTAATGAGGACTCTTTGTTAATTCAACGCGAGTCAGTCATTACAGTTGCTGACATTGTTAACGAATTGGCCTATCATGAGAAGGTAAATCATGACAAATTGAAAGATAGAAAAGATCCTATAATAAATATTGTTTTTGTTTAAATAGGCTACAATAAGGCATCGTAGGTACTGCACCTTATGCGAAAGATGGTTCCCCACTGCTGCCCGACATCGAAGACATCTGACTGGTTATCAGCACAGGCACACAGAATTGATTCAGCGCAGAACAGTTCACGCGCTCTTCATGCTTTTTACTGGAAGTCCTTGCTCCAGACTACAGCCAGCAAATGTAGTGAGAACAGACTGTCTGCCAGGAGAACCTACACCGCTTCAAATAGCCGTACAGGTAAAATAGAAATTTATTCCAAATACATCTAATAATTAATATTAGTACGGATTAATACTTTCTTTTTTTTTTTTTTTTTTAATCACCAGGATGTGGCTACTGGGTTGGACAGAATCGATACGAGTTTACGAAATGTTAAGAGACAAATCGAAGAGAAGAAAAGTTAAAAAAGTCATGAAGCTCGTTAAGTGTACTATGAGTACTAAATTATAATCTGGCGTGAGTCTTCGCAGGCCGTAAGGATTTCGCGCCACGATGGAGTCGTACCGTAAGTGAGTCTAACAAAAAAAAAGTGAATAAAAGTCGTGCACTTAGTTAACTAGCCAAAGATATTAACGAGACGTGGGTTTGAATTATGTATATGTACACTCTAGATTTATATTTGCTTTCTGGAGAGGATACTCGTCTATCCTCGTTTGTACAAATGACGTTAAGAGCTCATTGGTCGATTTTCCATGGCTCACTAAGAATTCTTATTTATATCTTAAAGAGACTTATACATAATATATATATAATATATAGATATATATTATATACATACTTATATTTATTATTATAATTTCCAGATAAAATATATATGTACATATACATACGTATACACGCGGATAAATAATATGAAACATAAATATTATTATAAATACAATATTACATATATATTTTGAATAGCGTCTATCGTACGGCGCTTACACGTATATCAGATATGACTAGCTGCTACTACACTACATGATTCGAAAATGAAAAAGGACATATCTTTTTTTTCCCTTATGGAGTCAATGATTTTCGTTTTCAATGGAAATACGCCAGTAATATACACGTTATACCGTGACTAACGTAAGCGTGATTGATTATTGTACAAGACAGTTGTCCATGTTGCGATTCGTGATCTCATTCTAATTTAATAAATAAATAATTTAGCGCGAGGAAAGTCACGAAGTGTCGCGGAGAGCCATTCTGATGAATGTCAAGTTTTAAAAAGTTAACAAGAAATTCCAATCAAGAGTCTAATTGATATAAACTATTTAATAATTTATAAAACAAACGTCATTTCTTAATTCACCTTAGTGAATTAGGACCTGGAGATTTGGTCGACGAAGTAGGGAATCTTGGTTAACCATAATGTTGGTTATCTCACCACAGGATTCACTACTTCCTATGTATAGATTGCTGGGCTTATATTTATAAGTCAAAGGATTACAAATTACAATTACTGCAGTCCTTTAGTCTGTCTGTCTGTCAGTCTTTGATTTTTTAGCCTTAGCTTGATTTTCTTGAACTTCTCCGTTACTCGCGTTAACTCTCGTGTTTTTTTTTTTAAATCAATTCTCTTGATCATCTGTATACTTAATCGTTTATCTTTTTATCGCGCTCTTTCTATCTTAAGATGCATTGTTTGAAATTTGCGTTTTCGACTCGCACGAGTGCCTTAAGATACACCTAAACAGTATTCGTTGTATCGTGTTATATATATGGCGAAATCTGCGGATAAATTCATATAATCCACACGGAGTTATTACATAGTATAATTACATTTACATAATGAGTATACAGGATCGCGTATCCCAATTAGAAGAGGATGTTTCAAAAGCAAACAAAGAGATATAAAATATTAACAATTGGATCGTCAAGGCTTACTTAGATGATTGTTAAATATATTATTGAATGTTACAGTGACGCGATGAAGAATATTAAATAATTGTGCATTCTCTCCTAATTGTTGTTTACGTTGATACGTATGCTGCAGTAAAATCGTTGTGTGTTCTATGTGCCTAAAATTGAAAAATGTTAACATACATCTATATGTATATATGCAACTAAGCGATTGCCAAATATATACATATACTTGTATACAAAAATCATATATTTATATATATATACACAGAGAAAAAGAGCGAGCGAGAGAAAGAGATGTGAATATATGTACATCACGATACTGCTTGCGCCAAATATTTCAGAATATTTCAGAGCATGGAGGAAAGAAGAAAAAAAGAAGGAAAAATCATTTGACGAATTTCCCTATTTCAAGAAGAATTCCCTGTCTATCATTTCCATAAGGGTGTCTGATGCTTATTGTTTTATTTATGCTTGACCCAATCTACTTATATAGAATGAATTTTTCTCAGCTTTTTCTTTCATTCAACGAATGATTTTGGCTCTTACTCTTCTTCCTTTTTTCTTTTTGCTCCACTCGCCGCGAGACATTGTCATTCCGTGTCTCAAACGTGAATGCGTTAACGCGAAAATGCACGCACACGTGACGTGCATATTTTTAAATGAATTTTATTCCTATACGGAAAATGCATCCTGACGTTAAATCAAATAGCGATCTTGTGCTACGGATCGCCGAAAAAAAAGAAAATATATAAATTAATATTACGCATACACACAAACCAACATGTATAATATACACCAAGCATTTTTAAAAATGTACCAAGGAAAATTGCACTGGTTCACTAAGCGACGGATATCCTTTGCAATTTTTCTTGCTTCTCTTTTCAACCTTATTTTATGGTTAGTCAGCTCCAAAGAATTGTGCAATATCCAAACGCGTCTATAAGAATTTCCTTTGAATGATTAATTCGTCGTTTGGTAAGTCATTGTGGGCTCGTTGCGGCGTGGAAAATAAAAATATTTTGGCTACGAGAAGCTACAAGCGGATGTTGAAGATATGTCGATTACGAAGGAATTCCCGTTTCACATTAGAATTTTAAAAGGAGTTTTGTTTAGTCCTGATGAGGGTAATCGTGTTACCTAATATTGAGCGTTATGTTGTTTTTGTTATTCCCATTATACATATAGTAGTATATCGTGCGACCGAGGCTCATCCGGACATACATATATATTTATATATACAGCGTGTTACAAGAATTTGTTGTACAAACGAAAGAACCGATGAATAGTTACGTAAAAGTTTATGGAAAATGCAAGATAACATTTTTCCACGAGAATATATACTAGTGTTGCTGGCAAAAAGAAAGCAAATATTATTTTAAAATTCATTTCTATTTCCTACTTATGGATTCCACTGGCATTTGCTAGGGCCTGGAGCTAGGGTTAATATACACATTAAAACGTATCTTCCTTTCACTCTTACGTGACAAAACATTTCCGATTGTACAACAAATTCATTTAACACATTGTAAATATATATATCATATATATATAAATAATATATATTATACATATAGTCTATATTCGTTGTTTATTCCATGTATGGTGTTGTTTATTATCTCTGCGTGAGGCCCAAAAGAGTCGTGGGTCTTGGTGTGTTTCACTTCATTCCTATACACTACTTCATTCGGTTTTACATATGTAGTATAGCAACGAGTTACTTGTTGTTTTTCTTTGTTCTCCTCTTATTCTTTATATTTTTGTCTTCTTGTTCTTCTTGCGAGAGAGTTAGATAAGATTATGATATATCTTTTAAAAGATATACGTTATTAAGTCCGTATACGATTAAGTCGCAAAGGACACGTGTGAATTTTAATGCCTATCGAGTGTGTGAATTTGTGTAGGATTTACATATAAATATATATACATATGTATATATATTACTTTTTAAAAGCGCAGTGGCACGTTTTAAAAAAAAATCAAGTACTTTGAGCTCCGAGGACAAAGATACCATTCAAGAATCACTTTTTGTCTTTCCTATATCTTTATATTTTCATTGTTTTCCTCATAAACAGGGAAATACGTACATAAGTGTACTTTTTTTTTTTTTCTTTTGCACATTCCCAATATTCCGAAGACTGCTGATTATCCCCAATTGCTCTTGTACAAGCGATTAATTTTGAACGTCTATTTATGTACACTTTAGGATTAGAAAATTTCTATTTGTTTCTGGGTTTTTTTTAACCTATAAAAAGAAAAATTTTATTTCTAATGTCTTGTCACACCCCCGTTTTTTTTGTCCTGCAACGTCTAGCCGGCTAGGTGAGTCCTTTTGCAAATCAAAATGTCTTGTGTGCGAGTGTGCGTGTGTGTACGCGTGTTAAAAAAAACGAGATTTGTTTTTGTTAAACTGTCAGCCTGTCGCACTGTTACGAATAAAAAGGAATAATGCTGAAAAGTTATATCTTAAAATTTCATTCGGAGCCAATGTCTGGGTAACTTTTTCAATTAAGGTAATCAATGAAAGATATCGAGTACGTATCAAACTATGCTATATAGAATAATCGAAGTTATACATTAGTAATTCAATAATAGATAGCAATCATTTCTAAAGCATCCAATTGAATGGTACTATTGATTTTATTTAATCTTGATACTTTTTTTTCAAGTATCTAAAAGCTGTCAAAACGAATAATCAATTTCTAATAAAAAAATGGAAAATCAACTGCGTGTGTCACGTGACTTTATCCCTTTTGCAAAGCTTCCGAAAATTACCGCGAGATGTCACTAGCGTATCTTTGAGTTCTGAATCAGTTTATTTTCCGCGATATTTATCGTTAACCTTGTTTAATCACATTTGAGATGTAAACGAGCGAAATAAACTTTTCTTATTTGCACGAACAGGTATGGGAAGAAATTAAATTAATATTGTACAATTGCTAATTGTTATTTTGATTTAAGGTAACATTCTAAAAATCATGCATCTTAAAAAGTTGAGCTTACCTGCAATCGTTTTTGGTAATTAACACTTTATTCTAGAAAGATTTTCATACGTATTAATTAATAAAATAGTAATGCCTAATAATTTTTATTTAACTTGCAGTCTGTGTTCTGTCATTCTGCTTATGCGAGGAAAGTCTATCCCCGTCATTAGATGAAATAAATTCTTTGGAAGTCGAAGTAATAACTAAGGATAGTGACACTGAGCTTATCCATAGCACAGGAGAATCTCTAATTGAAAATGAAGAGATCGATACAACAGAACCACAAGCTGAACAAGATCTGTCAGAAGGCAATAGTACCTTACCAGAAAGTGCTAGTGCAAACGTTACTAAAGTTAATTGCCTCGTAGATAAAGTATATTCATCTGTCGAGGTAAAGTTTACTTGCTTGTTTCAAATTTTTAATAGGAATAGGTAAAAAAATATAAAATTGGAATCAAAAAATTCTATAGAAATACGAATTTTATAGGTGTAGTTTTTGGTTGTGATTCTCTAAGTTTTTATGTCTTTTTATCAAGCCTGTAACTAGGTTTTATGTGAAGATTACATGAGAAAACAAATCTAATATTAATCTTATATTTAATATTCCTTTTTACAGCTAGTGAATGCTACTAGGCTGATGGAATTATTGATCCTGGAACCAGGTCCGTCGAACAGAACAAAAAATAGTAAAGAGAGAAAACAAGTACCAGGAACTTGTGTGCTAGTATTATTTTATGCTCGGTGGTGTGTCTTTAGTAGCCGTGCTGCTCCACATTTTAACGTATTGCCAAATTTCTTTCCACATTTGAAGACAGTGGCTATCGATGCTATAAAATATCCAAAGTATGTTGAAATAATTTATTTAATACCAATTACTTGTAATACAATGCCTAACTTTATCATTTAGTTTCAACGCACAATATGGAATCGTTGGAGTTCCTACATTAATACTTGTACACAACGGAAAGCCTGTAGTTAAATTCAATGGTACAGTGTACACAGTGGAGACATTTGCAAGATTCATTTCGTACTTTACAACGTTGAAACCACAAGGATCAAGATATTTAACATCAGCCGATTTCAATGGTCCAGTCCCTAGCACACCATCTAACGAGACTGATTACTGTCTGGTGTTATCCTGGGTATTCATAGCTGTATGCGCACTTTATTTCACGTCTCAGAGTCGATGGTGGAGACAATTCGTAGAGTTGATACAAAATACATGGCGAGAAAGTAATGCTCAACATGAACATACTGATTAGGCTTCAAATATTATATGGAAAATGTAAATAGGTTGTAAAATTAATTTATGTATAATAAAACACATGATTGAATTAATCTTTAAATTAAACGTGTTCCACTACTTGCAATATTCCTGTATTACCATTTAGTAGTACCATGTCTCCTGTACGAAGAACAATAAAAATGTTAGAATCTATTTGGATGATAGCAATGTCTTTTAATTACCCGTGTGAAAAATCTGTGTAGCCTGACTAGCTCCAACCAAACAGGGAAGTCCGTATTCCCTGGCGACGACTGCTCCGTGACTAATGAGTCCTCCGAGCTCGGTGACGACACCACCTAGTAAGGGAAAATAAGGACTCCATCCAATGTCAGTCGATCGCGTTATTAAAATATCTCCTGGACGTATATTAGAGGATTCTGATAAATCTGTGATAACGCATGCTCTACCGAGAACCAATCCATTACTTATGGATGTTCCTTGGACTTTACTAGCTCCTTCGGTAAGCACAGGATTATAATTGACCTAAAATTCATTTATATAGTATATTATATTTGCATGTATATTAAATTTAACTTAAGAGTTTTTAAAACTGTACACACCGTTAAAGGAGTAGGAACACCGATGTTAATTTCTGGATATGACATTTTTTCAAGCTGTGGAAACAGTTTTCTTCTTCTAGCAGCTCTAAAAAGACACAAATTAATGTTTTCAACTATTTTGCTTGAGGTTAAAGGTTCTTACTTCCTCAATAAAACAGGGTCAGATGATTGAAGGAGTTGTCCAATTTCCTGATGAGTCAGGAAAAATAAAATATTCGAATCGGGAATACGACACTCCTGGACCATCAGTTTTGAGAGTTTCCAATAACCTAGTCTGATTTTATGCAATACAGACACCAGGTGGGCTTTTGTTTGTTCTCTGCACATCACCAAATTTCTGCAGTTAGGAATGACTTTCTTTAGGATCCACTTGGTAATTGATTTTTTTGGACTTTTTAATCGCTCGATCGTTTCCTGAGGTGTCAGTTCTTCCGGGATGTTACCACCGCCAGGTACCTTTAATACTGCCTATACATAGAAACAGTGCCAGAATAAGAAACGTGAATAAAATTGTATATTATTGTAATATTCATTTTGTAAAATACCTGCAAAGCCGTTAGAGGACCTTCTGGCTTCATACTCCAGGTCTCTGTTAAAAAATCAAATTCTTTGACACACCTATGACCATGTTTCTTAAGAAAATCTTCAAAGAGAACAGATGTTCTTGGACAATTCACTTTGAGCCATTCTCTGCCATGTGATGCATCAATGTTACTAAATTCTTCAGCTTTTCCAGAAGCTTTTATCGACTCAGCTATTTCTCTCAAAATCTTAGGCACCTGTGCGCTTATTACGTCATTGGATGTACTTAAAAGTAAAGCTATATCTGAATAATGCTCCTCAGTTAAATCCTTGTTCCCTTCAATTAATACTGATATGAAAAACATTTGAGAAAATATAGTGACAGAAGAAATATAACTATGACACTCGGATGCCTAAAGACCAAAAAAAGAAAACAATTATGAACAATAATATACCCTGGAAGGAATCTTATACAAAATATATTTATAAGTACCTCCAATTGGAGTTGCAAACTATCAGTGATCTCCTGATAAAGATGAATGGCTGTGTAGAAACGATCATAATCACTTTGGCATTTTTCATCAGTCTCTATAGCTTTCTTCATTACAGATTTGTTATGCCACAGATTCCAAAGTAAGTGGAAGACAATATTCAATCGATTCAAGGAACTTATAGCGCCGTTTCTCTCAACAGCGGATTTATGTATTTCCGGCGTAGTTATGATTTTTCCACATATTGCAATATCCATCGTTTTGTTACCCAGTGTTATTTTCTTCTCCGGTCGTGCCAACATTGTCTATTGAAAATTCCTCCAATTATAAAACATGTGAAAAGCGTGAAATTAATCAATTATTTTCCTTACGTACGTTCATGTAATTAATAACACATCGCATTGCGGTAACGCATATTACAGATTCATAGTAGACACTTGGTTGACACAGTGCCTCCTTTCCAACAGAGCCATTTAAAATTCTAATAGTAGTACTTAATGCCAGTGGAGAAAGAACTCCTGGTAGCACTTCTCCAACATTAGCAAAAGTCAGAAGGTCTACGTCACTAGCAACATTACTGTCCAACTCATGAATAATGTCAAAGTCTGACCACCCATCGAGAGCAGTAATGGGTCTTGCTTGTAATAAAAAGATTTTTCCTTTAGAAAAGGCCCATTCGACATCCCTTGGTGTCCCAAACAGAGCTTCTAGTTGTAGACCCAATTTGGCAAGACGCAATGCAGTTTCTTTGGAAATGCAGACTTCCTTTGATTCTGTTTCCGATGTATCTTCTAGTTTGGTACCACTGACATCGGACATCAATATTTTTTGTGTTTTTTTCCCCAGCGTCATTTCTTTTACCGTTAGCTCATCCTCCCAGGTTCGATTAACTATAATTGTGTCTGGCTCTACCATGGCTGATACAACAGTCTGTAGAATATCAGTTTACTTAGATCCCGATTCCACCAATATAGTTCATTGTTTAAACTCGGTTTAACTGCGGGATCAGCCAAACAGATTGCATTTTGAAGAATAAACAGAGTTTACGTATTGAACTATGTCAGAGGAATCGGGCCTTAGTGGAAAGTTTTAATAGCTTTAGAAGAGTTTTCTATTTATAAAAATCTATAACATACTTCACCAAGACCATAGTTTGCCGTGATTACTATGCTTCGTGGATCCCCAGTGGTTGGATGTTTGGTAAACATAACTCCTGCAGTCTCCGCATTCACCATAATCTGAACACAGACTCCCATAGATGCTTTAATCGGTAGACCATGTTGTCTCCTGTAAATAAATGTTTTCCTTTCCTTCACTTATATCGTAAATTACACATCGTTTTGAGCTCATATCGTCAGAATTATGTTCTGGTGATATGAATAATTATCGTGATACAAATAACAAATAGGTATTGCGACGTGTAAGAGTTTCGCACGCGTGCACCTTTTTTTTTTAATGCCAAATGCGTAAGACACTCCTACACGTTCCATACACGGTCGTGCCTGAAAAAGTAACATCCTTACCTGTATTCGACACTTTGAAAAGCAAAAATACTCGCCCAACATTTGGCGACGGCTTTCACTACGTTTTCACCTTCCTGAATACCCAAGAACGTCGAATTCTGTCCAGCAGCCGAAGTATCTTCGCTGTCCTCACCAACAGCGCTCGACCTTACTGCAAATCTCAAAGCACTCTTAGATTCATCCAATGTTACTGGCTGCAGCATTTCCATATCTTTAACAGCCTGTCTTATAGCATCGGCTACTGGTTTAATAACTGGAGTATTTTCAATGAGAGTAACGGTTCTGAAATATTAGAAATTTTATAGCAATGGTTCTTCAAGTAGTTATCAAATAAATTTGATGATTACTTCTCACAAGCATCCATCAGGCTTTCATCTTTTTGCTGCGTGATAATCAGCTTCAGATTATCCAGAGCTTCAGAGATCTCTGCTACAGATTCCAACTGTGCTTTGAAGGCAGCTACAGTAAGACAGAAACCTTGCGGCACAGAGAACTGTAATATATATGATAGTAAGACAAACATTAAGTCATTTTTATATAATAAAACATACTTCCGGATTTTTGACAGTAGTTAACAAAGATAGAGAGGACCCTTTTCCACCGACTGTCATTTCACTCTGACAGATTCTATCGGCGAATCGAACAACGTAGATGTGTGGTTCCAACTTGACATTAGGTGGCAATAAATGTCTAACTCGTGGTACAGCTTCTAGAGGACAATATCCGTCATAGGTATACCAAAGATGAGCAATTCCTACTCCTGATATTCCATTAAGTTCCACTTTTAACGGAATGATCCTTCCTTCCCAATCCCAAGGTCGACCGCCGTACAAAGTACTTCCAGTATGTAATATCCTTTCCACAACACTTTTATACTTTTTACCTCCGGCTGCAATTATATATATTGTATCATAATCAATTGTTCTGTTAGTATCACGTATGAAGTGTTATATAAAAGTATTAAACTGACCTCGAAAATTGATGGTGTATTTTGTGGGAATATTTTCTCTGTCTTCAGCAAAGTCTGGTAAGTTGAAATTCATCCAATCTATTGAATCGAAGTCAGACGCCTTCTTAATATGACCAAATTGTACACTAAAATTGTTATGAATTTAGATATATTTATTAACATCAATAAAATAGTAGTAGTTGTTGTCAAAATTCAATACTTACTGTGTCAGACCAGTTTTGGAACTGTTTGCTCCAAGACAGAAACTAGTACCAGTGCGAGTGACTCCAAAGAAACTAACCGTCCTATGAAAATGTGCAGCCTTGTGTTTACCCCATCGTCTTTGCCGTAAGCTATGCAAATATAATTCCGTTTGCATTGAATCTTCAAAAGTGACATGACCGACTAGAGAACCCCATTGGTCGAACCCGCCAGAACCTACATGTTTTCTGTAAAGATAATGTTTTTAAAAATGAACTATATATCAAAGGCTCTGACAGTTATCAGATAAATTACATCATATGTATCCATTCAGGATTTTTCCACGGTTCCCTGGCGAGTGCGTCAGCTTGCAAACCAGTACTCCAATCATTAGGCCAAAAAGATGGTTCGGAGCCAGCAATAAATCTAAAAAGATACTTCAAATAATTCTAGACTCAGTATATTAATGTCAATCAAAGTAATCAAAATGATCTGGTGTAAGTGCTCACATGAAACTGAAGCGGATATGTTCAATTTTTCCAACATTCTCGTGGACGTTACGACGAATTCCACTCCTCATGAGACCATTGAAAGTGATTCTCCATCGTCTCCAAGACTCTAAGGGAACAATTTTCAGACCGGCACAACACCACTTCTTACTTACGTTATTATTGATTACAGTGTCAGGATGATCTGCAAAAGAGTATCTTGTGATATTTGTACACTGTTTAAAGAATAATTATGTAAGTAGTAAGCATACTTGGCAACTGATAAATTCGACCATCGGCTAGTACCAGTTGTAGACACAATTCAGAAATTCTGTGTCTCCTTCTTGTCAATTTCAAAAAAAGGGAGTTTCTTTTTTGATCCGTGGCATAGAACAAGGAACTGTCTGAACTCTGTAAATATAACTATATAAATTACAAAAAGAATACTTAAGAAGAGTCAACGATTCCTCACATCTTCTTCTTGAAGAGTTCGAAGATCTTCTAAACTATCAGGAAGCTTCTTGTCATACGCATATTTCATTTTCTCCTTCGACGGATCATCCTCCTTTGATCTTTGTCTAGCAATACAGAAACTAGCCCACCAGCGTTTCAGTGTAAAATGAAAATCTGTTAGCAAATAGGACAAGAGTTAATAAAAAAGCAAATAATTAAAAAAACAAATATAGAAAGTAATGCAATCACCTGGCACTGAGTAGTGACTATCGTTGTCTTCACGCTTTTTCAAGGATTTATTCAGCCAAAGATAAATCCATATGGGGCAAACAATAAATGTAACCACCTGTATAGTTAGCATGATCCACTCCATCTTGATGAAATCCTAAACGTAACTCTCAATTACATGCGGTTACGCAGTTATTTACAACGACTCTCAATCAAGGACAACTACTATACCGTTGTTTAGTCCGAAAATATGTATAACAGATTTTAGACTACATTAATAGTAGTAGAATAAATGTTCAGTACGAACGATTATTGTTTATTTAATCAAAATTTTAAAATCGGTTCCGACCTCCTAACTTTACTGGAATTATTTTATATAACGAAGCTAAGTTATCTTATAACTGTCTTACTTTTCTACACTGTCATTCCATCTCCCATTGTAAAGCCACTGCACTGATAGCCAGTAATCTTATGATATCGAAGTCCAACTCAAATCTCCTAATTCGGATATTTAGAATAAATACGTCGCAAAAGTGTCAAGCACATGTCACTTAAGTCGTAACGAATTGAAGATAAGATATGAATGATAGTATCTTAGTTATTTAAACCATATGATAATCAAGAAGCGATTAACATTATTCACTATCGTAGGAATCCAATCATCCTAGTAATGTGGGCACAATTTTGTAAAAATAAAGACGAATAACATTCAGTATATTTGTGGCAGTGATTCAGTACAAAACTCAGAATGCTGCAACCTATGACCTTTTGCTTTCTTAAGCTTGATATTGTATAAAGTATATGACATAAGAAAATGTGAAAAGGACTCTTATTAATTACGCTTAACTTATTTAATTTAATACCCTTAATGACGAAGATGTGGCCTTTGAATGATTTTTAAAACTATTTTAACATTGTTAAATTTGTTACATTATTTAATTGTTTTGCTATTATTATATGTAACGGACATAGCTTTTGTTAGATACATATTCAATTTATAGTTTGTTCACGGATGAAATTTTATGGAAAAGCTCAGGATTAGACGTACAAACATTTGCATATATGAGCAAGTTCTCTTTTTTAGATTGATTTAGTCCTTCAAGAAACCCTTGTCTAATACAACAGATTAATATCAAAGTGAAAAGTATATCCATGTTTATCGAACAAACGGTTAGTTAGATTCATGTAAAACTATACATGATGATTTTAATCTGTTTAGCAATTAATTAAAAATATGAAAAATCCCTTGTCCTGTTACATACGAAATTGCTTTTTGAACTTTATATATATATATATATGTACACAGAGTGTATCAGCTAAGATGCACGTTGCGTTTGTATCAGGGAGATAATTGTGTCTGAAATTTAGATATTTTTGACAGATTCCTGATAATGACGGCACGCCTTAGCTTCGTGCAGCAGCTTCATGCCGTACGCGCGATTCGCAAATGCTTTGAGGTATACGTTCAGTCAGACACAAGATTCTCGGTTATTGAAACAGAATCATCGGTACGACTTTTATCCACGGGATACAACCTATCAATTTCACCAATAATTAGAATCAAAGATTTATAACTTTATTGTTGGTTTCTACTCACCATCTCTGGTATAGATAAATCAGGAAAACGGCATCGTCACGAAAACAGGCGACCCTGTGAGCTGTTGGCATCGTTATGATGAACGCGAAGACGTCGTCAATAAATGTATTAAAGGCTTTGTACATGAAAGCTCGCCAGGGTAAATGAGCGACAGATTTTAGTTTATAATTTACAAACAGTTGCGGCAGCATGAACAGGAAACCGAAGGCATAGACACCATTTACTAAAGAATTTATGCACCACGAGTACCAGCTAAAAGAGAAGATCAACATTGTTAAACCAATTTTGTTATTTTTCGCTTGTAGCGACTGCTTTTAGTTCTGTTAATTACCTTTTGTGTGGTTGGTACAAGAGGGAATAGGTAGCACCTGATATCACTAATGGATACAATAAATAACTGAGATAACGCATACTTTCTGCGTCAAATTCACGAGTTCGTGCCTCTGCGGAATTCTTCTCACTGGGATTAAACTTAATCCTTGGAATTAAACCAGGACCTTTTACGAATTCAGCCCGTAAGATCTTCTTAGACTTCCACATCTAAAATGCAAGAATGAAACTATAGACGTAAGCAATTATTTATTTGTACAAAAGTCGGTTTATTTGGTACCTCAATAATTGTTCCAATTCCTGCTGGGATGAGAACAAGAAGAGATGAACCCTCGTCCAGAAGATAAAAGAAAATAATAGCCTGACTGAAAGCTCTCCACAGAACAGTCCTTACACTGAGTCCAGCAAGGTTATTTTTGCTTCTCCAAAAGCTCACATCATTCTTGAACGCCAAGAAGTCAAAGAGAAGCTGCAAGGACATACATTATGATTACGACTTTGAATAACCTACATTCAATCATCGCTCTAATTTATCTTACGTGCATCGCTGCTATGAAGATGGTTCCAGCCAAGAGATAAAGATTTGTATCAGCGAAGATGCCTTTGACCTCGTTGACGTCCTTATCTGAGAAACCTAAGCTTTTCAAGCCATACATAGCCGCCTCCACGTGGAGGACCAATCTTAGCTTCCCCAGGGACACTGGACTGTATGTCACTTTAACGTCAATAGTGCGATTCTCAGGAGTAATCCTCACGAGATCGGTGTACCTGGTTTGTAGGAAATCGTAGTTGATAATCGGTAGAAACTTTCCGTCCCGCGTTGCTCTAGAAATCGGACAAATCAATAAAGACTTAGCTGACTATAAGTAGTGTCTATACCCGAAATCGATATATACCTTATATCTCTTGAAAGCTCAAGGGGTAGATTATTGGCAGGCAACTGAATATCGTCCGTCATTATTGTGAATGTAACACGACTCTTTAGATGGGAGACTGTCTTTATGTAACTCTCTTTCTTGTTACTCTCTACTGAATCCTTTTTGCCAAGTAGCTTGAAAGCTTCAGCTTGAGGAATGGCATACTGAGTCATTTTTATTCTAGTGTAAACCGTGAATGGATCCTGTAAAGAATAATAATTATTATTGGAACTGTAATAGAAGTGATTGAATAAAACGGTACCTTTAGAAGATCGTTGAAAGAGTTGGTATATTTGGAAGATTTGGGAAGTACCATTATGTGTAAATAGAGAGTACCATTTTGGTGGGTTTTTCTTGGAATTTCTAGAGTGATAGGACTGAAAATATTGAATATGCATTATATTATTATTCTATATATGATCCTGTTATTAAATACAGAATCATAAAATGTAATAACATACATGGTTTGCTCCTGGGAATAATCAAAATGTGATGTTGAGTATACATGAACAACTTCTTTTTGTAAAGGCCGTCCCATTGTAGAAGTAAACATGTGTAATTGCAGTTCTGGTTTCATACTCAAATAGGAAGTCAGGCATGTTCTTCCAGATTCACAGGACGGTGGTACAAATAAGAGAGAAATAGTATAAATGGAATGTACGATGTACCCCAAAAATATAACAGAGAGGATAAAACTGATCGATGGCCATTTCATCTTTCCTTAGATGTAATTTACCTGTAAAAAAGAATATACATAAATATATCCAAAAAACCAAAGATTCATATAGCTTTATAAATATTTATACAGTATTATCATTAAATTTTTCAATTTCTTCCCTTTTTATTTTGATTTATCCCTATTGATGAAAGTAGCATTATTCATAAAAAGTTTAAGAGTTTTGACAGTATTTCATGTTCACTCAGTTCTACCAACAACACGCTATGACACTTTTCATCTAAATTTGATGACATTTCTCCCATATTATTAAATTTATTTAAAAACGAGCGAAAGAAAATAGTGTTTTTATGTCTGCGGCATTCTCTATTTCTTAAAATACAATCTAACGAAGAATTATGTTCAAACAAAAAAAAGAATTATGGAATGTTATGGAATTGTTCTTAAGCTTCTGACAGAAAGTTGAAATTTATATAAAATACAATAAAATGGCATGATAAAACTAATTTAAAATACCTTAATAAATAATAAAACAATAAGATTTCTTTATAAGGAGTTATATATTTAACTCCTTTATATTTAACTTCAATCCAGCAAGCTCAATCAACTTGGAAGCACTTGGAAGATTCGGTGGCATGTAGCCACGTTTATACCGGCGGTAGTCAACGTGAGTAGCCGCCATGTTGGCTAACTGCGCGTAAAAAAGTTCAAGCATTTGATGGAGTTTTTAGTGAAATGCATTTTTGCGTAGTATGTATTTAAAATTAAATATACTGGAAAGCAAAAATTATAAAATACAAATAATAATTTAGAAAAAGATACTGCTCAAACATTAATTACTATTTGTCGAAGAGTTATGGTTTTGTTTGCGTTTAAGAAATGAAATAGATGAAAGTAAGGTGTTTGGTAGAATGTTTATTACTAATTTTCTTTAATTTTCAATTTCTCATTCTGTTCCATGAGACAGCGCAGACAAACATGGACTTATGAGTTGTGAATAATTTCTAGAATCTGAAAAAAGTAATAAATAACTTGACACTGACTTGCTTAAGGATAAATACACCGGTAAAAGCCAGGTAGAGGTTTCTTTGAGAAGAATTCAAGAATATAACATAAACCAACAGTAAGAAGTAAGCAAATATATATTTTGTAATCGCCGTTTCATCCCACTGTTATGTTTATCAAAAACATATTCATTTCTTCTTTTAAAGTTTTTATCAGACACCTGTTGCATGTCTATTTTTATTGATATAATAGAGTATGATTTTTCACACTAAAGTAAAAAATTAGGGAATATAGTTATTAGATTTTAAGAGGAGAAGGCATTTCCTCAGGTGTACCACGGAGAACAGCTAATATATTTTCCGCAGTTATTTCAGCCATTTTAGTTCTAGTTTCAATAGCGGCACTTCCGATATGAGGTAGGACAACTGTAACGAAGAGCCATATAGGAACTGTCAATAGTAGAACAAGGATTTACTTACCACAATTACTTAGTTTAAGTAATTCGCTGTCTAATGGTATGGGTTCAGGAACCATAACATCTAGACCAGCTGCCCATATGGTTTTACTTTTCAATGCTCGAATGAGAGCGTCCTGATCCACAACTTCTCCACGACTAGTATTAATAAAAATAGAAGTTTTTTTCATCTTTGCAAAAGCTTCTTCGTTAAACAGTCTTGTAGTCTCAGGTGTGAGAGCTGTTGTCACTACAATAAAGTCACTTTCGCACAGTAATTCGTCGAAAGTGACTTTCTGTCCACAAAATGCAGCAGCTTCTTTCTTTTCGGTTCTACTAGTATATATAATCTTTTTGACACTGAAACTAGCTAAGCATTCGGCTACTTTGAGTCCTATGCTACCTAGTCCTACTATACCAACAGTAGATCCTGCTAATCCTGGACCACACATCCAGGTTGGACTCCACGCTGTCCATTCTCCTCTGTGAAAAATGATGGGTTTTATTTGAATGTTGCATAATAACAGATTTGGAAATACTAGACTAGCTGTTCACCTAAAAATTGCAGCATTGGCTTCGAATAATCTTCTAGATGTAGCCAAAAGTAAAGCTACAGTTAATTCGGCAGTTGCATTAGTTAAAATTCCAGGAGTATATCCGACATGAATATTTCTAGCTTTAAGAGCTTTCAGATCTAAATGATTATATCCCACTGACATGGTGCCTACTACTTTTAACTGAGGTCCTGCGACTTCCAATATCTCCTCATCAATTTTATCAGTCAGCAGGCAGTATACACCATCCACCCCTACTATTTTTTTTATCAGTTCTTCACGGGGTATCGGTACTGGCTTATCCCATATTATCAGATCACATCTACAAATGCTAGAATATAGTTTGCTACTCTAAAGCTGCATCTGTTGTTACGATACTTACTTATTGCTAAGCAGCTCAGTTCCTACTTCAGGAATATGTGGAAATGTTATAAGAACTTTCGGCCGTTTTGTATTTTGTAAATCAGAAAATGCACAACTTGAAATTTTGCTTGACTCCATTCTGAATCTTTTTAAGAAGGTTACTCCAGTTCCTGCTCTAACGACACAATTGATTCGCGATAAAAGAGCCATTATTTTAAGAGTTCTTTTTATAGTAGTTTTTAATGTATAATCTCATACCTCTAATACCACATGTAAGAATTACACTAATTTTATTTATGGATACGATTTTATTAGCGTATCTTACTTTTCTACTGCCGTTTAAACAGCTATCTCAAGAGCAACTGAAGCTTTTAACCTACAACAAATGGCCAAGGCATTATTTACTACTGATTATCCCAAAAAGTATATTTAACTGATATTCTACTATACATTATTGGATTAGAATATTTAAATAAGATTCTGAAAATAGAAATTTCGTTTTTTTCCTGATCATTTATTAACAAAAATTATACAGTTATTAATACTGTTGAAAATACAATAATTCAAAGAAATACCATAGTACAAGACACATTTGTAGGTTCAGTAAAATATTTATCTCTCTCTCTTTTAAATAAAAACTATTGTTCACCCTGATTTCTTTTTGAAGCCAGGAAGGTGTTCTTAAGTAACATAGTCACTGTCATAGGACCAACACCTCCAGGTACTGGAGTAATGTATCCAGCAACTTCTTTTACAGCCTCAAAATCCACATCCCCAACCAATTTAGATCGCCCTTTATTATCTTTTATTCTATTAATGCCAACGTCAATAACACATGCCCCAGGTTTCACCATATCCTTGGTAAGTAAACCAGGAACTCCTGCAGCCATGACAATCACATCTGCAGATTTAGTGAAGCTCTTCATCTGGTCGTGTGGCGTAAATCTGTGACAAATCGTTGTAGTCATGTCCAGAGCTCCAGTTTCACCTTTACCATCTGCATGAAGTAGTAAAGCAATTGGTAGTCCAACATGCTTAGACCGCCCAACAACTACAGCATTTTTGCCAAGGGTATCTACTTTGCTTCTTAAAATTAATTCTTTGACACCTAACGCCGTTGCAGGTGCTATTCCTGTTCTATCCAGAGTGAGCTTTCCCATATTTTCAATATGAAATCCATCCACGTCTTTGGATGGTGCCACAGCACAACAAATTTCCCTTTCCTCAATACCTAATGGTAATGGTAATTGAACTATGATCCCATCAATAGAATCATCATTGTTCAAACTCTTGATCTTTTCAATCAACTCTGTTTGACTTATATCATTTCCAAAGAAGATTGTTTCGCTTTGAATGCCTGACAAACAAAAAAATTGTGTTATTTGAAACACGAATAAAAATCAATGGACAGTAGTACCTATGGCTGCAGCAGCTTCAACCTTATTTCTCACGTAGGTTTTACTCGCTTGATCATCTCCCACTAATATTGCCGTTAGCTTTGGTCGTCTCTTATCAGATGCTATCCAAGCGTCGACAGAGGACTTGAGTTCCCTTTGAATCTCCTCAGCAATTGCTTTTCCATTTATTACAACAGCTGTTGAGCTACAAAGCAATAATCCAATGAAGATGTGAATCCAGATGAATAACACATTTGATTATATTACATTCTGCTTACAGTGCTTTTGAAACATATAATTCTCTGAAAGGATGCTGAGAATTTATTATGAGAGAGAATAGCCGGCGTGAGAACATCACTGGAGAATTTTTACTTTCTCGCAAGAATACGTCAATATTAGCAATGGTGAACACTGCCTTATTACTTGCAGTGTAGAATTACCAGTAATATTGTTTTGTTCGTGCAAGCTATCAAGTACCGGTCTTGGTACCACATACGTTCATATTACCTTCTACCGAGTAAGATCTATAGTGTTGTAGCACATGTAGTGGCTACAGGTGAGACACATGCGCAGGAACGACGTGGAGCGCTACAGTCGCAAATGTCAAAGCATTCAAAAATATGAAATCTTACAATATTATTCTTAAAGCAGTTCTATGTAGAGAAAATGAAGTTTTAGGAAAATATATTGCAATACTTCAGAATTTCGGTGGCGATTTCTTCATCTGTGATTTCAATATTCATTTGAATTCTTTTAATATTCAACAAAAATTTCAGTGTTATATTATTTACATTAGCAAAGTAAATACACGCATAGACATAACAATAAATCCACTAACATAAATTGTTCCTGCGGACGAAATTTTTGGATGTAGGACGTGATTCTTCTTCTTCTCATCATAAGTATTAACTGTGTTACCTAAAACCATATTGATCGTTCTCAAAAGAGGATAATCGCGACCTGATTCTGTATCTAAGAAGTCATTGAGAGCTGCGCAGTTTCCACGAAAATCATCTGTGTCCATGCTCCAGACCATGGCTCCAGCTAGATCCATTTTATTTATCACATCAACCTTTTCTCTGATACTTCTAGGATTGTCATAAAGAATAACATTATTATCTTTAATTGCGTAAGGAGTGCCAGTTGGATCATCCCATCCACTTCTCCAGCCTTTTGACGGATTGAGCAGTTCTTCACAGATCTATGAGACAGATTTATCATTCAGATACTATTCTCTGTTTTTATATTTATACATTATAGGTTCTCGTACTTCGTTATATCCCATGAAGCCATCTTCGCGAGTATAGGGTCCCTGAAATCCTCTTTCCAAGGCAGGTAGACCCACAGGACTCTCATCAGAAGAATTGGGAAGTTTAGTCAAGATAAATGTCCTGCCATACATTGGTATACCTAGAACAACTTTTTCTGAAGGTGCACCTTCTGATAAGAGATATTGTACAGCATCTTTCTGTAATAGAAAATAAGAAACTGCACGAATTTCGTAGGCGAATGAGTTATTGAATAGGGAAGCTGAGATCATACCAGGTTAAGGGTATCGTTACTAGAGACAGGTGCATTAGGAAGGACTTGCTTACTCCAAGCGGCGTGATAGTCATAAGCCATCACGTGTATATAATCCAAATATTTGGATATTTGTGGAATATCATAACTTGTTTGCATACTATTCCTGTCACCACTGATAGCCGCAGTCAACAGTAGCCCATGTTTTTCAAATGCATCTTTTAGATCCTTTAAAAAAAAATATCATTGTGAATTTTGTTTTACTTATGCTTTGTTTTTTTGTTAATATTTTTCTTACCCTAACAAGATAAGAAAAATTTTCTTTATCCATGTCACTTCCTCCACGACGTGCCGGAAATTCCCAATCCAAATCTAACCCATCGAAACCGTACCGCCTAAAATATGACAAAAAAATTATAGAAAACAATTTGATTTACTACTAAAGAATGATATTATTTAGAAAAGCAATTCGTACTGTAAAAATTCTATAACTTGTTTCACAAAGGTGCTTCTGTTTTCAGGCGAAGCAGCAAGAGCCGAAAAATTTTCACTGCCTTCGTTCCAGCCCCCTATGGCCAAGGTGACTTTCAATCCTGGATAACGTACACGTAATGCAGTAACTTTCTTGTACATTCCCTTGCCGTAGTCTTCTTCTAAATCCATCCAAGGATCTAAACTCTTGATATGCCAGGTAGTCGAATTTAAACCAGCAAAAGCATAAATCAAGTGAGTACAGTGATCAGCACGAACATCATCCACGGTGAATTTACCCTTTGTAGGTCTGTACGTGGCCCAGGATACCATATAACAGACGACAATCTTGTCGGCTTGTCTTTTTGATCCATCTAAAATTCAAAGTTTCCAAAATAAAGATTTGCCTAATGAAATTGAAATACTTTATGTTCTCGTTATAATATTAAACGTATATAAGATACAGTACTCCATCTATTTGATGTCAATATTTGTCACAATAAATCTATAGGTAAACGTAGATTATTCATCAAGGTCTTATATTTGCGGTACAATTCTATATGTATATATGTGCGATATCCAGATACTTTGAAATGGTGGACATTCACGGGTTCAAAATTTAATATATTCCGTCCTCGAATTAATATTTTATGGTTATCATATATAAGAAGATAAACTTGTAAAAAAAAGAGAGAGAATTTTTAGCCTACAGCCGGAAAAGCGATAATTCGCTGATACACTTGTATTTTTGCTCAAAGCATAGTGATATACTTGTCACTGTCTTTGCATAGACCCCAAGAGACTTTCTCGTAAACACATGCAATGCCATTGTGTGAAAAATAATAAATCTACAAAGCAAGCCCTCACTTCTATATGAATATTATATCGGTCGAAATAGAATAATGAAAGACTTGCTCCGATAAGAGAATAATAAATTAATAACTTACCGCGAAAAGCGTGTGCTTCGGGAAAGTTAAATATTAAGAATGGTATCGATACGACGAGAAATACAGGAAGAATCATTGTCACGAGCTGTGACAGCAGGTACGGCTGTGCTGCGTTCGCCTTTCACTTTGAACTCCTCGAGCTCTCTTATTTAAAAGAGAAAAAGGAATGGAGGACCGGCTTCGCGATAGAGATGGAAGTTCAAACCAGTTAGTGTCGACTCAATGACGTTTAGATTAAACTAGAGTGTCACTAACAATTAGTTTAGATTTCCTTTGTTAAATCTTACATGATTTAAACGTAAATTATGCCAAATATTGTACTCTATATGATTCATTGAAACAAAATATAATAGTACTTTATTGCAAAAAAAATAAGGAGAAAGCATACATTGCATTCAAGTTAACGGGAATAGCTATTATCTCTGGGTTTGTGTGCAAAGTTTGAAGATGGCGCTTCAGAACTTTAATCATGTCTACTGATGTCTACGGATATGAGATGAACGGAATCTGTATAATATTTGTCTGTTTCCAGAATAAAGCGCGTGGCAAAAATTGAATTATGCCTCTGATAATTCTAACAGGTATTCCTTGTAGTGGAAAAAGCACCAGGGCCATGGAATTGAAGAAGTACTTTGAAGACAGTCGAGGGAAGAAAGTTGAGCTTATCATTGAAATGGATGCCATAACCAAAGCTGGATATGATAGAAATACATTCTATGCTGGTAAGTCGTTGAATGATATTACTTAGATTTATTAATTACTATCTATGAAGACTTCAATCTTCCCATTGTCAATTAAGGAAATCATCCTAAGATACTCTTTTATTCAACTAATGTTATTATTCCTGTTTCAGATTCTAAAAAAGAAAAGAGTATACGGGCCGACGTTAAATCTCATGCCCAACGACTTCTAAATCCTGAAGACGTTCTCATTATAGATGGTAGTAATTATATAAAGGGTTATCGCTATGAGATTTACTGTATGTCAAAATTGTATAAGACACCACAGTGTACGGTGCACTGTGACTTACCTATTGAACATGCACGTTTGTGGAATGAAAAACGGCCACAGGAAGAGCGATATTCCAATGAAATATTTGATGCTCTTATAAACAGGTACTAATAGAATTCGATCGTCTGTGACGATAGTATCCTAAAACATTAATATTTCAGGTATGAAGCTCCAGATAGTAGAAATAGGTGGGATTCGCCATTATTTGCAGTATTACCAGAAGATGAATTCAAATTTGAGAATATCTATAGTGTTCTTTACGAAGTCAAGGCGCCAAAACCAAATTTAAGCACTCAGTGTGTCAGTATTTCATTTTCATTCTTTTTAATTAACAATAGGGTAATTAACGTTAGCTTTCATTGTTACGAAAATATCATTTGACTTACAGCCACCCTTATCATCTGCAAATTATCTCTATGAAATGGACAGAATAACACAAGATGTCGTGAATGTAAGTTAGAGCCAAGGTATTTGAACTATTCTTTTTAAGATCAATAACCGCCTAGTTGTTTTAACTTTTATTTTTTGTATTCGATTAAGGCAATTTTATCGGCAAAAAGATTGGGAATCGAGAGCAACGTTAAAATACCGAACTGCGAATTAACATTAGAAAATTCCAGTGATTCCTCACAGCTCGTGCGGCTGCGAAGACAGTTTTTAACATACAGTAAAATGCAACAGATAGAACCTAGTCAAATAGCTCTGTTATTTGTACAGTATCTCAATAAAAGTTTATAGGACAACAAGTGAGTCGCATTAAAATACGTCTCTCTAGCACAATGAAAGAAGGAGAACTTTACATCTCGCCGACCTGGCGTCGTTAACATTTTTTTATACAAAATTATATTAATTACAATATATAGTTAATCTAATATACATTCGAGATGTATGCATTTTCATTACAAGACAAGCCGTAGCTCAGCGGAGCCCAGTAATAAAGCTCTTCCTCCCAGGTAGTGGACAAAGTAAAAACTCTCTTGAGGAATTCAATATTTTTAAAACCTTTGTTCCTCTTGTTTCTCAAGAATTATTCTGGTGCGAGTCTTCGGTGAGAAGAGAATAATATAAATGAAGATGTATCTTCAATATTTTGTGCTGCGTCACAATTCTGTATGAATTCCCCGTTAACGATGGGCTCCGTAAAACTTCAGCCGGCAGGTACATAGCTTCCTATTATAATATATTTATAATTCAGCGTTTAATATTTCTTTTTTTTTTCCCTTTGTTATTTACTGAACGACAAGTGATTCCCTCCCAGTTATTTCATCGTTCTTCCTTCCGTCATTGATTATTTCTTGGGAGGGATAATAAAAGAAGTTGGAAGTGCGTGGCTAATAGAGAGAGCCATCACTACAAATGGAAATAATTGTTCGCTGCTCCCATATAGTTCCGTATAATACCGGAAATCATTGCCTATTAAAGGTTTCCATAACGGAACCTTTGTTTCCCCTTCGCTGTGTCGCACATTCCAACCAGAGATCTTTTTATTAATTATCTTGCTCCTGCATCTGCATCATCCCGTTAGTTTCGGAATGGGAGTGACTTTGGGTTGGAAAACTTATATTAGAATGTGTCTGGTCGTGCGTCTCCATTGACCGTGTTGCTCTCTTCGGTTTCCGGCAAACGAAATAAACGCTGTTATATTCGCACTGCAACATACTGTTGACATTTTGGGCATAACGCGTCCTAACGTGAGTTTCCTCCTTCTGAAATATTAAAAGTTAGTATGACATGAGAAAAATTCGTCTTTATAAGAGAGAAAGAAAGTTGAATATTCTTTATGATTTTTTTTATAGTATTATAAATTTCTTACTTCTAATTTGAATCCAAAACCCTTGATAACTTCACGCACAACTTCATAACTGGGCTCTATCGAGTCCTCCATTGGCATGTCGCTGAAGTGATAAAGCAAGGGTCCTAGATTTATCCAGATTCCTCCGGGTTTCAAAATCTTATAAATCGTTTCGATAAACTGTACAACATTGTTGGCACAATCTATGAAGAAACACGTCGCTACGCAATCCCAGTGATTATCTTCAGTGTAGACCTGAGATGGATAAGGAAGAAATTGAATGAAATGAATATAGACACTTTTCGGCTTGATGTCAACTGCATATGATGCATGATTAAATAATTTAGGACGACGATAACCTCTAGGAAGTCTCCGGCTGTCATGGAAAACTGAGCATTTTCAGGAAGATCGCTGGGACTAACATCTGGGAAAAATACTGCCTGAGTCTGATGCTCGGACAATAGATTGTTCATGTATTGATGGACCCAGGGATGAACTTGATAGATGTCCCTTTCTCTGCATCTGCAAGGTACACGCTACGTCTGTACGATGCGAATCTGGACTCGGATTTCATCCGACACGAAGTTATTTATATCGTATACAGCCAGAAAGGCTTATGGCCTCTTCGGAATCTAGTAATTGCTATAATGGGTAACGTTAATGAGACTGTTTTATTGTTGCCCAATTGTTTTGAATTCTATCACTTCGTAGACGAAGTATATTACTTACTTGTTCAGTACAAAATGGGATGCAAAAAGCATGAAGAGAGAAAATTCATTTCCTTGGCAGGTGTAACCACATCGTGCAATTTCATAGGCAAGTCGTCCTAATCCTGCCCCAGGTACTAAAACTTGAACTTCCGATGGTGTACTGAAAGTTTATATTACTGATTGCTGAAGCATAATAAAATATATAATTGTAAATGTTATATGTACCAAAAATCCAAAGGAAACTGCCGCAAAATTTCTTCTATAATCGGTTGATAGCAGGCACGTCTTTCCTCAGCTCCTTCCTCGCTCCAATCACGGACCAATTGTTTGATAGTAGCTTGGACCTTCTCTTGATCAGCCATTACTGGTCGTGTATTAAGCATCTGCAATCAGATCCCCACAATTTTCATATTAATGACTATTAAAGCTGTGAGGGAGTCGGTGTAGACCAAGAAGATCAGTTTTTGCTTAAAATCTAAATTATTGATATAAGCCCTCTGGGATGGTAGCAGAGAAATATAGGGAACGATATAATAGATATAACCTTACAGTGTCCGTTTGAGTGCTGGTAGGGCTGACATTCTCAAAAATATGAGTAACATCTTTTATGATGAGCTTAATGATATCGTCATTGTTTTCAATACACCTTTTCACTTCTTGCAAGTGTTCCCTGTAATTAGAGAGCAGTTTCTGATGATGCGGTGGAAGAGACAACAAGTAAGTCTCTGTCTTCTTGACTCGCTGCAAGGAATGAGGCCTGTGCACAAAATAATACAAGGAACGTGTCACTGATAAATTTTTAATTAGGATAGTCTAGGAAACTTGAAGAATTACAAGCACACATAAGATAAAATAATTGCAATAAGGGTAATAATATGAAAATAAAGACTCAGCGAGCAATATACTTTGAGACTGACTTGTAATACTTAAACGCTGATACGATCCTCAGAAAGTGTTTTCTCTCCTCTTCATCTTCATAGGTGTTTTGCATATTTTTCTTGGGATATGTATTTGCCGAAGATTCCATTTTTTCGTACACGGTACGCGGGTGTAAAGTACTTTAACTCGATTTTTCGGACAATATTCCACGGCACCTTGGCTGTTTCCACCGGAGTCAAATTAAGAGATGATATATATGTGTTGTATATCTATAGATTAGTAAACTATAGATATATATTCAATGTATTTCAACTGGTCGACTCATGGACATGGGAATAGAGGGGTTGAAGCCGAAGGGGGAGTAGTCGGCCATCTTACCATGTTCAAGTGACGTAAGAACGTCACGAAACGTGTGTTATGTGGCAATTTTGAATTTGAACAAATGGTAGTTGTATGGTTACTGGTTTTAAAGAGAAAATTAGACAGGCGAAAAAAAAGGAAATACGAACTCACGAAATATGAGAAAGATTTTTCTCAGGTCAACATTTAAACGTTATTATTGGAATATCCAGACTTTATCCTCATATAAAATATTTCATCGATCTGACGGAACTTAGTTGATTTTCTGGAAATATTCAAAATAATCATCACTTTTAATCTCTTCATTGAAATATTACATCTGAAGTACTGTACAAAAAGATGTAATTAAAAATACAAATACTGAAATTCATATCCTTCGTACATCTGTATAGATAATGTGTAGAGTATTTGCATAGTTTTGAACAGTGACTCGTACCAGTATGTCTTTTTATTGTCAAAATGGTTCTGCGATATATAGCTACACTCCTAATTGATTCATGTGATGAGGATTCTTTGCAAATGTTGCTTGATTTTAGTACAATTGATAAAAATTCCTAACTAAATAGCCTACACGTATCGTATCAATAATTAACTCGACGTTTGAGAAGTCGAGGATGAAGTTTCTTGAAAATTTTCTTTTTTCGACCAGGCCTGTGCCATGGCTAGGAACTGAAGATTAGGTCTTTGAGACTCGTCTTCTGGGAAGATGAAGTCAAATACTTCTTCCCAGCCTTCTTCGTTCTGCAATAAATTTTGTAATAGACATTTTTTATTATGGATACGACGATTCCACCATGAAAATCTTTCAACTCCACTTACCCCATCTTCGCCAACCACTCTTCTCCTTCGTTTTATTCTTCGTGGCATTTTCTCCATGACTTTACTGCGACTCTCTTCATCTCCCTTTTCGTTTTCAAAGTCTCTCCAAGCTTCCAAAAGCAATGCTCTACTCTCCTTATCGCCACTGGACCTCAGTGAATCGTTTCCTCTTTCGAAAACTCTTCTAGCCAGAACAACATTGTTCAATCCTTCCTCCGCTACTGGATTGGCTAGCTCGAATTTGGCGTATGCTATCCAAACCTGTAATTTTATTAAACATTCAATAAACATGTCATTTATAATTCAAAAGAATGAGACTAAGCTATGAAATAAGTCTACCTTAACGTGCAAAGTGCGTTCCAATAGTCTCTCAAATAATTGCCTGGCATTATCAGGCTCGTCCTGTGATATCTCAAAATCGATATACGATTTCCATAAAAGTTCGGGCATGTCTAGGCTGTAAAGTTAATGATTAGTGAGGTACACCTTTTCTTTTTTAATTTAAACGATCTTTTGCTGATTGTCTCAGGAACTTACCGTGGTTGTGTAATAGCTAATTCATATATGGCTCGTGCCCGTTCGATATCTCCTAAAAGAGTTTCTAATTCTGCAAACTAAAAAAAAAATTCCTTTTAGCATGCTATTTATCAATTTCAAATATACAGATGTCGAATTAATCTTGCATTACCTTCATCCACGTGGTACAGTTCTCTGGACCAAATTCCAAAAATTTTTCATATAATATTCTACATCTGTCGAATTCGCGCAATTGAATTTCCAAGTCTATATAGCCACGAAATAGTTTATCCCTTGGACAGATTCCAAGTGCCATGCCCTTTAATTATAATTAATATAATTAATAAGAAGATTCGACAAATGCAACAATAATAAACAATGCAAACCAACCAGTGTCTTTCTAGCAGCCGTAAGATTTTTCTGACGAATTTCAAAATTCGCGTAGAGTAGCCATATTTTTGAAAATGTAAATTGTTTATGTGGAATAAGTTCCAAACATACTTTGTAAACCTGACGACATCTTTCGATATCCTCTGTTTCAAGTTCCTCGTAAAGGGCGTAATTAACCCATAGATAAATATAACGCCGCCAATATTCTTTTTCCTATTGAATCACAAACTTCTCGTTAGCCCACCATTTTGGAAATCAATTTCATTTATCCTACCTTAGTAGGTGGAACGTTTGCTATTGCGCGTTCATACGTTTCTCTGACGACTTCAGGATTCCCTTCAGATTCAACCAATCTTAAATAATCAAACCACGCATCGTAATTTGATGGATTTTCCTTGACTTCTTGTTCGTACTGATGTTTCCTTTTACTTACAATAACGTCTTCGATACCTGTTATCAAAATGAAATTATATTGCATTATTACAATTACTCGTAACTCATGATATATAAATTATGAAAATTACCTGATCGGTCTCCATATTTCTTTTCGTGTATAGTATATGCCTTGTAAATTTCTTGTGTTCTGTCCTTTGGAATGTGATCCAAGGCATATTTATAAATCACTCTTGCTCTGTCATGCTGAAAATTTGAAATTGTAACATTATACGAGTATTAATATTTATTTTCTGCAAGTCACTAGTAACGAGTGCATACCTCTCTTTGACCCTCTTCGAATTTAGCAAAAGCAATAAATAATTTTTCATCGAGACTCTCATCTCCATAAAAGGCGACAGCGCGTTCGTAGACTTTTCGAGCACCATTTATAAATCCATGAGACTCTTCGAAACGTGCATATTTTATCCAATGCTTCACATCAGGATGGACCATTACGAATCTCTCATAAATATTCCTGGCCCTTTCTATTTCTTTGTATCTTAACTCGAACTTAATGTATGTTTGCCAGGCTTGCTCATCTGGTTCCCATTCCATCCATCTTTCAAAAACTTGTCTCGCACCAGCTATATTTTCAAGCATCTCTTCCATATAAGTATACTTGTACCAAAATTGATTGGCTCTCGGTAGTAAAATCACTGCACGATCCCACAAATTTCTTGCGTGATTCACTTGGCGATTTCTCATTTCCATTTCTGTATATTTTAGCCATAGTGTTATATTTCTAGTATCCACATCCAATGCACGTTCATAAATTGATCTATTGAAATTATAAAACATTTTTGAGTATTTAGATTTTACTACACTGAATTATTCGAAGAAAAGATTTCAAAATGTGATTTACCTGGCTCTTTGAATTTCCTTTTGACTCTCCTCCCACTGTGCATACTTGATCCAATTATTCATCGCCATCCGATTTTTGCGTATATTATCTTCAAAGGCTTTTCTTTTGCGATGCTGGTAGTCTGCTAATTCATGAGGATCTGAGATTTTTTGTTTGGGAGGCTACAAAAGGATTTATTATTAGATTATTCAATTTAAACACAATTCTTATCCAAAGGTTCACAGAATATTTTTAAGAAATTGTTCTGTATATAAATCTTACCGGTGGTAAAATCTCCAAATCCCTTTCCTTGGCTTCGCGAAGAAGCTGCTCTGCTGTGATTTGAATCTCAGCAGGCGCTTTATTTTTGACCTGATACATGTAAAACATTATTCGTATTTCCAAAAGAACAGTGATCATTTGGTAAAATAATAGCTTCAATGATTATGATTATGTTTACACAATGTTGATACATAAAATTTAAATAACAACGTTGCGTGAAAACTTAGTGATTTGTTAAATATAAAAACTACGGTATATCTTTACCTTTGCCACTTTGGGCATTTTCTGTGGTTTCTCCATTATTCCGAATATTACTTGTTCTTCTTCCTGGGCTTACAAACTGCAAAATACTTTAAAGAATCCTACTCCGTAACTGCCGAAAAATGAACTGGGTAAGGTTATGTTATGTTAGTAAAGACTGGTAAAGACGATGGTAAAGATTCGTACGTAATGACGTCACTCCCGAAAGTTTATCCCCTAATATGCTAGATGGCACCACAGTTTTGTGATGTTGTCACGTGGTTTCAAAATGCTTTTAAACTGGAATTTATCAGCAGAAATATATACAAGATAATTAAAAATATTCTTCACAATGCATAGCAGCGAAGTAAATGTTTACCAATGTTTACGTAAGTCGTATTATTGAATACTTTTCAATATTTAGAATAGACAAAAAATGGTTCATTTGTACATAGTTTGCATTAAATGGGAGCACTGTTTAGTTAGCTAGAAGAACAGGAGAGACTCGCCTGAAGACAGAAAATGATAGCTTTTAAAATTTCTAATGTCACTGGCTTTACCTTTACACTAAATTTGTCCAAATTTTGAGAATAATGAGTACAAAAGACATTTCTACGACTGTTTTTAAGGTAATGTAGCTTTTAATTCTTATTTTGGATCTATTATTGAATATCATTTTAACAGTTAGGATGGACACTCTGCTGGGTGGTTATAGCATCGTACTACTTTAACTGGGGAGACAATGATAACAGCGTGACTGATCCCATTGATGAAACTGGTTGGGTTCCCGACAGAGCTCTAGCAGCTTGTATTTCTGACATAAGAGATAATGTAGAAAGCGATTGATTTGATATTATAAAAAACTGATGAGCATCCTGGCAGAAAAAATAATAATTTTACTAATATAATTGTTTATTAATGATTCACTATACAGACAGTGTCACATTGTATGCAAAAAGTATTATATCAGTTGTAAACTGCATTTAACCATGCTAAGATTGCATAGAATAAATTACACGTGTAACAATTAAATGTAACATGGACAATATCTCTTAGGATATCTGCGTTGCAGAGAAATGCTCCACCAAGCTTCTTCTTTAAAAGTGGAAATATTTCGTATATCCACTGATATACCAGGATACACAAATTCCATAGGAATTCTCAGGATGAAAGTTCTACGTACACCTGGATGAATTACAGGTTTTATTTGAAGAGCTATTGTAACTAAAATCTTTTACGCAGTCTTCTTGTCTCCTTCTTGTTGTACTTCACCATTTGGAAGAGCCGAGCTATTTACGTCCTGATCATTTTGAAGCTGTGCTTGCCACATACCATGATAAATACCACCAATGGATATGAGTTCCTCATGACGACCACGTTCCACTATCTCGCCCTCTTTAAGAACAAGAATCTCATCTGCATGAATGATTGTGGAGAGTCTGTGCGCTACGATGATGGTTGTTCTATTGGCACACACCCTATTCAACGCAGCTTGAATGTTCCTCTCCGTTTGAGTATCTAGTGCACTAGTTGCTTCGTCCAGGAGAACAATCTTTGGAGCTTTCAGAATGGTGCGTGCAATGGCTACTCTCTGTTTCTCACCGCCACTTAGTCTCAGACCTCTTTCGCCTACTTGAGTCTCATATCCATCGGGGAACGTCAGGATCCTTTCATGAATATCTGCGTTCTTAGCTGCTGCTATTATGTCAGCATCCGGCGCGTCGATTCTACCATACTGAATATTGTATTTGATAGTGTTGTTGAAGAGTACTGTGTCCTGGGGTACAACGCCTGGAACAAGACAGGAATAGAAATATTTGTCAGGATTATTATCTGACCTTTGACTAACCTATAGCACCCCTCAGGGAATCCTGCTTAACAGTCTTCACATTCTGCCCGTCTATGATAACTGCTCCTTGTTCCACATCGTAAAATCGAAATAAAAGTCGCATTATTGTTGACTTTCCAGCACCAGTTGGTCCGACGAGAGCTACAATTTTTCCTGCTGGAGCGACGAAGGAGACGTTCTTCAGGATAATTCGTTCTGGTGTGTAACCGAACGATACGTTTTGGAATTCAACCTGGCCACGCTTTATTATCAGAGGACCTGCACCTGGTGCGTCTATTACCTCCTGTTCCTCACGAAGGAGTTCAAACATATTTTCCATGTCTACAAAGTTCTTCTGAATTGCCCTGAATAACAATAATATGAAGAACATTAACAACCTGGCAACTTTGAAGAATTGAAGAACATAAGAATCTACACACATCTACACACCTGTAATAGGTTCCAAACCAATTAAGTGGAACGTACAATTGGATAATGTAACTGGCAAAGAGTACATAATCACCAATGGTAAGACCATCCCCATTCACTACCTAAAATTCTTAAATCATCAGTATCTTTTTTCATGTTTGGTAAACTCAAAACTTACCATGTGAAGACACAGTAGAGAACCAGCTAGGAGACCACTGCATACTATGATGTTCTGCATAGTATTGAGGATATTTAGGGTGAACAGTGCTTTCCACTCTTCAACCTGATACTTCAAGATCGCTTCGCGATAACTCTTTACTTCATACGATTCTGCACCATAATATTTAACAGTTTCAAAGTTTAAGAGACTGTCTACGCTGCGAGCCTTCTGCGCGTTATCAGCTAGATTCATTCTACGTTGAAACTTCGTTCTCCATTCAGTGACAAAAATTGTAGCAGCTGGAAACAATATGTGGAATCAAGAAAGCATATTGAAGTATTATAACAAATTACAAAAAGTAGTAAGTTACTCAAAGAAATTTACTCACCGATATACAAGGTCATGGTAACAAATACAATAAGACCAAACCATTTGTTGAAGGCAGTGATAAAAAAGATGATAGCCACCAGGATGTCAACAATAGTAGGTACAATGGAAAAGAGGATATAATTTAGAAGATTATTAATAGAATCTGTACCTCGGTCCATAATTCTCAAAACTTCTCCAGTCTTTCGACCAAGATGCCATCGTAAGCTAAGCCCATGTAAGTGCCTGAAATACAAGACATAGTAGTTTCTATTGTTCAACAAAACAGTAAGTTAAATTATGAAAAATAATTACCTGAACAACTCAACTTCAATCTCACGGGTTGTATATTGCTGAATACGAATCCAGAGAAATGATCTGAGATTATTGAGCACTCCCATACCACCAGTACCACCACCTTGTAGGAATTTAAATCCCACATATATCAAAATAAGATCCCATCGAAAGACGCCAGGAGTATCAGTGACACTGTCGACGATCTTCTTGTTATAAATCGGCACGTAGAGATTAATGATTCGACCAAATATCAGCAGAATGAAGCAGATCAGTACTCGCACTTGCAATAAGAACGAAGTTTTGGGCCAGAGGAACGGCGCCAAGGTTTTGATTTTGTACCAAGCATTGTTCCAGGTCGAGGTGTTTTCATCAGGTGGCTGTAAACGCACGTTCACTTTACGTATAACAATATGACGCGTTCCCCGAGTGTCCGTCAGTGTTAGGAACATCTCCAGGAGTAGTACATAATAAAATAATTATAAAAAAAAAACTGCAACGAGTTGCTGGAGTATAAAAAAAATAAAGTAACAGGTTACAAAGAAACCGTTGCTAGGGCAAAATATTGAAACGCGTCAGATACACAGTGTCATACAAATTAGAGCGACCCTTAAACGACTTACACTTTGGTAAAATTGTGATCGCGTATTGGAGTTTTCATTGATGGTATGGTAATCTGTTTCGGAACTGCCTATTATTCCTGGTGCTCTTAGTCCCAGGGCGAAAATCACCAGGCTACTGACGTAACGGAGTACGAACAGGGCCATTTCTATTTGATCGGTCAGACTATAAATAGATTGGTATAAATGTATCATGAAATTCGGTGCTTCGTGAAGAGAATTTACATCATAAGAATATCTTATTGTCGTTGAAGAATTATACTTACGAGTTGAGATGGAACCACCAATCCAATTTACCAATGTTAACGAAAACAAGATTTTCAGCAACGAAGGCCAATGTCCAGAAACCCAATAGTACCAAACCATGTCCACGGGTCGGTATACTTGGTAATAATTTATGTCTTTCTACTCGAAGAATATGTACCGAATAGGGATACACTATGGCAGTGAGAACAGTGTTGAGGATCTGAAAAAAGTAAAGGATTATTATTGTAATAAATTTGCAATTATTGTTTCTTCTTTAATTTGTATGAAATTAATTTTTTACTTACCATATACCCATAAATTGTTTTATCGCCCACCACAGTACCTTGCAGTGTAATCCTTATAACACTGAGGCATGGTAGAAAATAGAGAAAAAACTTTTGCAAGTTATAAAGTCGACCTCTTGGTAGTAAATTTTCATTTATATCTGTTCCATATTTTTTATACATCCATAGTTGTACGCTACCAAATATTAAGAGATACAGAGATATCACAGTAGTGCTCACAGTGTCCATGAAACACTGTGACATTCCGTGATTCACCCATATTTCATAAAAGGTGATGTTCGGTGGGCAAAATGTCAATTTTGAGTTATTCATGTCGTAACACTTTCTTATTGTTGAAAACTTGCTCTTTAATAACTCAGCAGTTCTTCCTGGTTTATTTCTTCATGCAATAAGAATACCGTACGTCCAATCTTCATGTAACGAAAGCCTTCAGATAAGCATCTGAAATATATCTAACGATGACGAAATACAAAGACTGGGAATTATAAAGAGAGATGTTATTGCTCTTCGAAATTTATAGTGGTATTGGTATTTGCTCGTTTAAGTTACCCTGGTACGATTTATCAGGGAACTATCACTTTTCTCGATAATGTGTTATCTAGTTTGCCATATTACTCTCGGTTTGTTCACGTGTAGTTAATTCTTTAGATTAATTTTTAACAAATTACTGACAGTCTCATTGAACTAATTAATAAAGTATATCCATAATATCTCAAAATTTATCAAAAATGATTATGGTGCCTGATTTTATCTTACAATTTCCATTTTGACAAGATAAGAAAGTTTATCAAACATAATACTTAATACTAACCAAATCACTGTGTGACCTTAGTTTCATAATGTTTAGCAATCTATATAACGATAATGATTTTTATCATATGTATTTGAACAATTGTACTGTATCTAACTTAATTAATAATGAAATATGTCTTCCACATAGATTAAAAAGAAAAAAAGAGACTCGGTAAAGGATCATTAAACTCTAGTATTTTCAACTCATCAAAAAATATCTCTAATTATTAATTTCACAGTTCAGAATAGCATATTGAAATATCAATGTCAATGTAATAATTGCAATGTTTAAACAATCATATTAATTTCATAAAATTATACTAAAGGTAATCTCACTCACCTTTTTGGAGCACTAATTCTAATGTTGAACCAAAAGCATAATTGAAAGTAACCTCTCTACTCCGTTAACAGAAATTGTGCATGATTTTAATACATAGACCTTCGTTTCTGAATAATGTTATCATTCGCTTGAGAAACTTGTATCATCATTTTCGAAACGTCACTGTCATCATTCCCTTCGTGGCGAACCGCGGAACATATGTATTTATGTAACCGATAACTACTATTTAGATTAGCATAGGCTGCAGTGAGCATGTGCGCAAGTGTTTAGTTTAAAATTATATTTGATTGATCTGTAAGTACGATTTATATATCTTATATCGGTTGAAGTTATAAACAATGTCACTATATTAAAACCTATAAATGGTTATTATGATTTTTAAGACTATTGAGTAGAGCATCGTATACCTTTGTAATGGCGTTAATTTATAACCTTAAATATATCTTATTTATTTCAGTGTGAACAATGGGTAAGAATAACAGGCATCAAAAGAACTTGAAATCTGAAAGGGCTAAGGTTAAGTTAAAAGCTAAGAAAGCTAAACCATTACCTAAAGGACTCAACGTCACTGACACCAGTTTTAAAGTCAAGAAAATAGTGATTCGAGAACAACTCAAGCAACAGAACGAGTCTGAGATTCTCAGCCGTAGAAAACTCAATGTTAAGGATCTGTTGTCACGACTACAACATTATAATTCAAGTGTACGTCAGGAGGCAGTCAAGGAACTTAAAGAAATTTTGCAGCAGTATTCGACAGAAATACTTAGTTCACAGTTGAATGCTCTACTCCAAGGGGTAGCCGCACTGGCATTAGATAAGGAAAAAGATATCAGACGAGATTCATTAAAAGTGCTTAATCTGATTTTAAGTCCAATATCTAACGAACAATTGTCACCATATTTTGATGTCCTTATATCATACCTGCGCTGTGCTATGACACATATAGCTCCAAACATAAAGGAAGATTCATTGCTGTTTTTGGATGTAATCGTGCAAAATTGTGCTGGTCTACTCGCTAAGAGTAGTTATAAAATTCTGCCAAACTTCCTGGATATGATATCAAAACTAAACGTTGAATCGCAACCTGGTAGACAATTGACAACGAATCTCAATTCGAAAAACACAAGTGTCAAGTGGCGAATCAAAGTTCTTTCTAGACTGTGTAGTATATTGAGTTCTATCGTTAATGATAAAAAATCTGAACAAGTTGGAAATTCCATAAACGATAGCAAAATCATCCATATTGATGAAGAATTAAAATATATTCCCATATATGATCAAATTAAAGATCAGGTGTGTCACATAGATTTCAATACGAGTGAGAAAAGTGTAAATCATAGTTCTGAGACTATTTTGAATTTTGGGGATCTGACCAAATATGTAAGTGTTCTGATGCCACTGATGTTCGATAGCTGGATTGAAGTTTCTCCTAAAGATAATACAAGTTATACAGATTTGGTAATTTCTAACGAAGCATCGACTTTACTCAAGAATATTCTTGATGTTATATATTTTATCATTGAGTATATCGACGTTGTGGAATCTTTATCGAACACTGGTGAGATGAGTGTCTGGTTGAAAAATAACTTTCAAAACAGTTTTGTGAAGAATCTGTTAATAAAGTTCCCATACAGTGAAACCAAAATCATACAACGAGTACGCAAGCGACAAGAAGACTTTGGGAAAATGGAATTGAATGCAAAATGTCTGGAGCAGAATCTGCAAATTTGTCATATCTACGTATGGTTCACGTCAGTTCATAATAGTGAAAACTTGGACAAGAATTTGTGCAATCGTGTCTTGGATTATTTAAATGGTAAATATAATATTCTTATTAACTCGCTATCCTAGTATTTATTTAATATATCATTGTTTCGTTTTAACAGAGTCATTGGAAACGTGGTCCAGCCTGGATAATTCGGCTCTGCCTTCTTTAACTAGAATTCTCAGGACACTATTTCTGAAAGCTAGCAAGAGTTGGTACAAGAATCATATAAATCTTGGGAATACTTTAAAGATTATAATAAACACATATTCACAGCAACCAAAGAAAGAATTGCATTTTCAACTTTTCAATATTCTCAGTGATATTATCCTAGATCACAATCTGGTGGAATTGCACAACGAAGAGGCTTTTCGGGACTTTGTATCTTCACTGCCAGACTTGTTGCTCCGGCATAGCATCTATGACAACACGATACAAATGTTAAATTGTGTCGCACTTCGTTACAGAAAATGGATTGAGAATGAATTGCTTAAAAAACGTGAAGCCATCATTGGTAATTATTACAAATAATAATTCAAGAATTATATACGAATTGCGCGAAGGATAAAGACCGATTTGAATTCAGTTCAGGTTACGCTGCTGATTAACAGTGGTAGAGTTGATTATTCTTAATAATATTTATCAAGTAACTCTGTCACCAACTTTAAGTTTAAATCATGTAATCAGTAGATCATCTAATTAGCATCTTAAGTTTAGCTGAATTCAAACCTTCATCTAGTTGGTCAGTGCTGTTGATGATATGAAAAATAATTTTGCAGAAAACGCCAAGAATATTGAGATCATCGGTAGCACCGACGAAAAGTCTTCCAGATTAACAATATGCAACCTTTTTTACTTCACGGACTCACAAATTTACTATTGAAAGATGATAATCGGTGAGTAAAACTTTTTTATCAAACAAGAAGAAAAAAACGTTTGGTTGTATCCAATAAAGAAAAGAAAAAAAGATACCCAAAAAATATGTATTTTCTTATTTTTCTTCAAATTAATGGCGTTTAGAACGTTAACATTAATTTCTGATAATTGACTACAGAGATAAGCTAGACTTTATATATTTTCTACATGACATTTATTTCTTAACATTTTTATACAATATTTAATCTGTAAAATATATTACACCACGTCCATTTCCATGTATTCTAATATTTATTCACAGCCATTAATCAGCTGATCCATGTTTTTCCTTATCACGCAATACTTATTGAATACTGACAAGGATTGTTTGTGTCGAGACAAAACAAAAATATACAAAACAGTCATCCTTAGAATTTCGTCGTCATGTTTGAAGCTGGTAGCAACTCATCATCGACAAACGCCAAATTTTCAACTCCATTCTTCAGATTATTGTGACTATCGATGCTAGTATGACTATTCTCCTCTTCATTCACACTTGGAATATGACTATCCTCATCCTTAGATCCACGCGCAAACTGTGCGCCTGTAGTCCTGATAATGCTCTCGACACTATGCGTTATTGGTAAAGTTGGAAAATCTTCATTGAGACTAGGCCAGCTTAAATTATTTCTCAACTCGTGTTCCACGGCAAGATAACGCTTCTTAGAGCGTTCAGGTCTGTACAGGTTACGTCTGATCTTCTTCTCAACGGCGTACTCTATGACAAAACTCTCAAGGAACATGCACGCCAGGAAGTTGACGAACGACAGTGCTAATATAATGACGGGCCATTCAAAATCTGGAGGCATGATCAGTTGAAGAAGGTTGATGATCCATGTAGCTGGATACAACGTTATATAGGAACAAATTGCTGTCAGGAGGAGAATGGATACAATGAAGGCATTATTCGTGTAGATGGCTTTTCTGTATGGTTTTCCTCTAGAGAATATAATCGCCATTGTTATGTACTGGAACATTGAGATACAGAAGACCGAGTAGTTCTGGTAGCAGGTGTAACCATTTTCTGGCGTATAAACGAATGGCTCAAACCAGGGAAATTGCTTGACGATGTAGAAAGCTGCTAGTTGGAATATTGTCATCAGAATCATCTGTGTGGTCAGGGAGAAGAGTGGCGTAAAACTTAATAGACTTGTCATTGGTGGATTCTTAGCCAGCTTCCCCTTATACGCCTGTGTCTTGCCAAAGAAGAATGCAAAATTAACTATGAGGCATATATCGATGAACAGGAACTGCAGATCCGTAAGGTTTGAGTCGATGGAGTACAAGATTATCACCGAAAGGAATTCCGTCAGCGAGTAGGTTACCATGAACTTGAAGATACCAAAAGAAGTAACCAGGGCGGCTCTACCTTCTCTTATCACTTTTGGTACGCAAGTTATGTCCGGTGTGCGAGACGTGAAGGGACTAGCCACGCTGTAAATAATTTATTTCTTAACTGTCAACTTTTACTTTATTATTTTTTAATTGCATACCTAGATTCGGCTTCTGAAAGTGAAACTCCAGCATGTGCTGCTTTTAATGCTCCGCAATCATTGGCTCCGTCGCCGCACATTGCTGAAATTGCATTTGAGGAAGTTATATGGATGTTTTATTGTATTTCTTATTATTTGTGCAATATCTACATGTTGATTACATACCAACATAATATCCAAGCTGCATCAACTCCAAAACCAATTGTTGCTTTTGATCGCTTGTCATTCTAGCAAAAACTGCACCGCGTACACAAATTCTTGGCAAAATGTCGGCGTAGTGCTCTCGTAGAAGCTGCCAGGTTTGACCAGTCAGGGCAAATTTGTAATTATGCACGTCCACGCCTCTCTCTATTGTTTCCAGGGTGGTTATAGTCGTTTTTCGATTCTGAAGTTTCTACGAGCCAACAATTGTATGTTAGAAATTGTTAACCTCTGCCTTCGCTATTGTTCTATCATTAAAAATCTTACTATTTTCAATGGCAATCCTTGCGTATTGAAAAATATTCTGGGCTGCGACTGCTTATCCTCAAGTACAACAGTCACGTCTATCACAGTTTCCGATGGTGTTAAAATTCCACATTCCTTGGCCACGCTCACGGCAGTTTGAATATTGTCACCTTACAGAAAAAATTCATCATTCGTCATACCGAGGTCAATTTTACATTCGTATTATACTTAAGAATAAATAACAGAGCGTCTAATTTATTCACCAGTTATCATTACTATGTGAAGATTTGCTTCCTTCAATTCTCTAATCACGCTTATCGTGGGTTCCTTAAGGCGATTTTCAAGTATAACTAGACCCAAAAATTCTAAATTCTGTTCAATCTTCTCTCTTGGCATTCTTTGAATCTAAAAAAGATGCGTAAGTATTACGTAAGCATTTACAAGCAATATTGGTTTCCCTATACAACTTTGTAGTTGTCATTCATTCTTTTCACTTACTTTACTGTACGTGTAGTCAATATCCCTACGTCCCATTGCAATTACTCTGTATCCTTGCTCTGTATATTTATGTAGAGTTACGCCAATATCTCTAGGAATTGTTTCTGGTCTGCTGAGGCTAAGAATCATCTCTGGAGAACCTTTAGTGTAGGCTCTAAAATGATCAGAACCAAGTATCCTGACAATTACCGACATTCTCTGAAGCGAACTAGAAAATTGATATTGCTGAACAATTCCAATTTCTGATACTTCGTTCATATTTTCTGTAAAGTTTCCATTCTTCGGTGGCTTCACTACAGTTGGTGCCAGTAGGTCATACTTGCTGGTATCAGCAACGTCTGGCTCCTCCAGAACCCATCCAGTACTTTCAAACATCTGCAATAATTTCATGATGCTTTTCATTGCCATGTCTTTTATAAGCAAACCTTATATTTATATCTTGCTAATCCATTCGATATACCTACCTTTACGTCCAATGGATCACCACAGAGTTCATGCTCGATCAGAGTTAAACTGTGACAGACAAGCATCCCTTCGAAGAGGGGATGGTTTTTTAAAATTGGTATTTCCTTTACAGGTTCTCCGAGTTCACCGTCTATATTTGGAACGACGCCCCACATATCTAGACCATCCTCTGTCAGCGTTCCTGTCTACGTTTAGCAGCTGATTAATAATTCTTCCACGTACTATCCTTGTCATGCAATTTCTAAATAATTAGATTATTACCTTGTCAAAGCATATGCAATTCAGACTACCCGATACGTTAATGACTCTACTGTTGATACAGTAAATTTGCGCTCGTTTTAAACGCGCCTGAGCGTAGAGCTTTCCCACTGTCATAGCTGCTGGTAGTGCAGGTGGTATCACTATAGTAATTATGTCTAAAGCTTTTATAGCAATGTCGCCAGCTGTGATACCTCTGGATGCCTTAATGAATGATACTTTGAGAATTTTGCCTTAAACTGTAGCTTAATAGTTAAATGTAATTTTGATTACAATTTACCTTGCTCACAACTGTGTAGATGAAACCGCAAGTAGCAATGAGTGCCAGTATACCAATGAATTTGTAAGAATCTTGATCGAACTTAAAGTCCGCTGGTGGTGGATAAAGAATAGCTGCCACCAAAGCACCCCGATTGGTTTGTAGTCCTGTTCTTATAACTCGTGCAAGGACTGGTCCATCGTCATAATATCTTAATGAAAAAGTATATTTAATTTATGTTACAATGATTGTACATATCTCCCTGGTAGACCTTAAATATACCTTGTTTGTATTATTATTGTGCCACTGTACAGTGTGTGTTGAGAGCATTCCTTTGGATTGTACAATATAGTATGCGGTGCTAATGGCGTTTTGGTAACTGGTACAGATTCCCCTGAAGTTTTTAAATAAATTAATATATAAAATTGCATCAGTATCCTATGCACGATTGAAATGGTTTTGCTTACCAGTTAACATAGATTCATTTAATATACAGTGTCCAGTCAGTAAAACAGCATCGCACGCGACTACACTCTGATAGCGTGGCAATTCAATAATATCTCCAGGTACAAGTTCAGCACTAGAAACATTCTCGAAGACACCGTTACCTCTGGAGACTCTAACAGTCTCAGTAGAAGCGACAGTACCATGAAGATTGATTTGATTCTGTATAACAAAAGGTAGAAATCCAATATCCATAATGTAAAACACTATCGATCCACTTGTTCAATGTGGTCCTCTGTATCTTTCAGATCTTAACGTACCCTGCGAGTCTGTATAATCGAACTGGAAATACCAAAGAGCGACATGCATATTATAGCTCCTGTATAGTAATAGTATCCCTCGGCGAGCCACACGGCGAGCGTGAACACTTGGAATATATAGAAGGGATTGAGCACCTCAAGAATCAGAAGTACTCCAATACTTTGAACCGGTACGAGAATCTCATTGTTTCCATAGACTATTCGCCGCAAGAGTTGTTCCTCCTTGGACAGACCCTGGTCAGTTCCTAGATGAAGATCTGAGCAGAGGGTATACTTGTCTAAGCCGACGAGTCGCGAAAACTCATGACGCTCCGTGTCCCATATGTAACATTGCTTCTTGCACCAGAAGGCACGATATTCCAATACGTTCTTTTGGTTACCATTTTCCAAACATATTCGTAACTGCTTTCCTTCTATGCTTTTCAATAGGTCCTCGTCAATTTTGCCTAAAGTGGCAGTCAGTGTTTTTGAACTGCAATCAATGTAAGCGGTCACTGTTATTACGATTCCTTTGAGATTGCATTGAGTATTTTTTTTATTTTTGTATTGCAAACGTACTTCAGATTTTTCGTAGAGATAATTTTGACATCCTCGACGAAGTAAGATTTGTACTTTCCTTGATAGTCGTCCTGTGCAAATGAAATTGTTGCAGTATTTAACAGCTCTTAATTATATTTATATACAATGTTGATAGTTATTATATGATACTTACAATAATGAGCAATTTTGTAGCGCGGTTCAATGGACACTTTTTGTGAGTAGCGTAAATATGTATTTGCGGATACCAATGAAAGAATAACCTGATCCATCCAATACTCAGGATGTACGACAAGTATGTGAGAAACGAACCCAGTAGACTTCTTTCAAAACCATAAGCTTGCTAGATTTCATAAATAATGGAATAGCAATTAAAAAAAGGATTCTCATGGATAACAAAGTATTATTAATCTTGTTAAAACTTAAGTATTTACTGTACCATGTCGTCATCCTGTCCAGTATTAATTTTCTGTGATAGTATCTCATTGTTCTGGTCATTTTTTAGTCCTGTCAAATAAGAGAAAATAACAGGTACAAATTACATGAAAATCATTTACTGTTTGCACATTATGTACTAGTTGATTGCTACTCGTGCTGCTATCTAGCGGACTTACTTTAGACAACACGATTCGTGACTGATAGGATTTTGATTAGGCTTATTACGATGGACCTGATAAGGAGTGCTTTAGTTTGTAGTATTGACATACTAGTTGGAAACTGGCTGGACTCATAATTGCAAGCCATAAATAGATAAATCATGTTATTTTTCTATTAAGGCTTGTCCTGTCAACCGGTGTGCTCCGCCAAATTCTAATTCGAGATAGATCACAGATGATCTACACTCGGTCATCCTGAACACCAGCCAATACTAGAGCTTGCTGTTTCATAAAATTCATATTTATACAATATATGATTATGAAAATCATTTTCGTCACTTCGCTTCAGTTTCCTGCTATGGTAGAGTTGTGTACAGTACATAATAAATGTTCTGATATCAAAAATTACCAATAGGTAAATTTATCTATGGACGATGAACACTTGACTTTTGGACAATATATGAACAGTAGATTACTGTATTTTTTCAAATTAATTTTTTACTTTAGCACTCGACGCTAAATTTACAGATTAGATTTGTTGACTTGCAATTCCCGATATTTGAGTACTGATATAAATCAATATGCGTATTTCTATAGCGTGTTTGATTGCGTGTACGTGTAATTATTATGATTTATTTTGTTATCATTTCTTGGCAAATATCTCTGCGGCTTACGTAGAAATTCAAGAGAAAGACGTAAGATGAGTGGTTCGCTCAACTATTGTTGCCGGGACTACCCCAGTATTGAATTACGTGAAATTACGGACGCCACAGCTTATCAATGTATTTTATGACTTGTTATCACTTGTTTTGTATTGGGTCTAGTGTACAGACGTCCTTAGCGCTTATGTGTTACTTTAACATTTTTATTAAGCGTATTAAACGTAACGCGCTACATTCAAAAGTATACAGATTCGGCGAACTGTGACGGTTTTGCGTAGGAATGCAAGATAGAGTGAATTGAAAACAAAGAATACGAAAGAGAAGGCGTCGATAAATATGATAAGAAGGAATTCGAATACGTAAGATTCAAAGATAAAAGTATCTGTGTGTATTCCGTTGAACGCAAAGGTGCTTATGAAAAAGTCAAGCCTTATGAGACTGGCAGCTTCTCGACACAGTGGACATGGTAGACATGCTGGAACCAGTATAAATTTTTTTGGGATGGTTGATATACCTTACAGTCCATACAACGTAAACAATTTTTCTGTTAATTTTCTAAAATTGCGTAACAGCATGAAAACTTGAGAAAATATGTACAATGTATACGAATGTCTGCGACGATATTTACTTTTCTTTTTTTTTATTTAATTGGCCGATTATAAGTGATTAAACTTGTGCAACAATTATTTATCATGCACAGCTGTGAACATCGACGCTTGCAGTCACGGCAACTTGACTCCAGGACCGTAACGGGATCCGCAACTTTTGAAACACTTTATACTAATTATAACAAAAACTATACTCGAATAAGAAATATCCTCAATTTGCATTTTTTGTATGATTTTTTATTATTTTGATTTCACTACAAGCGCCATATATTTCTTCAAATTTTCATACTACTACGAAATTTTAGGAAGTTAACCCCCATTGTTGCCTGGAGCAATGCAGTTCGTTTCAGCCATAGAATACTTGGCAGATTGGTTCTTTTTACCAATATCTTTTGGATAATGTAAATTCTTCTTGAAACTCCTTATAACTGTAATGTTCCTATGTGTTTTTTTCATAAGCTTATGCTCGATAATTACTATCTAAAAACACTTGTGTATACGCTATATATGTACACGTTAATGGATTAGCAAATATTTTTATTTTCATCCAACCAAATGTGTTTGCTATTCGACTGAATTTAATATGGATCTTAATAAATCAATTATCGGTAACATAAAGTTTTTCAAGGATAAAAATTCGAAAACCCAATCGACTTTATCATTGTTAGGTGAAATTGTATCTTGTCAATAATTATTCTTGCAGTAAGTAAGAACTATTCGTGACGTCTAGTAACAATAGAAGCATCTGTACATCGTGCGCAATGTTTTTTTCCTACGATTTTTTTAATAATCGGATTATAGACGCGTCTATGAAAATAAATTCGTATGTCCTTTCGAGCAAGGACGAAACCTGGCATTCTACCAGTTCGTCAACTTACGTGTCCTAGATTTTAATTTTACAAGTGATCCAATAAGTTATAAGTATGGATAAAGATAATAGAAATGTAAACTCTAGTTTGCATTTCAATACTGCAATAATCAATAACAACCATTACTTTTCTATAATCAGTATTACAGTGAAGTGGACCAAGGTCTTGATGTACACAGATATAGTTATACAGTAGATACATAATAGTATTTATCATTACAGCTGATAACATACTTGCCTTCTATTATAACATATCTGCATCTAACAGTAAAATGGATAAGCCATATGTGTTATGAATACCTATTAGACAAATTACTGACACATAGGACGAATGCATGCACGTACATACGTATCACACAGTCCTTTCACTCTGTGAACCTTGAATTTTATAAAATGCCAATTTGCTTTTATCGACGATTAGAATTTATGAATCTACATATAACAATATTCCGTATTGTATCTATTATTTTTATTTCCTATTAAAATTTTAATCATTATACTATTTTGTATTCAAGTATATCTGTGTACTCGAAACTTAGTTACGGGTGAATAATGAAGTTGTGCTAATACTGATATTTTTCATTTTAAAATGGTCTAACTTTATGTCACACAATATTGATATTTTATAGTTTCGTAACTGGCATTGCCTTACCTACGGTATCGGTCATAACTTTAGGCTCCTTCCTCTAAGATCCTCCGTCGGAAGCGTCGCCGCGACGCACTTCGAAACTTGCGAATACTTTCGTCGCGTCCCCTGTTGCTTAAATGGCCGTCCGTTGCTGTTTGGCGCCGCGAAAACTTTCACTCCGTAACTTAGCCCGGCACTGTTGAAGAAATTACAACTCGTTTCGTGCTGTTCCACTAAGGGGGATTCCCTATATATTATACTATACGATAAAATAGATCTGAATATAAAATGAAAATGTGGTCTCTATGATTTTGTCCAAATGTCACTTTGTCCAAAAATGTCCGAATTGTCACTTTTTCCGAAAATTCAAATTCTAAAATATCCATCTTCGCGCAGCGTCATTTTCTCAAATGTGACTAACTCCCCGAAGCGTTATTTTCTCGAATTCTTGTTTCACCCAAATTTCACATTCCCGCTTGACTGACTTTACGCGCATTCGCTAAGATGTCCATATTGGGGATTGTCAATTTTTGAGAAATCGACAGAGACCCAAAATCTAGCACTGTCTCTTTTCTTTTAATCTTAAAGTTTCAGACACGAAAATTCCTATGTCATTAGCGTTAATAGCTCTGTAAAATACAACATTTATAAATAGAAGCAATTTCATATTTACCAAAAATAGAAATTTAAATTAATTTTTATTATTAATTATTATTAATTAAAATTCTTTACAAGCTTCACGTAACACTTCTGAACTGGTAGTATCATTCATTAATGATATTTGATACCCCGTATCATTTTAGTCATTGTTTGACAATATTTCATCCTTTGTTAGCTAGTCAATGTTCGAAATTACTTTTATCGTCAGAATTAAATTTAATAGCGTACACGTGTTTCATATTTAAGAATAGGTTATTGGATTGTCTTGTAATATAAAATTTTCGATATCATCAACCGTTATTGCAATTAGAATTTTTGCTCTTTTCTTGATTCATTAACTGCTTTAAAAATAGCAACAAATAACAGGACAATAAGCGCGATTGATGTCGCTGTCGATATCTGATAATAAAATACTTCGTTAATAACGAAACTCACCTCCGCGTTAAAAGTCTATACACTTCTATTTAATCTTGTCATTGACACGATAGCATTCGACGACTTTGATTTGAGCTTATACATACAAAAGCTATTACTCAAGTGGAATCGTCAAGCCAAGTGACTCTCGAATAAAGATAAGGACAAGAGAAAAATAACGATTCTCTAAGTTCGTGCCGTTCCGTATAAACGAGTTCCCTCTTACGCAATAATTCCACCTGCTTCGTTGGACTTATGCAATTTTGCATTATCTCGCCGCACCAATTGGACATCGTACATATACATACGTCTACATTAGTCTACGCTCCTCATTTAGTAATTTTGCTGTAGAAACCTTGCGGCTTTTAATTCTTTTATTTATACTAATTCATTTGGTATTACCATAACTCACAAATTCAATATCAATTCAATATCAATACTAGGCTGGAAAAATGTATATTTTCTTGTTTAAAGAACTCCTATTAAAGCAATGACATCTTATTGTTTTTCTTCTTCTTAATAAAATAAAAGCAAAATGCACAATTAAGAAACTCAAGCAATACTGCCGTAATAATAGGGACTCACCTTATCTTCACGTATACTTCAATTAGTTGTAAGAATAATATTGTTATCAATAACAAGAATATTTATAATATACGACAACTTTTATTGGCAATATATATTTTTCGTGCTGGTATAGTGATGCAATTTTTGCGCGGGGGAATTTTCGATTAAAATAATATCGAAATTACGTGCATTTAAAATTTGGGTCACTTTTAAGGATGTAATACATTTAAACGCCGGAAGTCAATGTCGCTACGGTTTATCAGTTTTTATTTTTATTTCACATTCAGGATACGTTCCTTTCTAAGAGATAATGAACTTCTAGAGAAATTAGATTACTATTATAAATGATTATTATTATGACTCAGTTAAGCAATATATACAACTCCGTATACTCGAATATTGAAAGTCGTTTCTTTGATCTCTCAATTTGATTAAATTTTTTTTCACATTCCCTCTCTCCCAAGCCAACAAGCAAGTTCTCTTTGAATACAATACTTTCTTTTTGACAAAACTTCTCTTGAATTATTTTATCTTTTTTTTTTTAGGATAACTTCAAACTATTACGTATCTCGAACATTAACGCATACGTGACTCTCCTGTATAACGCCTACGAATTTCTTTATTGCTTTTACCGCTTTTACTTTGGTGAAACAATACGATACCGTATTTTTAACAAAGCCCGCAACCTACCGCGTACGAAGTACGGCGCGAAACTAACTTTTCGAACTGTGTTGCCTCTTTGACAGTCATCTCAAATTGCCTCCCACTCTAACATTGCACGAACCTCCACTACCAATCACGATCACAATCACCATCTACCAGTAAAAGTATACTGGAGCACAATATTTTTCTTCACTGATAAAATGGCAGTGTCGTTTATATAACCGTCTCAAAAAAAGATATATATATATATATATATATTTTTTCTTTCCCGTCTTATCTGTCTACCTCTTATTTTCTTCTCAGCGCACTTTTTATTAACTTTAAAAGTTCCGCTACTGCTCACCGCTCCAACTTTCTATCCTTGTTCCCTATGACTTATCGTTGCTTCACGCTAGTCTAGATACAGTCATTCCCGCTGGACTGTAAAGTCGTTGGTGTTCCAAAAGCTTTTTCGTTGCCATATAACGATAACGAGCAGAAAAATTATTATAGTATTCGTATCCTTTTTGTAAGACACGAACTTTGTACACTAATTTATATTTATAATGTATAAAGAATCTCCTATCGAACGCTCTTGTAAAGCATAACGTCCATTCGCACGAGGGCGACTCGTGCCGAGTACTGATAATTGCTAGTGTAACTTTACGAACGCGCACGGCTACACCGGCTAAAGAAATTACAGCGTAAGATCTTGTCGTGGTTTTTCGCGCGGAAATGTGGTGGTCGGCGGATACGTTCATGGACACGTGGCTGCTCTGTTTCGCGAATGAATCGCACGAAAAAGAAACGGTAATGAAAGCAGGAGATAAATAAAACGAAAGAGGTCGAACTCGGGTACAGAGTCCGTAGTTGAAAATTGCTTCGGGCGCACTCGTGACACCTTGCTATCCTGACCGAAGAAAAGTTCACTTTTTTCTTAACGTGACGCACGTATTTATGTTGCTTTTGCCAGACGAGCTTTGATTAATTGTCTTTTTATTTTTTAAGTGACCTAAGAGTTAACAGGAAGTATCAGATTGCATTTGGAACTTTTAGATTATTACTCATGTTTAACGTACCACAGGGTTGACTCGACGCTTAATCGCCATTCTTCTTATTTCGCGGGAGTGACGTGTGCAATTGGCCTTCCTGGTCGAATGCACCGCTAGAAAAAGTTGTTTCGTATTTGAAAAAAAGGAATAGTGAAAAGTAAATCTGCCACAGGAAGAGAAACAAATATTTTTTGTTTCTCGTGATCTTTTTCTTCACTTCTCCTTACTGTACCATTCACTAGAGATAATTTGCTTTGTATTTCAATTCCGTTCACCTGACGTGGTCCTGTATATTTGTAAATAGCCAATCGGACGCGATTCGTGTTGCTTGAATATGTCACGGAATTTCATGAAAACACAATACAATTTGCGAATGATTATTTTATTGTACTTCCAAAAAGGATAAACGAACAATCACTACATCATGCCTTGAATAAAACGCACAATGTGCGTGTTAATATTTTGTAGTATTACGTTATTGACGTTTAATTGTCATTTGAAATTTTGACGCACGACACTTAATGATGATCCATCGAGCATATCTTCACGCAATAAAGATATAAACTTTATAAGTACAGAAGTGCAAACAGTTTATATTTCTGTATTACTACAAACTATATAATCTCGATAAAGCCTAAAGGATTGAAGGTCGTCCCTGTCGCCATTATAATCGTTTCCATATTCGTCATGTTTCCAAGAGAAAAGAAAGTTTACAAGAAAAAAAAAGAACATGCAAATCAGTTAAGACTTCGACACCTAGAGGCACTTTGTCAAAGAATATATTCGATTACGTCTGCTTAAAACATTCCATAGAATCAGGATACGTATAAACGTATACATTTCAAATAAAAAAACGAATAGGCCCTATAGACTTCTACTTAGTTCTAAAACTATAGGCTGTTGTCTCTTTCTAAACTTTAAGCAAAGATAGCAGTAATGCCATATGGACAAAAAATATACGTCTCTTAATGCACAAAGGGAAAAGAAGACAATAAAACAATCATTTTGAAAAGACAGCATACCGCAAGAGCAACCTCAATCGAATTAATCAATCAGCCTCTGGCGTATTTCATTTGCAAAACTATTCTGTACGATCCTCTATAGTGTTTCTTTTTTTTATTGTTGTTTAGTTATCATTAACTGATTCTGCACTACGTATACGGGATTACGTATTATCTCCAAGTGTCAGTGAGAAGCATCGACTAAATCCTTGAGTCATTATTCAACGTAGTCTATGGTTTACAGTTAGAAAGGCAAAATTCTCTTATAAATAATAACCTCTCGACCGTATATAGAGAAGCTATTAGAATTCAGATATCTCAGGTTCTCGCTTTAATTATAATCATGTAATAATTACGCTACTACAGTATGATTTATGATTTTATATACTGTATCTTGCGAAGATGGCAACTGAAAGAACTTTAATGATTTTAATCTCGTTACCGATGGAGCGCGAAACTGCGCAGATTTTCCAGGTTTTTTTTTTTGGTCGTTTTAATAAATAATTTATTAACGATCATATGTGTAATTGGTGATTTCTCACTGACGCGTTACATTTCTGGATTTGTAAATTGATTTTGCAATAACTCGCCCGGTTCTTGAATATTTATAAGTTGAATTGCTCTAACGAGTTTCCTTTCTGTAGTATTTTTTTTTAATTCAACTGGTCATATTGAGATTCGATATTCTTATGAAATTCGTCTACAAATGTTTAACGTTTATGGAATGTTTGCTCTTTTTATTTTCTATCTTATTTCTTCTTTCTCGCTATTTTACACTCTTCCGTGAAACGAATAACCGATATGTACTAATGGCAATTCGTAAAGTACACATATTATCTGAACTGTGTAAAGAACGGCTTAGTAGAACTTGTCAAGGCTAACTTTTTTTCGTTGATAATAATTAACTGAATATATGTATATTCGGGACTTCCCTTACGTTATTTGAATACAAACTCACTATCACGCTTATGCTTAATAGATTTTGATCAGCCTTATTAGTCCGGTATGACAAATGACTAGAAGAATTGCGTGCAAATTAGTAGAGAAAGAATTGTCATTAAATAAAAGAAAATTATTCTTCAATTATTTACCATCTCTTATAAGAAAAGAACACATTCTATATACATATACAAGTCTGACGTGTTTTGTCGATAGAGCGTAAAATACAAGTGCTTCTCTTTAAGGGGACTCCGGACCACTTCTTTACCATGCGAGTAAAATGTCAATGGAAATCGTAAATCACAGGATTTTCGTTGACATTTTACTCGCACGGTAACGAGAGGTCCGGAGTCTCTTAAGCAATGACAGTCAAATCTCAAGCGTATTGAAATATTAAAAAAACATGATAAAAAGGATTATTAGATAGTTTATAAAAGATCGCGATAAATATACAGCAATCAATGTATAACATGTATTATTGTAGTGGTTATCCATAATTATCAGTAATCATTGAACGCTAGTCATCTGGTTACAGAAATCCTCACTATGACTGACGACAGTGGCTAATAAAAAAAAATCTGAAGGCAATTTTTTGTTTATATTGAAAAAAAAATTAAAATAATCTTTATAGGCCAATGACGCAATCACCTGATGAATCAAAAAATGCAATCTAGGAAATACATTTTACGGCAAATTTATTCGTTAAAACATAAATAGAAAGAAAGATAAATTATAAAAAGCTGTAAGCAATCTTACTTCATGGTAAAAATTAACCATGTGTAACAGTATGGTGTAAAGTTCAAGGTTGATTTATTAATTTCTAGGAATATATCAATACATAATCCAGTCTGATATCTATGAAAGGCGTAAATAGCGATCCTGTTATCTATCAAGCAAAACCTCCTTTCACGCACGACTCATCTCGGGTTTATCAATAAATTTTCACGCTCTCAATCTTCCTGATATTGGCCTGGATCGGCCCTCCCCGTTTCACTCCGGCTGACAATCTATAGGCGCAACTCAAGAGCGTCGTGACGCCTGTTCGCTAAAGTTTCATCTCTTTATCAGCTGTTAGAGAGAATTCAGTAGGCCAAAGGTATACCTCTGTAATCTGTATATTCTATAACAGAATGATATAAGGTACCGGCTACGCCAATGCTTATCTATTAGATCAACCTTGGTGGACCCTGCGATAAGGGGGGACACCTATACGTCCTGGCGAATGATTAAATCGTCTACAATTTGCGCATATCAGTATCAGAAATAGCTGTCGTTATAGGACGGGTAGTTGTACGATTTAACTACGTAAACCCCCTCAGAGAGACGATCTGCATTTCTGAACAGTCACCATGTTAAGTTACGTGGTACCAATGATGATCTTGGAGTTTGATTATAGAAAGGAAAAAGAAAGTATATATAGATATATAGGATAGTATTAATGGTTGCATGACTGTAATTATTATTGTTATTATTACACGTGAACAAATTATTATTAACTCACATCCGGTTAACCTTGTGTATACCTATTATATACAGTGTACGTACACTGTTTGGAATATGAAAATTTTACAGTCCCTGCTACAATTGTTCTGTGTGGTGTAAGACTCAGCTTGGATTTTTCTTCTTTGTTGACTTTACAGAACTAAAATATGTTTTAATGACTTTTATGCGTTTCTTTTGTCATGCTTTAATGAGTAATTGCACTTACGCGGATAACTCATATGTTAGGATTCTACCCCCATGGACCAAGGTCATCGTTTGTTCTATGCTTTGCTGTGCCGGTGAATATACACTATCGATAAAACGGTAATTTGATGCTTAATATTAATTGATGGTACATATATTGTTATGGGTTTGTTTAGGTATTTTGTGGTTCAGTATCGAATATTAAATTTCATGACTGTACTTTGCTTCGTGTGCTCCACTCTTTTCCGGTTAAGCTTGCTAATTAACGACAGTAAAACTTTGACGTTGATCGTTCCGTTGAGAATTTTAATTAGTTCTTTTTCTCTGCTCTGTGTGAGGTCATGAATGTTGTATGGGCGCTTGTTACATGCATAGCTTTTCCAGGAAACTTGTTCTAACGAAATGCTGTCGCTTTTTTTTTCTCTTTTTATTTGTATTTTCTGCGGAAAAGAAGTTACAGGTCCAGTTAATAACTATTTTTCTTTGCTCTTGAGAATTGCCATTGATTGGCCAATACACGAATAGACTTTTTCATTTTTGTTTTTGTTTTCAGGGAAACATTGTAACTTCTCGTAATGAGAACTTGGAGTGTCGGCACCCTTGGCACCATGGAGATGCATTAAAAGAACTGTACCTGGTAATTAAACTGGTACAGTTTGATGCCAAGAATAAATGAAGTTGAAGAAGAAGAAAAAGTAAACTGGTACCGCAAGTCAAGGATGCGATGTACTTCTTCGCTTAATTTTCTTTTTATTCATATCTTTTGCGAATTCTTGTTATACGTATTCGTACGTTTAATCCGGTTTTCGAGGGTTCTTGAGAGATAAAAAAAAACGAGATGACAGAAAAAAAATAACGAACACACCTGGCTGATCTATGGTAATCGTTATGTAATAAAGATTGAAAAATATATACGTGTCTGACTGTGTTCTCTACAAGGTGTACCAATGCGATTAAAAAAAGCTAAATTCCTCAGAAAATCAAAGTTTCGTTAAAAGAATCAATTTTTCGTTCTCTGCATTCATACAATACTACGACCTCTAAAAATATTACATAAATTATTTTTGTTCTGCAGGACCGTCGCTTTCTGCAGGATGTGCGCGTCACTTCTGGTACATCCTGTATATCAGGCAACGGGTTAGACCCCAGCATCCAGTCTTTAAAACAGGTCCCTGCCTCGTTGCGCAAAATAAGTGGAAGCGAGAGAAGTAAGGGGGCAGCAGTAAGAGAGAAAGAAAAAAATAGAAGAAAAAGTCGAAAAGTACAGCAAGGCGTCGTAAAGCCAACTGATAAAATGCTAGAGGCGCAACACTATGGACACTAATGAAAGGATCCAATTGGCCGGAATCAAAACTAATGAAATCGAATGCAAGTCAATAGCAATTGTTAAATAACTCGGACGTTGTGACAATTGGAAAATTGTTGCTGGGGTACGTGTGTCGCTGAAGCAAATTTGTAAGGCACGCGCCGCATGCCGCACACGTTTCCTCTCCTTCTCTCTTCTGCCTTGCTTCCACTCATTGTCAGTAGTGTTCGAGGACGCGCATCGTGTTGTGACATTCGTATACGAATTCGTGAGGGACACGAGAATCGTAACGTGTTTGGTAATAATTCCTTCTGGAAGTTTCATATTGCATAATGGCCAGATTATCGTTGCGAAAAACGTCGCGTAAATCCTACGCGCTTCAGACCTTGCGAATAATCCCTCCTCTTTAGCGACTTAATGATACTGTCTGATAAAGTCTCTTTAAATAGTCAAAGCAATTTACAATTCACTTCTTCCAGAGATTTAGGAAATGTTCCTACTTTTCGTTTGTTATGTTTGTGCGTCATTTCTCACGAGACAGGAAGGAGATGACTTCGAAGTGATAATGAAGCATTGGACTTCCGTTTTGACAATTTATATGTTTTTGATAAACGTTACGTATTCCTGATACAAATGTCATTTGTACTCAAGCGTAACGTATAATCGTGTAATTATTTTTTACATTAAATTAAGGTTAACATTATATATTACATTACTTCATTCATTAAACTAATGATGGATCGTAGAATATTTTTAACTAGTATCACGTGTTTTGTAATGTTATCGTTGTTGACAGTTTTGTCAGAGACTCGAGAGATGATTAGGGTCAGTAAAATTCGACACAATGGAATCAACGTCCAATTGTGAGAGTAATTCGTCATCCGAATCATTTTCACTGTCATTCATTAAATTAGTGGCCCAATCTTCATGAGATGATTCTAAGTTATCATTGGGATTCTTGTTCTCCTTAAAAGAAACACTACTTGACGTGGCTTCTGATTCTTTTGTGGCTGGTGGTGTTAGAATGTCCTTGCTACGAAACTGTAATAACTTTGATCTAATTGTCATAGGTTTTTCTGACGGTGCTGAAGTATTTACAATTGTTCGCTGGCACAGTGTTTCACTTTCAATTTTATTTTCTGCTATTTTCTCATCTTCTATCCAGTTAAACGTTTTACTATCTTCCATATCCAAATTGCTGGTTTCAAATGGATTTTCATTGAAAGCTTCCTCAGATTCATGTGATTTCTTTGCCTTGGAATCAGATGAGTTTGCAGAAATTTCTATCTTATCGGTAGTTGAATAGATTTTCACTATGCTGCGTAGAGAAATCATAACCAGACATCTGTTCCACGATCCAGTCATTAAGAATCCAACATTATTCAGCAACAAGACTACTCCAGCTCTTAGAATATTAGGATACTTCAATAGTATACTTTGATGAATGACTCCCTCAATAACGTCTGTGAAATCCTTTAGAACGACCCGTGGATTTTCAGAATTGTAGTCTATATGTTGAATGACGGCTGCCAATATTGGAATTTTCCCATTGGAGAAACATTTTGCTCTAGCTTTCTGCTTAATCATTGATATATCCTGACCTTCAAGGTAATATCTAGGAATATCATCGGTCATCAACTTCCAAGCTCCTTCGGAGAACAGATTTTTTGTGTTTTGCGAACAAAAGTCTGAAGTCTTTGATTTCTCATGCTCATTCTCATTTTCATTCTCATCCATAGAATTTAAATAAGAGACAGGAAGAACTACTTCGTTCGCAGAGTCAGGCAATAAGCCTGCTGGTCCTGGAAATTTGCGAACAAGTGGTAACTTTTTAATAGGACTTTTAAACTCTGCTTTTCTGCCTATGGGACAAATTTTTTTACTCTGCTTTTCTCCGTCATTAGGTTTCAATTTTGGAGAGTCTAATCTGTTATGCACTAATTTGTTTGCAGTCGATGGACCTTTCTTAAATATATCCAATATAACTGTTTTCCTCGAAGATATCTTCTCTTTGGCAGAATTTCCTTCTGAGGAATTTTTTAATTCTTGTGTGCTTAAAGGTTGAACTGCATTAGATTGCTTTTCGACATTTTTTTCACAATTTTGTGGTCCTTCTAATATTCCTAAGAGTAAATCCTTTCTTGCTCGTGGAAGACAAGGTCTTGTAGGTTTGGTAGGTTCAATATCATATTTAGGTTTCTTGGCAATATTTTCTTCCTGATTCTGTGCGACTTGGGAACAATATTCAGTTTCCTTCCAATCAACATCCTTCAGAAATTCCTGAAAATAAAATTATAATATAACACTTCCTAAAATTCAATTTCAGCAACTCGTACCTCGTCGAAGTCAAAGTTATCACTCTCGAACATATTATCACGTATAACATATCCTTATCATCGAATATGTGCTAATTATTCAGCTGATAATATTATTTCATTTATTCAGTCTTGTGTTTTTTCTAAAATAGAAATGAAAACATGTTTGACAAATGCCATCAATTGGAGCAATCATCTAGAATAAATGAATTTAAGAAAAAGATTACCTTTATAAGTGCGCAAACATCAAATTTAATATTTCTACAGATAATTAACAAGTAAACCTTTTCAAATTAAATTATCTTTTTCTTCGACTAATCACTCTAGTACCCTAATTGCTTATAAACAAATAGTCAAAACTTGTTCATATTGGACCGCAAGTGCCAGCGTGCGTATGATTAAAAACAGCAAAACATTCAATTTAGAGAGCAGCACCTCTGCGTGGCATACAGCGCCATCTATCCGGCAACTTAGGAAACTTCTCGAAAATACCAATCAGAAGGATGAATATTCGCATATATATTATATACATATATATTGTACAATATTTATTTACAATCAAATTCCGCATTCTTTTACAATGAATACCCAAATTTCTTAATCCACTTTATTCCTTCTAATGAGCTGGTTTTTGGTTCATATTCTAATCCAATGTGTCCGTCGTATCCTTCCTTTTCCAATACAGAAAAAACGTATTTGAAATCTATTTCACCTGGCACATCAAGTTCGTGTCTGCTTGGTACTTGCGCTGCTTGTACATGTCCTGAAATTTATTATTAATGTCAAATTAGTACTAGTTATATGACCAAAATTGAAAAAATATATAATTACAAAACAGGGAATATCTGTTTACCAAAGTACTGCAGGTTATCCTTTATAAAATGCGTGATATTCCCACTGGTATGTTGCAAGTGAAAAAGATCCAACATTAATCTCAAATTTGGACTGTTTATCTTCTTTACTACGTCCAATCCTGATAAAACGTATCAAACCTCTTTTTAATAAATGATGAAATGAAAAAATAATGATGTAATATATAGTATAAACTAAAACATTACCTCTGTCAAAACTGTGCAAATAATAATTTGGTACAGTAATACTATTAATAGGTTCAATAAGGCCTATTATTCCTTCGGTTTCTAATCTCTTCACAGCAATTCTCAAGTTACTTTCATATGCAGAATCGTTGGCTTCTGTTGGTGATTCTACGTTGCCAGCCATTATGTGAATTCTGTAATCATATTGGTGTTTTTAGTCTTTAAATTTCTCAAATGATATTTAGGATATTTTTAATAATAGTTTCTTACTTTTTACACTCTAAAGCTTTCGCATACTCAATGGTAAGCTCAAGACTTTTTTTGAAGTCCTCCTCTTTGCCTGGTACTGCAGCAAATCCCAGTTCTCCTTTAGTAACGTCACCTTTAACGAGAAAATAACTAATGCTTTTAATTCATTGTTAGACACGAGATATAACAAAAAGTTTCCTTATACGCATACCTGTATATATATTTATTAGTACTTGATCTACACCAGCACTCTTCTTAGCCTCAACAACTTCCTCAACGGTAAAGCCGAATGGAAATCCACTTTCCACAGCCTTGAAGCCAGCTTGTTTAGCAAGTTGGTACCTTCCGATAATAGTGGGACTTTCCCCAAACATAAAAGATAAATTGCTGGCAAACTTAAAACTCATTTTAATTCTCTTCTGCAACAAATATATACGACTGATGTTAACAAGATTGATGCTACAAATGACAGCCTTTTTCTTAAGTTATTGCATAACAACTGAAGCAATATTAACTTTGTCAAGCAATAAAAAACCTTTTGATAGCGTTATCAGAAAACAGTTACGAGCTCTTATTTATTTAATCAATCAAACTATCGAAACTGATAACAGTGACAAAACATGTTTTGAATCGTACACCTAAAACTGTTGAATCACATGAAATATCTTAAACTAGATTTAAATAAAGAAGTGCCAGAAAAAGCAACTAATGCGTAGAATCAAAAATAAGAGTTCATCGATAGTAATGTCCAGTTACTTTAAATCATGTCTTACCGTTTTACAAGGAGACGAGCACTCACTGTCAGAAAATTCAATTCCTAGTTTAACTTCTTCCCTGATCCTTTTAACTGTTCGCTCAGAGACCTTGGCGTACTGTGCGGCTCTCTTAGTTGCTTGACGCAACGGAAATGACAGGCACTTTTGCTTAGCCTCCTGATCACAAGACTCAATAATCGACTTGATTACTTCACGCTCTTTGCTTCTTATTGTCGTGCCTTTCTTCCTGCAATCCCGACTACCAATCTCTACCTCATTCTTAAATTCTTCCAAGCTCATCGTCAGATTCTGATCTGACGTTATTGTGTATCTTCAAATAACAGCTGATCTGTCTACTTCTAACCTACCGCTGCGCACATGTCGAATATTTGGTTTGGTTAATTCCTAACGGCACTGCGTTTCAAAACATTCATAAACTGGTAATAAAATGACAAAGAATTTATTGACCATTTTCTAATCGATCATTTTATCTCTCAGCATTCCAGTCAATTTTGCAATATGACCTGTCAGCAATTCTAAGTTATTTTTATATGGTACTTCTGCTGAAAATTAAACAAAGATATATTCTGTGCAGAATCAAGGATTAAACTACATTTTTGTCGAGTCCACAACAAAAGGCATCCTATGGACCTGAATGTCTCTGATATTCTATCACTAAACAAAAAAGGAAATTTAACGTGATTACCATAGATATATTTTAATTTATCAAGCAGCTGTCACCGCTACGTTTACAAAACGTATAGGGAAACTTTAGGGGGCCAGTGGAACATTTTAAAACGATGATATCTCCAAAATGGAGCTTGTGCAAACGAAAAGAAAGGTTTGTGCTTCAGTTTCGTCGATGCCACCACGAAACAATCTCAAGGAAAGAAAACACAGAGACTGCAAACTTTAAAGAAGCTCCAATTTGAAAACTAAATATCTTTCAGCAAAGAAAAAGTCATTTTCGTGATCTGAAGCATCCTCCAAACACTGCTGTATCCCGATCGTAAGGCAATTTAGTGACACCCTGAATATAAAATTTTTGCATATTTTTTTGTTATTATAACTTTTAGAGTTAGCGCCTATGGAATTGTGATAAAAATATACGACGTTGCTGTAGCAGCGCCAATGGAGTGCGAAATATATGATTGAGCAACAAAAACTAAGGAAGTATAAGAAAAAAGGATTGATAATAGAACGAAACAGTTATGGGGATCAAGAATAGGATCTAGACAAAGTTTTTTGCCTAATCTAGACATTGCTAAAAATGAGATTTCTTAGGTGGACATTATACTTATTTACGATATAAAACAAAAAAAAATATTAAAAGTTGTATTGGATAAAAAATATTTTCGCCCAACGTGGGGCTCGAACCCACGACCCTGAGATTAAGAGTCTCATGCTCTACCGACTGAGCTAGCCGGGCATTGGAGAAAAGTTAAAGGAAGTTTAACAAATCGAACAAGATACATACATTAAAAAAAATTGCAAAATGCATTTTATGCTATGAATTTAGATCATCGAGTCTTGTAATACTTTTTGACAGTTATGATCTAATGCATTTAGTAATGATAATCCTGAATTTTCCATGCGGAAAATTACGTCATTGTTGAATTAGGATACTAAAAATAGAAAAAGGAATAGTAGATATCCATATGAGCCATGAGTTTCAGTCATAGTGGCAGACGTAGCCACGTTCCTTTGCTTCCTATGCGATATTAAACATTCCACAGGATCTATTATACCTTACTAAAGAAATCTTTTGCTTTTGAACGTTTTCCGTTTCTCTGAAAAGAATGCAAAGAGCCATGATATATTGATAGGATTCAATGTGAACCTGATAAAAATAAAATATAAATAAAATGCATTATGCAGATTTGCATTCATTTTTTCAATATACGTAGTACGTAAAAACCAGTTAGTGTATTCCCATTTATCATACCCTAATCGTTTCGCCTACGTTAGACTATATGTACTTGACGCGAGATCAATATTGAATCTTTTGATAATGTAAAAGCTGTAGAGACGTAACATGAAAATTCTAGAAGTTTAGTGTAAATAGAATAAAATCGAATACGATGTAAGAAGTCGAAGTCGAAGCTGGTTGACGAAGGGGTTTAATGCGAAATCAGCCAGTGCGTCACCCACGGGGTAGAGGGTGGATTTTATCGATTACCCGAGGTCAGTCCTAGCGTTCCGGTACGCTTGCGCGTGGTCGTGGAGTATTTATCGGAGTGCAGCGTCGTCGAGCAAGGGGTGAGGAATCAGTCAAGTAAAATAGGGGATGTCCGAAGAGGTGAAGTTGTCGTGTCCAGTGTGGGAAACGTGGACCATCCGCATCAGGAGGTCGCCTCTGGAAAGATTTATCCTGGTCTAGTTGAAAATTACCAAAGGCCAGAGCGCCATAGCAGGATTATTCTTTAGGAAGGTAGAGCCGACGGAGTAGAGGTACAAGAGAGAGAGAGAGAGAGAGAGAGAGAAGGAGAAAGAAAGAAGAGCTGGTGAGAAGGTGAGACTGTTACAGAACACTCAACGAAAAGGCGATCCAATGTATTTCGGTTATCGCGGCGACGGAATAGAAAGATGTCGCTGCCCCGAGAGTGGAGCTTTCAAGAGTCGTGTCAGTTGGCCGACCGAGGGCCAACCTCGACCTCATCCCAGGAGGTGGTCGGCCCCGCCATCATCGACGAAAATATGAACCAACAGAACCAGCTGGGATCCTTGTTTTCCATTCATTCGGCACCGGTATTCGATTTAAATACTGGAATACAATCTCCAAAAAGACCAGCATCCTTGGTGGTCCAGGCAACTGCGACCTCAACACCAGTAGTACCACCTCATGTCAGCCCTCCAGATACCATTGAAGACGATGACAATGATAATCTGCTTACTATATCTAGCTTGACCGCGCGACCTCTAATTGCAAAGTCACGGGAGTTGAGATCATCCAAACACTCGAGAAATGCATCCCGAAAGAAAAAGAAATTCAAGAAGGAGAAAGTACTTAAGAATCCTCATCAGATTCCTTTGGACGGAGGTTACGGCTGGGTCATCGTATTCGGAGCGTTCTTTGTTCAGTTCTGGGTAGCTGGTCTTGTCAAATCTTATGGTGTTTTGTACGTCGAGATCATGGAAACCTTCAGGGACTCTTCGGCATCCGTTGCTTCCTGGATACCAGCCATCCTATCTTGCCTCTGTCTTGCTCTAGGTAAGTTTTACCAATTACAAATAAATACATACATCAGCCATACAATGTGTTATACTACAATGGCGCTACGCTTTCTAGCACCGGTAACAAGTATGTTGTGCCAAAAGTACAGCTGCCGAGCGGTCGTCTTCATCGGGGGATTATTCTGCGCACTAGGACTTACGACAAGTTACTTCGCAACGAGCTTGGTTCACCTCTTCTTCACCTTCGGTGTTCTCACAGGCGAGTCAACCAACGTCAAATACCTAAAAGAATATTCCGTTTAATAAATACAAAAAATCAGCGTTTGAACGTAGCTTTAAAACGAACGACAAAGAGTACATAGACTCAAGCCCCAGGGCAAGGACACCAGGGGCGATCGATAATATACTAAGAATTCTACAATGTTCTAGTTAAATCCGTAAAGCATGGTTCAAGCTATCTGAAAGAAAATTAATGTATTTCTCTCTAGAGCCCAACAATATACACGTGTCATTAAAAGGTAACTCTTTACTTTTAGGTATTGGCGGAGGACTTTCAACAACACCTGGAATCATAATAGTTTCTCAGTATTTTGACAAACATCGTGCACTGGCCAATGGGATATGTGTTTCCGGTACGGCAGCCGGAAGTTTTGTATTTCCATTAATGATAGAAGCACTGGTAGCAAACTTTGGTTTTCACGGTACCATTCTTCTTCTGGGTGGTTGCATGTTGCACGTTTGCGTGAGTGCGACGCTTTATCGTCCACTGGAGGAGAACAGCGTCCAAGAAGATGACGCAGGTAACAGAGGATCATGTGAAAAGGTATCAGAAAACCTGAAAGAGTTACCTACGACGAAGCAGCAAAAATTGGATTTGTTATTTGCAAATGACTCCACGACGAGGAACAATCTCTTGAACGAGCTTTTCCATCAGAATACAGTAGTGGCTGTAGAGTTGACTGACAGCGAGGAGGAGAAAGACATAATGGGAGAAGGTCTCAGGATGAAGCCTATATCAAAAATTAGATCATCCAGTATATTGCACAGTGTGGAGGATCTTTCGACGGATTCGACCTGTGTTTACAAAGCCAGATCATCATTGAGATCTTTAAGATCATCAGCTCCAGCAGTGACACCTCCTGTTATCATTCAGCCGCAGGTCACGGAAGAGCCAGGCGCAAAGCAATCCTTGACCCAAAAGATAGCTAGATACCTGGACTTGTCTCTTTTGAAAAATCCTCAGTTCATAATGATGTGTCTCTCTGTCAGTCTAATGTCCACCGGAAGTCCTTACATGCTGTATTATCTTCCGGCTTACGTTCACGCTGCTGGGTACACCAAATCGGAAGCTGGTTACCTGGTGGCTATATCGGCTGCTCTGGATCTATGTGGAAGACTCGGACTGGGCTGGCTCTCGGATCTACAACTATTCGACAGACGAAAAGGCTACATTGGAAGGTACTGATAAAACTAGTCGTATAAGTAATATTCAATGATTATCATTGATATTCTATTATTAATTCTTTCTATACAGTGTCGTTGGTGCTGGAGTTGCTGTGCTTGCTATTCCAATGGCTCATTCATTTTATGTCCTGGCATGCTCCGTGGGAATGTACGGATTGTGTCTAGGATGCTGGTTCCTTCTTGTTCCCGTCCTACTTGCTGACCAATACGGAACTGATAAGATATCATCCAGCTATGGACTGGTCAGAATGTTCCAGAGTGTTGGAGCTGTTTCTATACCACCATTGGCAGGTACTGAATAACAGAATATATATATATATATATATATATATATATATATATATATATGTTTCTGGTAATTAAATCCAATTGTAGAAACCAATTAGAGTTATCAAGGACTGCCAAGTACCTTATTGCATGCAATATACAGTAGACTGCATTGTGGGATGTTCAAGAGACTTTAAAATAATCAAGCAATCATAGATTCCTTTAGGACAATCGCAAGTAATCGCCAAATTTGCTGAAAGCCAAATTCACAGTCAACCAGGCTTTTTACACAATCAATCGATTTTATCCTTTTCGACCTCCTAATGTTCTATTTATTCCTGGCATTGCACCCTGACACGAGGGACTAGCGCATATTTGGATAACGTTACTCTGCAATAGACTTTATCCATACTCTAGATATCTGTTGTGTATATATAGATATACACATATAATATAGATTTCACAATGTGGCGTAAGCGGGCGTTACGCTTATATTGATTTTTAGAAAATCAGAACACGGCACTGATAACACAGATACAAAATACTTTTTGTTTCTAACAATTCCATTTGGATATATATTACTAATTTTCTAATCAAATCATAATTATATTAAATTACCCTGCAATTCTCTTAGAACAATTCCATACAACATTCAGAATATTTGGCCAACTTTTTTTTTATTTTTCAAAAATACTTGAGGCTATGTAAATCCTCTTTTTTCTATTTAACATATTCTCCTCAACGTACTCTACACGTGTAAGAGCCGCTCGTTATCTATCGATTGGGTTACCCTTTAGTTATTGAGCTCATACGACTCCGTCGGGTGAGGTTAGGTTCAGACAAATATAGAGAGTTAAGAATTTACACTGGGGGTTCAAGGTAATTCCAGTCGATACTCTTGGATATTGGCACGGAAAATATTCACTGGGGATCTAACCCTTTGATAATCTACCAAGTATCGTACCTCTGTATTTCCTGTTTATATTGAAATATTTTATTCACATTATTCATGAGAATTTGCAAAGTTTATAGGGATAAATTAACTTCTGTAATTGAATAATAATAAGGCAAATATTGTATTTTATAGGTTATCTACGCGATGTTACCGGAAGTTACTCAGTCTGTTTCCTCTGCATGGGTACCTGCATGGCGTTGAGCGGAATTCCACTTTTACTGGTTTCCGGCGAGAATTCAAAGCCCACTACTAAGGTGCCTGTGAACGTGAACGGAACCGGAAAGGAGGCGGCAGTCACCACTGCCAAGGAATAATAGAAATGGAGGAATAATTCATTCTTTCAAATCATTTTGTCAAGATGAGACTGACGGAAGTCTCGAAGTTTGCTTATTAAAATGATTGGAAACGTGAGGATGAAGGGGATGCCCCCGTTTAAGCCTTTTCGTTGTCAGTGTGATAACGACTTTATTTATTTATTATGATTATTATACGTGATGATCTTGTTATATATAATTACTGGCATTGTACGGTTTTTGTCTTATCGATGCTGGATCTTTGGATATTGAAAAAAGGCACGTTTAACGAGGGATGCATTTTTTCAATGCGTTGGCTAAATTTTTTTAATTTTAAGAAAATTCCATGTCACACGTTATTAATCTGAGAAAGAGTTATCAGAGAAATTTAATTCACCAAAAGAAATTTTGTACTTTGTTTCGTTCGATGTTCATTGATATTATCTTATTTTATTAAAATCCTTTTTTTTTATAATTCGAAAATATCGAAGGATACGCTCTATGGATTTCAACTGGGAATCATTCGATTTATTGGGAGAATTTAACTATTTTATTTTTATTTAAATAAAAAAAAAAACAATATCGACGTATCGATTGTGCGCGTATTATCTATGCCAATTGCGATAAAGCGACGTTTGTTTTGCAATTTTTTTTTTTGAAATTCTCCCGCTGTCTTATTCGATTGCACGTTTTTCACTTTGCTTACCGTGTGCTTTCGGATGATCGTGTGCTTGTCGTTTTGAAAACGATGTATTTCGCGAGAAAGTAAGTATTAGAGAGAAAACGAGCGAGAGCAAAACGAACGAAAGAATCTTGTAATTTTATCACGAGAAATTTTTCGAAAAAAGAAAAAATTAAAATACTCGAGTCGCATCGTTACCATGGCTGTGCCTAAAGAAGAAGAGACAAACTTTTTCATTTTTTCAAGTGTGATTTCTTCGTGAGAACGAATGCTGGAGTGAAAGTAAGAAAGGAAAGAATTTTTGATTTTTGACTTACATACATATACACATGACTTATTATACATGAAATTTGGACGATCCAGTCGTAATTTCGAAAGTCTCAAAGAGAATGAATGATTCTGGCTTTTTCGTATTTTTGGTTTGCAATTTTTTTGCGAATCTGTAATTTTATCTACTTAATAACTTAGTTCAATTGCTACTTCCCTTCATTGAAAACGGACGGAGATTCACGGCGATAATTGAAAGTAGCAAATACTCAGACTCACGCCCATTTTCATTGCCGCCGACGACTCGAGGCGTGAGAGAGAAAATGTGAATGAGACCTAGAGCGAATTAAAGTGGGAAAAAATCGACAAATAACAAAGGATCAACTGGCAAAAATTGCAAAGAAGAGCAAGGGGATTTGCATAAGGAAAATAGGACTATAGTTAAATTAATTGAATATCAATTATTTAGTTCAACGACATAAAAACCGGGTATTTTCGAGCAGAGAGTGTAAACTACAAATCTGGAATCGGTACTAGCGTCAGTATTGTTTCTAACAATAAAACAAAAAAGCGTTAAAAAACAAATGGTTAATATCTCATTCATTTTCCAATAACCTGTACGCGATGTCAAGACAAGCAGAGTGAGTGTTAAGGAATTTTTTTTTCAATCTAAATGAAAATGACTATTGATCACCGATCGAGTAGTGAAGTTCATTGGGTAATAAAATATTTTTTCAGTGCCACGCTGTGCCTATAAGTCGAGTCAACTGTCGAGCCAAGGATCCTACAACGCGAAGAGACGAAAGGCAGCTCCAAGCTGTATCCCAGGGTATACTCATGGAATAAGAAAAAGACGGTGCAGGATCCAATCAGGCTGGAGACACGAGTGGATATCTCCTGAGCATTTGACTCCTGGAGGATCTTTGGGAGTTCATGAAATAATCCGTGGACCATTCTCGTCTCCAAGACTCCTGAAGACATCGCCTTTCGTTCTTATATCCTCTGCTACTGTTAAAGATACTTCCTCGTGCAATGTAGAAGAAGTACGACGTGGTATTCCTGATCCTTGGACAGAATATTTAGCGTTAAAAGGACTGCGTGGTAAGCTTGAGAAAAAGAGGGTTAAGTGTAACCTGGATCTAGGCTGTCATGAAACACGTGTTACGGAGACGGTCTGGAAGGATCTTGGATTATCACTCGCACAAGGTATTCCTGATCCTTGGAAGGATTCGCCGCTATTGACGAAAAGGACTTGGGTAGCAGAAGCAAACCGTTCAAAGTCTCCCAGAGCTACTGAAAAATTACAAAAAAGTCATTGCGCAGAAACAAAGGATTTTGATTGTAAAAAGATCATAGAAAATTCTATAAGAGAAGACAATAGATCTGTCAATCGTTCCAAAGTATGTTCATGTACCGTGAAACTTTCTTGCGCGCCCAAGATCACTGAAGTTCCATTCACTAAGAATAAAAGTGTCCAAAAATTTGATAACATTCCCAGTGAATGTGAGTCTCCTGAAAATAACATAAGACCATTAAAGATATACTCAAAGGATCCAAAATATCATTATACAAGAAACGACAGTTGTTCTTTAAAAGCAAATGAATATTGCAAAACTATGAAAGAATACTATGACCCACATTGTTGCATGCGAAAGACATGTAGCAATGCGAATTTTTGCAAATACAACTGGGACGTTAATCCAATATTTTGTGACAATACAAGAAATTTCTATCCGGCATTCTATCCCTCTAAATGTCAAGGATGTCTGATACCGTGTCTGCCCAGATACACGAATGCACCAAGATGCACTCTGACAACACCAGGATGCATTGCCGGTGGACCTACGTGTCCAGTGCATTACTTTTCACCGTCGTGGACTACAGGATGCGCCTTTAAAATACCAAAGAAACGAATGTCAAAGATGCGTCGATTATTTATACGGTGTAACAAAAGATTTGAGGATTCTTGCATGCCTTACGAATGTAACAAGCAGAGGTATCCTTCCTGTGCTGTGAGCCAGGATATGACGAACGTGGATCTGGTGTGTTGTCAATGCAGTTGTCCTTATTTCAAAATAGCCAGGACCAGTGACCCTGGATGTTCAGATAAAGAAGTTTGTGTCAATTGTGAAAGGCCTGTTCATTATCGTTGCACTGATCAGTGTAGAACAAAGTTACAAGATCATTCTGAAGTATGTACGAAGTTTTTAAAGAACAAAAACAATAGACACATCGTACAGTCTCCCTGTGATAAACGGTATTTCAAATCTATAATGCATTCTCATACGCAGTGTAATCTTGGTGAAGGGCTCAAGGAAAAGTTTGTCAAAGAAATTTCTACTAGGAAATCTCAATGTCATCAGGATACTAATAGGAACAAAGTCCTGAAAAAGGAAGTGCAGGTACAATGTCCAGAGAAGACCATACTGAAACCAAAATCTCGAGTTGAACACGTTAAAGATTCAAAAGATACATTTCCTATTGTTATACAATGTTCTGAAACGCCCAATCGATATTTAAGAACAAAGAAAAAAACAGCTGTCTGTATGCTATACGACAGACCCCAAAAGAACTACGTGACAAATGTATGTACTGAAATTGCGAAATTTGTCAAATCCGACAGTGGTGAAATTGCAGATATATCAGACATATCTAAACCACGAGATTCCTCATCCGTTACCTCTGTGACATTCATCAGTTTACTCAGTCAGAACAATAGATCTAACATGAAGAAAAAAAAATCGAGGAAGGTCCAACTAGATTCAAGATTCAATGTAGCAGTTGAACCAATTGCCAAAAAAAATATGTTCTCCTCCAACGATTCTTTACCTTCCTCAATCTGTCTACCTAATAGTCCTGGATTACTTGATCCAGCAGAACTGTCGCAAGATAACAAAATAACTGATAAGGATAAGCATACGTCTATGACAGAAGTGAATGCTAATCCTCGGGTCAAAAAGAAACTAAGCAACCATGGTACACGTAGAAATGACAAAAGTTCCATATGCTCGAATCATAATAACAAAATAGACAACTGTTATACAAAATTTTGTTATCTAAGACGAACCAAACAACCGATTCAATTCCCTGTCGCGAATCAATCGCATGAGAAATTCGATGACGATCAGATCAAAACATTCAGAGCAGACGTAGAAGAGAATTCCGTACACTATTCTTACATTAGTTGACTACGAGTAATCTTTCTAAAGAGATTTATAAGAGATATGGAATGAAGGAAATAAGGCGAATGAATTAATAAACCAAGGATAAGAAGTCTGACTAAGAGGAAAAACATAAAGAAGGCCAAGTACTTCTTTAATTGAACTCTTATGTTTTCATTGATTAATTCTAAGCTGTTATCATACAGCTAAAGGATTCAGACTGTATCTTAATTATTTTAAACAAGAAAGACAGCATAATAATACTTAATGCCTGGTGTTATTCCATTTCTAAATTACTAAATTCATATCTACTATCATCATCAGTATAATGAACTTTATGTCTAAACAGAGAACTCGTGTAATTGATAACGTTGAAATAACACTTGCAATATTTCCAGAAGGAATCTTATATAATTTTATTAAGTCCTTTAGACTTTCAACGAAGATCAAATTATCTGCTGACGTTTACTTATTGTTAGAATCCATTGCTGCAGCATTTTCAGAAGCTCCTACGTTGTTCTTTAGTTCTATTAGATTCTTAGTTCTTCTCAACTTTGTTCGTGCTGCTTTCGAATCCTGATATACTTCATCCAACTGGAAGATTCCATAAAATTAGCATATGAATTCATCGAACCACCACTTCTTACGTATATATTAGTCAGTAGTGTCGTAAAGAAATTTGAATATTACCCACGCGGTATTTATTTAAATCGTTCGTAATTCAAATGGCAAAAAGTTTGTCTAACTGTTCGTTAAACATGTTTACACCAAGACTAAATTACGCAGGCGAGGCACGAGGTTCATGTTCAATTACGCAATATACCTCAATTAAAGACGATCAAATTGATTCGAACCTTGGCACTTGGTTGACAATCATAGTCACAAACAAAATAAACTCTAGTTTTTCAATTATATCTTAAATTACAGTCGCATGCTGTAATACATTTTTAAAGCTGTTGATGGTTACTCATAGCTCGCAATTTTTATGTCAACGAATACTAATCCGACTTTCTGCTCTGTCAATTTGACACCCATTGACTGTATGGTAAGTATCAACTCACGCATAAGACATATTGTTGAACAAACAAACATCAAACTTACAAATTCGGCTCACTGGAAACTCCCACAGTAAACGACATGTATCTCATCCAAGTATTTTTCAGCCATTACGCATTATACAGAACGACAGGTGAAACCGAACCAACAGTGAAAACAGGATGATTCATCGTAACGCACGCTTTTTAATTTGTCAGGAATGTTTATCTGAAAGAAAAGCAACAAACAGTCAAAAAGTCACGTTGTTATTTTCATATCTTTTGTCACATTCATTTTTTTTTCACCCGAGATATTGTATAAGTAAAAGTCTTGCATCGTTCAAATGAACTCTCTAGTATCGAGATGAAGTTTCACGGACTTCCACTATTTTCAATTTTCCTTGTTCTGTTCTTTTTATTCGTGAGCGGGACAGTTTAGTAAGCGTTGAATTAAATGTGCAAATTGCTTTTAATTTATGCGAAACCCACTTCGGTTACTTAACAAGACAGACACGTTAGTTAAAATAAAGATAATAGTTTATAAAACAAATCTTAACTTGTATATTATCAAAAGTTATTCGCCGGTATTAGAGAATTAAACATGTTTACCGACGATAATGTATTCTTCAGAGACTCATTTTTACCTTGAGACGATAAGTAAGTCTCGTTTACCTCTTGAAAAATAATTCCTAATGATAAAAGAAAAACTGGTTAGATAACGTATACATTGAGACTAACAACGAGGTTGATTGGATTGGATAAGAAAATATGAAAATCCACACAAATCTACAAAGATACATTGCAACAGGAGCAAGATAACATGATAAAGCTCAGACGCAATACGTTTCAGATGCGTTTCAACGCATGTATAATCTAGACGAAGGTAATTCTTATTTATCAGCTTGGATAGAATGAGGCAACGGTGTTATTCCACGTTGATTTAACAATAAGTAAGGCTAACAATGTACGATAATGGGATTGTTTTCAGCATTATACACAGAACAGAAATACAGAACGCAGCCTCGACGTATCGACAACTGGATTCTGGTTTCGTCCGCCGCAGGAGGCAGATTCGTTCTGGGAAGTCACTTGAGTCTACATATATTTTTATTTTCGCACGGAATGAAAATTTTCCTCCTGCTACGCAATGCTGGTAGAAAATTACACAGAGCGTGAAGAGTTGTAAACAGAATGTGAAAAGTACTTTGAGATTCGCACCGTGTACCATTTAATAATGATATAAGGTGTGCATTGAATAGACAGTACATTCTAATTCAAATATATGCCATCCTCTGACTACACAAGTATCTGCGCTCAGATTCGTGTTTGATATTTTAATCAACCCATATCTGATAATAAGATGTGATATTATCAAAGCGTTGCCCTAAATACAAAAATAAATATCCACGAGTAGAATTTATCGAAATCTAACATACGCAATCTTTCTGATAGCGCGGAAATGACGTTGGTCTATTAAATGAAATGCTATGTATGCACTTTTGTGCACTCGTGAGCAGTCATTCTGCATTCTAGAAAAAAAAAAATATTTACAATAGTAATCGATGAGGAGTGTTAAAAATGTTGTCACTTGTCGTTAATTCAGCATCCATATAAAAATGACTACTAAAATTAGTCCGTTGTCATATCGGTCATGAATGCCAGACCACAGATCCCATTTCGCTATCCTGGATAGTATAACTAATGCCAGGGCGAACAAAGACGCTTTCCTAGTAACTGGTCGAGTAGTATGCAGCTTGGTGCGATTGTACGAGTAGCTTGAAATCGTACGCATGGTACGACAGGGATGTAGCGGAGTCGAGGGAAATCAGCGAGTGTAGTCACGCTCCCAGGAACAGCTGATCAGTCGCAAGCGGATGCGAGAACACGATACACGTATCACGAAGCTCCAAAGAACGGGTGCTGCTGTTTTACCTTTGGTTCGATAGCATTGTTAAAAAGAAAGCACTACCTCCCTCGAAGCAAGAGACAAAGGACGCGCCGGTTAATTATTTTGTCTACGGTACTTCCAGACTACGTTCGGTACACAGAGAGATAGTATTTTGTCTACGAATATCTGTGTCCAACATACATAGATTAACAGGAGCGTAAACGGCACTGAGTTAGGTGTGGATCTCTTTATTTCTGATCGGCCGTAAGACACAAAGAAGAGTCTATGTGCGTACCAGGGTACACGCGTTGCCAGAGCAGAGAGAAGTGTAATAGCACAAGCGAGACCCGGGGGAGCGGCTACACGGATTCTATGAACACCGACGGACCTACGGAAGAGGATATAACGAGCGACACGGCCTTTCACGAACGTTGACCCGAGACACAGTGTCCTAGGTCGTTGTCTTTCCTTTTCAGTACTTGACATTTTATTCAAAAACTTTATCCATTTCCATCTTTATTACACTGACTCACTTGATTCCTGCTTTTCTATCTTTCCTCATTATTTACACTGCCTAAGCCTTTTTCCTTGCGTAACGAGAATCGGATTTTAATATGCAAGATAAAGAGGACAATGGAATAAACATCAAATTTGAAAATGAGAGGAAGAAAGAATATAGACTGGTGCCACAAAAGGATGTGAAGTGTCTGAACGGGACCAACGGGAAAGGTAGATGTTCTTTCTATATGCTTTCTTTTCTTTTTTTTTAGCATTTAGGAAGTAAACATACATAGTTATCAACCATTGGTACGTTTCGATACAATGCTTCTTGTTTTTGAGTATGGCAATGGAAGCTTGTAACATTAAAGGATTCTAGATGCACTTTATGCATGTATTTTAATGTTAAAATCTTGATAGGATGATGATTCATGATATAGCTGATTGATTAACTGATTGAAGATTCATTCATTCATCTTGATTCCTTTGATTCGAAAGTGATCCCAATGTAGTTATGCTATTCCTCAGTATACTTCTTTTAAATAGATGTATACATAGTGCGCTTCGCATTTTTTCGAGATTTTTTATTTCGCATGTATCTGTCACTTAGCTTAGTTCTTTGTTTTATTGCTTCTTAAGTTCAACGTTTTTTCTCGCGATTTAACTTGCAAATTTTCCACGTGTTCACGCGCCGTGCAACAGTCACGCTAAATGCGCACGCTCCTGCAGACAAAGCGACGACAAACCAAGAAATAATTTATTGACTGAAAGTTCCCTCGTATCCGTGGTACATAATAATCCATTAAATAACTCAACTATGATGCAGCCATTTTTCTTCACCGTAAGCAATTGATAATGCTTATCTGAATAGTTCTAATTGCACGACTAATTACACGTCGCTCGTAAAGACTCGCAGAGTATTTATGACAGCACCAGAGAAAGAGGAAGAAAATAAGTGTATTAAACAAGGAAAACTCATTGTAGTCTTGCGTCATTTAATACAAGTATTCGATGATTCGACAAAACTGATAAGAGGGCGAACGTATGAAACTTTGTTTATGACACTTTTCCAGAAATAGAACGCACGTGTTATTACAATGACAGTAGACAAAATTTTTAAAGGAATCCTAAGTCGCTTATCAATGAAGAGCTGTTGGAATATGTCCAAGGAAAAAATATAGATAGATGCAGGAGTCTAAAGAGACAGAGGTTATGCGCAAGCTTCGACCACAGCGGCCGACATTGGCTGGTGGCGTTTGGGTAAAACAATCAGTACTGACCAGGAAAGCGCGACGAGAAGGAATCCTGGTCGATTGCTACGTATTTAAGAATATTCCTTGAATTCATCGAGATTTAAAAAATATTCACCTTCTCGAAGTAATCAGTGGACTGCGTGTTCTATTGCCATAACCCAGACTCTTAGAAAATCACATTTTGCTCCCATAGCAGCTTACGCTCGATAAGGTTTATCGAGAGGACTTTCCATGGTTCGATAAAAGCACAGCGCAACGTGAAGCTTCTGCTTGAAGATTGATATGTAGATAAACATATTGAAGCACGTCCGTCTTTCACGTTATAAAGCTTTAAAACTTCAGATAAATTCTTGTTCACGTTCACGAATACGTTTTTACGTTATCGCAGTGCTCAGGATGTTCTGGATGTCCATTGGATATGCATGTCCAGTACTGATAGCATACAGTCATGCGTGTACATTTTGCTGTATTGACGTTTTTAAAAATATCAAATATTTAAATTCTTACTAAACCTGTTTTTAAGGCATATTTATTGAGTAATAATTTGTATTATATCCAGTCGAGATATTTTATATCCTTTTACGTAAGATTGTGCCAAATCGCTCAATTGAGCAGACAACATCGTCTTTATACGTTGCGCTGTGGGTGATACCAACCGTAAATTTACACTCTGTTAGATATCCTATTTGACAGCCAATCAGTTGCGTAATGGCTTCATTTTGAAAATTGACACGATTTTGACTAGACATACAGTGTTAAATGCGCACAGGAGACTTAACAGCTCTCAGCTGTTGCGTTTCATTAGTGTGTCAATCGATAATTTTTTCGATGCCCATAGGCTTTCAAACGACTTGAAGTATACTCTCGATTCATTAATTCGTGTCTTTTGGATTTAATAAAAATCCAAAATACTTTAATATGGACAAAAAAGTACGTTTCTCAGCATACATAGTCATTCATTGATACGTAGTCATTCGATTATCAATCGCAATGTTACTGTTCGTAATTTTTCATTCGTCGATTTCTTTTGTATTACATGAAAACACTAAAAATTTTCGAAAAATGCTATTAATACAAATAAATTCGTGTTTTCAAAATCGCCATTTTCCCATGGTCTCTAATGGCATCTAATTGATTTCTAATTACATTGATACTAAATTTTAATCAAACTGAACTATTCCTATAGGGATTCTTAGAACAAACTGACTTCCCTTCCCTGTTTGTGATAGTCATTCGCAACGTATGAAATATACGCCGAACGAAATATTTCAGTCCATTTAAAAAAAATTAATAGTATTAGAAAATCGTAAAGAATCCCTTTTTTGGCAATACTCTTTCGTTATGGGTATTGAAAATATAGAAAAAATCCTCTATGCAGCTCAACAGAGACTTTGTGAACTCTGCTTAATATTGCAAGCAAAGTTGAACAGGCCACGAGAAAAGTAACCTGTTAGCAACGCGAAGCAGGGGTTGAGTGGAGTTTGAAGCTGCTGGAATAGGCGGAGGATTTCGACGCCATGAAGACGGGAAAGTCGGGCGTCGCGATGCTCGGGCGTCCTTGCTATGGTTATTCGTGGTAAACAACGCGAGAAGATGAGTCGTGCGGTGTCAGCCAGGAGAAATGACCAAGACTGCGCTTAGTAAGGAGCTAATCTTCAGCTTGAAGCACTCTTTGACTTATCTGTTTTCACAGTTCCATCATTATTCGTTTAAAACATTTTCTTTCTTTCCCTTTACACTTTGCCGATCAATATCATTCATCTTGTCGTGCAGCCGCTATTTACTGCACTTCTTGCACACCTGACTGTTTCACTCAAACATATGTCTCCTGCTACAAGAATAAACACTGGTTAAAAACGTATCTTTTAAAAATATATTATACATAAAAATGAACTAATTCATACTATAAATAAATTGAAAAATTCAAATCTTAAATTTTTCTTCGCTATTCAAAATTTTCTTTATATATACTTCATCACTCGTGCATTACTGATGACAAGAACGGACGCTCTAGAGAATTCCACGTTTAACTGAAATTTCCAATTTGATAAAGAACTCTTGACCCAATCAGAGGTAATTCATTTTTAACACGAGTCATTCTCAACGGATCTATAACAGCTTTACATTGCTCCACATTTATATCTCTCTCACCAATTAGCTATGCTTTTATAACACTCATCTATCTACTATTTGTTATGAAAATCACGTATATCGATATCAAATTGAATTTTTTAAAAATATCACTACACCTAGTAATTATTTACTGCTGCTGAGAGCGTCTTTGATCCAAGAATCTTAAGCTTTTATTTTTGGCCTCGAATTGAGAATACGTACTTAGCCATGTACGACATCTCAACGAATATATAATTCTGCACAACAATGCATTTCTTTGAGATACTACCGACCCTGACCTACTAGACAGCCTTTAAAAAAAAATAGAATGCATATCAGTCCACCAGTCAAAGTTTCTCACTATAATATATCCTGAGGGTACCAACAGCAATTAAATGATTTGATAAATATCTGATAAAATAAAAAAAAAATGCAAACCCGTTGTTCAGGTCATTATGCATATCACGATGCATGAATATATTTATTAAACTATATTTATATATAAAGTGCAAAGAATCAGATAAACCGTTTCACTGTTTTTAAAATTACATAATTAATGGATAAGCTGTAATTCGTCTGTTACGCAATAGCAGAGTATTCCATGTTTCTCCGTAAAAAAAATTCTAATATTAATCATATGATCATTGAAAATCCATGACCAAGGCATAAAGAATAAAAAAAAAAAATTTGTGAAAATACTTCTCTATTTATATACTTCAGTAATGGAATATTATTTTTATGCTCTGTTTTCAAGTAGAGTCCATGTGGCTCCTTTGATATTTTTCTGCTGGGTATATACATATACCTATATTATATCAAATGAATCACCCTGCCGCTGTATGTGCAAATATATGTATAAAAAGTCTCTGTACCTTCAAATAATAATTAACGGGAGCCTTAGCATTTCTTAGTGACGCGAGTCCTTGGATTATCTGAAAACAAAAAATTAATTCATTATTCAGGCGCAGGACAGAAAATACTTAAATTTATCCTTCTCACGCAACAATCGCCCAGAAGGTTCAAAGGATGAATCAGCAGCGTATCGCGTATAAAAATATTTGATTACAATAACTAGAGAAATTGTTAACATAGAAACAGCCTTAAACAGCCTTGAAATAAATCAGGACTTGCAAGTGCAATGATATAAGTTCTTAGTAGAATTTTTATTATTTTTACTATGATTCGATATTGACCTTATGTAGAGCATTGCTCCAGTAATGGCCTACTAGATATTTTTTCTCTATAGAGTTTGCCTCTGGCTATATTTTAATATAATCTTCCTAGACTGTATCACATCACCTGTAGCTGCATCATTGAAATGTGACACGTGTCAATGCACGCAACGCATTATATAGAACACTTACTTTACGTGTGAGAACAAACATGGGATAAAAAGCATAAGTAACGGTTTCAGGATCTCCGTCCTTCGACCTGAAAGATTTACTTTCACGGTACGATATCCTTAAGTCTGAAGACAAACAGATATTGTACATGCAAATATGTAGAGTTTTAATGTATATGGATCGACATAGTCGATCAGTGCCGAAAGTCTGCTGAAACTGTCTCTCTCTGAGTTTTTACCGTAGTAAAAGGACTAATGCGTGCTTTGAATTGAGACTATGTGAAAGTTGGTATCAGTTGGTTCAACAGAGAGAGATAAAATGTTGAGAACATTGCTAGAATCGCTAGAGGAATTTATTTATTGAAAGAAGAACAACGAACTGACCGAATGGGCGGCGGATAGTCGACGCCCTATAGTGGAATATTCCACGAGGTGCTGTGGAATAAACCCAAAGGCTCGTATCGTCCCGGGTGGTCGAAGATCGGCGTGCCAACGCGACTTGCGAACTGATATGATTGTTAAATAAAATCGAATCTCCTCTCTATGGATTTTTAAGATATATGTATATAATATATATAATATATATAATATATATA
>JARPRG010000296.1:394300-474067 GCA_031001745.1 Hartigia nigra
AGAGAGAGAGAGAGAGAGTATCGTTATCATTGAATGCGTGTCCGTCGGTGCAAGAGTTTTCTAAATATTTTAGAAGATGCTCTTAGTACTTGGTGCAAATAATAGAACTACAGTATTTTATAAATTATTTTGTATCATCTGTTCACTCGGTATATCATAATATAGAAAAATGAAGTAACGATATTAAGGAAACGTATGTATTCTTTACCGTATTTCTATCATCTTTATCATCTTATAATTAGAGCCAATACTTCATGCAGGCGATTGACTGTCGCGTACATGTAATATTGACTGAAAAAATCAGGACGTTCTGGATTGTAAACATTTACTTATATATGTAAGGATCGAAACGTGCAGATTTATGAATGAGAAATATACACCACAGAGAATTAATTATCCTTATCACGTTTATTACCTCCTGCTTATCGTACCTCTATTATCCTCTTATCATATACAATTTTTATTTTAGCTAGTTTTAATTAACGTGTATAAAGCTTTCGCATAAACTTCACTTGCAAACTGTTTTATCAAAATTATATTTCTGCTGATAATTAAGGGACATTGAGATCTGACACAGCGACACAGAGTCTCAACACGGTAAGGTCAGATAATTGTTAACGAAACAAGAAAAAGATAAATAGATCTCTAGGCATCGAATTAGTAAGAAGAAAATGGAGAGACAAAGAAAATTAAATAAGCCTCGCAGTAGTCTATCGAGTCGAATTGTATTCGTGACCAATGCATGTTGAGGAGATACATCTATTGGAAAATCACGAATTCTTTAAGATACAAGTTTGTTACTTTGCTACTTGATGTTTGTGCACGAGGATATTATATTTACTGCAAATTCTGAAATTCTGATTTGGACGATTAAATCATTTCACTTTGCAGCTTCGTCGTGCATATTTACTAGTGCAAATTACAAAATTGTCCTTCCTGGTATATCTTTTGTTAAACGGGAAATAGATATACAGATGGTAATAGAAGCGGTAAATATCACTTTCGATATTATACACTAATTTTTACGTGAGTATTTCTTAGTACCACGACTGCAGGAGCACTCGATTCGAATAGACTTGTTAAATGTAAAGCTGCGTAGAGAGGAAGCAAAGTTATAAACTGATCCTATCTGTTATTGAGAGGTTGCAAGCGAGAAGCAACACGTATAATCGTCCCTAAATATTTACACAGTTATTAATAAGTCACAGAATCGATCAATTAACCACGGCTAGTAACGATATTCGCAAATTTGTCTACCTTAATAATAATTACAGCAAAGTACAATACAGCGTATCGTCGTCAATGTCACGAGAAATTTAACAGATATTTTACATGATAGTTTACTTACGTTATCCTAGTTATTCTAGAAGTTTTGCTGATCAATACAACAAACTCAGAGCGGCTTCCAGGCAACGATGCCCATCTTATTATTAAGTTCTTGTAAAATAAGAGAACATGTAAGCTGCTTCTCTGGAGATACTCCACTAACACCTTCCATTTCATCATCGTCATCCCCAGCACCACTGCTCCCACCACCTTTGCCCTTGCCTTTCCCTTTGCGCTTCTTCTTCTTATTTAATTGTCTACAGTCAATGTCGTTTCCAGTTTCGGCAGCCCTTTTTTTCTGTGACATACAAATCATCAGTTAAACTTGATGTTTAAGAATAAGTATGGCATAATCGTATGTAAATATACCTTGGCACTTTGTTTTGTTTGTTTGTCATATTCCCATGCATCATAGTAGTTTGGTTTCTCCCGCTTTATGCGGTTGGTCCTTCGAGTCTTCATAACACCACCATCGGGGCTTGGTGGACTCTTGATTGAACTTCGTCGAGCATTGAAAAATGAGTGCCCACAAGGGCAAGCCTTACAAGCTACGGGAACCTGTAATCATAATATAGATACAACTTTATGACATTTACCAATCTCATGAAAAACAAGAAAATAAGTATGCATATTATTAATATGGAAATACTTCAGTTTTGCTATAATCAAAACATTCATTAGATAAAGTTAAATTTCAATTTAACAAGGATAACGCTAAAATATCAGTACTGACTGAAAATATCTAAACTGACTTATTACTACTAATTCTTACTACTATAGAGGTTAGAGACGTAAACAAGTGCGTGAAATATTACCTGCTGCTCACACTTTGGACAAACTTTACTAATAGTTTTAGTTTTCGCCATATTGAACTAAATAAATTTCTATTGTATTCCAATCATTGTTTATTAGCAAACAAAATTAATTCCTTATAATTGAACAATGATATAAAATTGCTCTTGAATTTCAGAAATGCGTAGTAGAACACATATAGGTATATCACAGCCACTAATAAATGCAGGCATTATCATTTCAAAATACTGTACATAGTATTGGTCGAAATATTTGCAATTGCGTTCATAAAAGTGACTAAAATTGAAAATATTGGTAAATTAGAAGTTGTTAAATGTCAACTTACCTAACGAAGGATTTCTCCTCCCTTACGGGAGGAGAATCTTCTTTCCTCGGGAGTTCTCTTTCGAATGAGCAGGTTTAAAACTTACTTATTCCCCAAGAAGCCTAAAATCTCAATAAATCCTACAATGGTTTACCGGGCCAAGGACAGTTTTTATAATTTAAAGATTGTACGATTTCATTGTACCACGTTTTGTTTTCCTTATTCATAAATAATATATACAGGCTATCTTTCTATTTAATTGAATTTGACTTTCATTATATTTCAACAGATTCTTGAAACTTTCGATTTCTTATACATAATTTAAATGAATGATAAATTGGAGATGGCGGTTAAACTAAATTCTAAGATTCCACGTTTAAAAAATAACGTATAGAATGTCTATTAATAATTAATATTATAAGATTAATATCATTTTATGGATATAAAAATTCATATTTTTAATGAATATGTTTTCATATTCATCATATTTTAATTATAGCTTGTCAATGATTTCTTCTTTAAACAGGGGAATAGAATAAGTAAATGACTAATATGTTATTATAAGAACGTTGATCACCAATTTTTTCATTTGGAAATTGCAAATTACTTCAAGAATTACTGAAAGTTAAGAAAGTGCAACAAATGCAACACGATAAAGAAATCTGAGTAAAGAAAATTGCTTTACATCTAAACGAATAAGAGTAAAAAGGGCCTGTACCCTGTATTAGAAGAGTACTAGGAAAAGCGTCGAAAACGCGCAGCATCCGAATGGATCAATGAGTTTCTTGAGCGCACGTCTCTACCGCTCCTCTCGCACTCACTGTTTCTGTTCATCATTTAGAGTGATTTCGCCTTGTTTGGGCTTGGTTACGCTCATCATCTCTTATATTTTATAATAGAAAGAAAAAGAAAACGCGAGATGAATCGTGAATTCTAATATGTAATTACGGCTGTAGGGTCGTAAAGATTGGGGAACTATGGTAAGAATATTGTATAGTTATGTTAGTATAGTAAAAAAGCAAAAGATATTTTCAATATTTTTTAATATCAGTTCTATTAGATATTATAGAAGTTTAATATATTAATCGTATATATCTATATAATTTAGTAAGAGATACATTTTTCTTTACTTTAGGGAAGAGAGCTATACCCCAGAATGGATTCTTTGGGAAGTATATTACTCTATACATTTGCAGTATTGCAAATATGCATCACTATCATTGCAGCAGACCGTTCTCCTTCATATGAAAATCCTAAATATTTTAATATCGGTGGAGTTCTTTCCAATAACCAAAGCGAAGCACACTTCAATGAGACCATTGATGTAAGTAATAAAATATAACATCGTTTGAAGTTTATTAAGTACGAAGCAATAGACTATTAAGTATTTTACCTTATTCTTACAGCATCTAAATTTTGACTCTCAATATGTTAATAAAGGAGTAACATATTATCATACAGTCATAGAAATGGATTCAAATCCAATAAGAACAGCACTGAGTGTATGCAATTATCTAATTGCTAGAAGAGTTTACGCAGTTGTAGTATCCCATCCTTTAACAGGTGATCTATCACCAGCTGCTGTATCATACACGAGTGGATTCTATCATATACCGGTGATAGGAATATCATCCAGAGATTCAGCATTCTCGGATAAGGTATAGAGTACAGATTATTCTTATATAAGTATCTTGCTATATTTTTATAAAATCATTACAGAACATTCATGTCTCCTTCCTAAGAACTGTACCGCCATACTCGCATCAGGCTGATGTTTGGGTAGAATTATTGAAACATTTCAACTATATGAAAGTCATCTTCATCCACAGCTCAGACACCGACGGCAGGGCTTTGCTCGGTCGGTTTCAAACCACCTCGCAAAGTCTGGAGGACGATGTGGAGATCAAAGTACATGTGGGTTGCGCACTCTCCTTCGCATGAGTTCAGATTTACAATGTCATAGATCGTTTGCACGCTTTATGCTGCTCTGGTGGCCATTGGATATCCACTTCTTTATTTTATTTCTTATAAGATGGTTTAATTTCTAAAACCATCCTATGACTGATACAGAAGTGGATGACAACTTGGTGCAACCAATACGTTCGTTACTGACGATTAGCAAATAACTTTCTCAATGATTGATAAAACAAAAATCAAAAAGAATATATAAACTTAGCTCATATCGGGTAACGAACGATTCTATTATACTTCTGCATGAAGCAGCTAATTGGATTTAGAGTGATGATACGACTGGTGAATGAAAATGATCAAAACTTGTAAACACGTCTTTCTTGTTGCCATTGCTGTCATGCCCTCATCTCATAATGTGTAGTACTTAATGACTTCTAAATCTAACGAATAATCGAACTTCTTAATAATAGCGGTAAGTATGCTACTGATAAATACTACATTTTAAATGAATTTATTAATTTTATTAAACTGATACTCTAACAGCAACGGTCTTGATTTAGTTGTCTGTCCTTAGAAATATGTGGGTAAACTGTGTCGTACGAATGTCTATTATTCTAGCAACCTTCTGAAAAAAATGTGCATCCATAATCAAAGTATAATCAGAATATAAAAAATGATAATCAATTGTATGTATACTAACATTTTTTTTTAAGTTTCAAAGAAGCATGTGATATCCAATGCACATATAAAATTTCAAGGCAACGACTAATCAGTCTTAACAAAAGCAATTATAAAACTTGATCAAATTCTCATTATAAAGTACCTGTATATTCTCTAGGCAATTACATTGTAAGAAATAAACTAATTCTAAGTGTCTGGGTACAGGTGGAATCCGTCATTGAATTCGAACCAGGTTTGGAGAGTTTTACAAAACAACTCATGGATATGAAGAGTGCGCAGGCCAGGGTCTGTTTGATGTATGCCTCGTAAGTGTAATAACAGAATTAAAGCGAAAAATTATCTTCAATTAGAGAATGCATATGAAAGCAATTAATTTTTCTAATGGCAGGAAGACCGACGCCAGAGTTATCTTCAGAGATGCAGCTGCTTTGAACATGACTGGCTCTGGATATGTATGGATTGTAACTGAACAAGCTTTGGAAGCTCCAAACGTTCCAGAAGGACTTTTGGGTCTGAAACTAATCAATGCCACGAGTGAAAAAGCTCATATAAAGGACAGCCTGTACGTTTTGGTCTCTGCTCTAAGAGATATGAACGAAACGGAGCACATTACCGAGGCACCTAAGGACTGCGATAATTCTGGTTCTATTTGGGAAACTGGCAAGAAACTTTTTGAGTAAGTTCAATAATAAAGAACATATAACATTAAAAAGGCATTTTTCCTTTTGCCTTAATACAATATTAACTTTGCTTATAGTTACATAAGACGTCAAGTTTTGCCAAATGGAGCAACTGGCAGAGTCGCCTTTGATGATAATGGAGACAGAATTTTTGCAGAGTATGACGTTATAAATGTCAAGGACAATCGACAAGTATCTGTAGGCCAGTACTTTTACTCCACTGTAAGTATACATAGTGACACATTAATGGCAATTTTTATCTCATACATAAATATTCTCATAGAATGTCAGTAAGATGCGATTGCGCCTAGACGAGAACAGTATCACTTGGCCAGGTGGTTTAAGAACTAAACCAGAAGGTTTCATGATCCCGACACACTTAAAAGTTTTAACCATAGAAGAAAAGCCATTCGTCTACGTTAGAGAACCTTTGGACAATGACTGGTGTCAGCCTGACGAGATTCCTTGTCCCCATTTTAATACAACCCAAGATGAAAGTCAGTATACCAATTAAAACCATAGCACGTCTAAACTAAAATTTCATTTCTGTATAACAAAACTTAACTATTTTCTTTTAGACACACGCATATTTTGCTGCAAAGGCTACTGTATTGATCTACTGAAAGCATTATCAAAAACCACCAACTTCACATACAGTCTTGCCTTGTCTCCGGATGGCCAATTTGGAAATTATATGATCAAGAACAGTTCTGGTAAGACGTTATTCTGTACAGGACTGAAACAAAGTATCTGTGAAGTCTAATAAAGAGATTTAAAATGATGATTTACAGGTGGAGGAAAGAAAGAATGGACCGGCCTCATTGGAGAGCTTGTAAACGAAAGAGCTGATATGATAGTAGCACCATTAACAATAAATCCAGAGCGTGCCGAGTTCATAGAATTTAGCAAACCATTTAAATATCAGGGTATCACCATCCTCGAGAAGAAAGTACATAGAGAAATCATATGATAAATAATGATTCAATACTTTTTCTATGTAATAATTTCAATTGTTTAGCCGTCCAGGTCATCTACCTTGGTCTCTTTCCTACAACCATTCAGCAATACACTATGGATCTTGGTGATGGTGTCGGTGCACGTGGTCGCACTAGTTCTGTACCTCCTCGACCGGTTCTCGCCTTTCGGGAGGTTCAAGCTAGCCAACACCGACGGCACCGAGGAAGATGCACTCAACCTGTCCAGTGCGATATGGTTCGCCTGGGGAGTTTTACTCAACAGTGGAATAGGAGAAGGTTTTTATCTTCAGAAATAGTCTTCTTATAGATGGCAAACTTTACATACATTTAAAAGAATCTTTATCAATTTTATATTAACTCAAGGAACACCCAGAAGCTTTTCTGCTCGTGTACTCGGTATGGTTTGGGCTGGATTTGCTATGATCATCGTGGCGTCTTATACTGCCAACTTGGCAGCTTTCCTCGTTTTGGAAAGACCTAAGACTAAATTAACTGGAATCAATGATGCCAGGGTAAGTGAAGCGAATTCATTATTTACACTGTAAATTTCTAATTGAATTTTTGTGATTTTAGCTAAGAAATACTATGGAAAATCTGACTTGTGCTACTGTCAAGGGATCTGCTGTAGACATGTACTTCAGAAGGCAGGTGGAATTGTCAAATATGTATCGTACCATGGAAGCAAATAATTATAACACTGCGGAAGAAGCTATTCACGACGTCAAAATAGGGTAAAATATTATAAACTTTCTTGTCGTTCGATCCGATATATTATTTGGAAAATTTTTATCGGATTAATTTATAGGAAACTTATGGCATTTATATGGGACAGTTCTCGATTGGAATTCGAGGCTGCTCAGGATTGTGAATTAGTAACTGCTGGTGAATTGTTTGGCCGTTCAGGATATGGAATTGGTCTACAGAAAGGATCACCTTGGGCGGATGCAGTGACTTTAGCTATATTGGATTTTCATGAGAGTAAGTCCAACTGAATAGCTTTAAGATATCATATATAATACATTGCTTCTATACCATTAGGTGGTTTTATGGAAGATCTGGACAATCACTGGATACTCCAAGGAAATTTTCAACAATGCGAACAGTTTGAAAAGACACCAAATACTTTGGGGCTTAAGAATATGGCTGGAGTTTTTATTCTGGTTGGTGCAGGAATAGTTGGCGGTATAGGATTGATTATAATAGAAATGGCCTATAAAAAGCATCAGATTCGCAAACAGAAGAAATTGGAGTTGGCAAGGCACGCTGCTGACAAATGGCGAGGAGCCATCGAGGTAAAGCAATAAGAACCAATCTTTCGAAAGAATTTTCTAAGATCCTGATTTTCTTTGTAAAGTATTATATTTCTTTCTGGCGACCAGGGTGACGAGGTACTTCAGTAAAATTTGATTCACAAAGCTGTCTTTATAGCACAGAGTAGAAATGCAATTCTAGACACATTAGCTAATCGATTGATTCTCCTTTATTATTTAATAATTTTATGAAAATACACAGTCTTTCTAGGATTCCATCACTCTGCTAAATATCCAATAAATCAATTCTAATCTGTTATTAATTATGAACTTAGTGCCATTACACTTTGAGTTTCATATAGTAAATCAGTCTTGCAAATTAATTAGGTACATGATATTATTTTTATAGCTTGGCACAGCACTGCTTGCTGTACGATTAAAAATAGCAGTAGGGCAGCATCTATTATATAAAATAATGAGAATAATCATTCTGATAAGAAAAAAAGGAAAAAACTTGGTAATTACAAAATGAGGCTTTGACAAAGTCTTATCAAAGTATGCTCAAGATTTCGAAAAAAATAATGCACTGATACTATTGCGAAAGTATACTTGAATTTTTTATTATAAAAAAAAAGCTTCGCGCATTTCGCTAAGCCTGTCTTCTTCTTTATAAAGCTAAGAATGAGAGTAAAAAAAAAATCATTTTTCCTTCTCGTCTAAGCAATTTGCATATATGATTCTAGAAACGCAAGACATTACGAGCCTCCATAGCAGCACAACGAAGAATTCAGAGCAATGGCTTAAATGATCCTGCAACCGTTAGCTTGGCAGTTGACACGGTTGCTAGGTCGAGTTTGGCACCAAGAAGTCCTGGACGAGCTTGGCCTGGTGACAATGACATTAGACAACGACCGCTGTCAAGATCCGATGACATTAGACTGTCACCTGCTGCTTACACTGCCGACGTATCACACCTTATAGTATAAAGAATCCGGAGAAACTTTTCTATCAAGTAATCTTACTATCACTGCTATGCACTTATTACATTTGGTCTTTCTACAGTTAAGAGATAGACTTAAGACATCTTTATTTCTTTATGAGATCGGTTTGGCATTATAATAAAATCAATGGGACTTACCGAATCAGTATTACGAGGCCCTGTCAAACTGTTGACATTAATGACAGTGACAAGGCTCGCACTTAGTAATAATGTAAATCGTGCCAAGTGTTTAAACTTAAGAAGAATCATGTGCTTGGAATGAATGCTTAATAATTTCTAGTCCAAGAGATAGTTGCAGTCTCTTATTTTAGCTAATTAACAGAGTAAAAAGTAAAGGACTAAATAGATATAGAAATAGAGAGTCCTCTTTATTGACAGAATTAGGCTATTTAGAGAAATAAAATAAAGATGAGTGAATGAGTTTGAATGACAAGTATCGACGTTGATAATGTATTACTAAACTTGTTGATACGATGATCTCATAGTGTTAATAATCAAAAGGGTTACTACTAACGTTACGTAAGTCGATGTATATGATAAAGGAACAGATGAATAGTTTAAAACCGACAATGTCACAAAAAGTGTGCAATGTTTCTAATTGTATGATTAACCATTAAGAAAGTAACTACTGCTATGTACGAGAATGCTCATGGAATAGTTTTACTGTTGTTACCTGTATTTTGATTGTTCATTGTTTAACAGTAATAAAAGAATAAAAATTATCTTAATTTATATTGTAATTCTTTATTGGCCTCTCACGTATCAGCAGTTGGTTGTAGTCTGATTCGTGAACGTTTGTTCTATTACATCAGTTAACGGTATACCAGAAATTAGTAAAATTCACATTATCCCATATAGTACATTAAGAATTCGTAATTACTCAAGATGCATGTATATTTTAACGAAATATTTTTGCGACCCTCGGAAAAGTAAAATTCACAAATATATACTTAATCGTTTTCTTTTTTTTTCTTTCTGTATATGTACAAAACTAATTCCTATTGCCAAATCCCACTAAGCAGATTGAATACAAATCGGTTGACATTTGCTTGAAGATTTTCATTTTCGTTCAAATGTATTTGGATATTATAAACGGATGAATGATTATAAATCAATGAAAAGCGCTGCTTTTCATTCGTGAATTGAAAAAAAATGTTTGAGGATTTTGTGAAAGTTCCTCGCGAATGTTTGTACAAAAGAACAGAAAATAAATACGGATTTTGATAGAGCGTTTAAATAATTGCACGTCTTTTACCTCGTACAAAATGGATAGTTCAATAGAATCGCAAGATATTTCTCATGTTACATATTGTAAATACCTAAATGGTATTACCTCAGTCATGCCTGAATCTCTGTAGTCTATTCCTCTAGGAAGAAATATTGTCCTGCCCTTTTCTGCTCCAAGTCCTGTAAGAAAGAAATGTGGAATTATTGATTAAGACTTTAAATTAAAAATAACAAAGTTAAAATATCAATAGATAAATTCATTCTCACCTTCACCGACTGACTCTTATTGATTCGTGGCCTAAAATTGTTGGGATCTCTCCTGAAGGTAATACCTAGAAGCTCCAGGAAGCGGTTCATTCCGTTCAGCAAAGACTGAGGACAATGTGCCGTAGTCTCTAAGGATGGCGTACCAGAGAATACAATGACACGGTCAGCCAAATAAGTGGCCATGATGAAATCGTGCTCTACCACAAATCCGGTCTTTTTAGCATGTAGGATAAACCTGCAAGAAGTAAAATTTATTCAACATGAAGACAGTCTTCTTCGATGACTAAGGATTGCCTTGGGGTGCATAATGTATTCTTGACTTGCCTCTTTATTACTTTAGCAGCTACTAAACGCTGCTCGGAATCCAAGTAAGCGGATGGTTCGTCAATGAGATAAACGTCTGCTGGTTTTCCAAGGCAAAGCGCCATCGCTACACGCTGCAATTCACCGCCAGAAAGATTCTGCACTTCCTGGTCCATGATGTCGTCGATTTTCAATGGCTTCATTACATCGGTGACGAATTGAGGATGAATATAAGCGTCTCTTATTTTCTCGTGCAACAATTGCCTAACTATGCCCTGAGATTTTGGACTAATCTTCTGGGGCTTGTAACTGATGTGCAACTGAGGTATATTACCTGTACGAGAGAAAGATTTTTATGATAAAAGCCTAAGATTTTTCTGTTAACACTTTTCTTCGTAGAAATATAATTCAATTTGATAATGAAAGAAATACAATCCTTTGAAAAGAGGGGTTGACTATCATTCACTAGATTTAGAGTAAAACTTACCAGAGCCTTCATCGGCCGGAAGATTTCCAGCAAGCATCCTAATGAAGGTAGTCTTTCCTGTTCCATTTTCTCCAAGTAAAACAAGTATTTCAGAGTCCGTAAATTGACCCTTCTCTACGTGCAATGTAAAGGATCCCATGGTTTTCCTCATGGACGGATACTCGTAATGATTCATTCGTTTCACTTCTTCCTCGGTCGCACTTTCTGCTACCTTGAAGACCAGAGATTCCTCGCGGAAGCGTAAGTTCTCAGTAGGAACGAAACCATCGAGGAAAATGTTTATGCCTTCGCGAACAGAGAAGGGCATAGTGACTACACCGTAGGCACCAGGTACTCCATAGAGGCAGCAAATAAAATCCGATAGGTAATCCAATACTGACAAGTCATGTTCAACGACTATGATGAACCTAGTGAACAGAGACGTAGTAGATAAGTAAAAAAACGTTGGTAGAAAGTAATTTATGAATTTCATGTGATGTTCACTTGTCTGGATGAATCAGAGATCGAATTGTTACGGCAGCGTTCAGTCGTTGCTTCACATCCAAGTATGAAGAAGGCTCATCAAACATAAAAATGTCGCCATTTTGAATGCACACCATTGCACAGGCGAATCGCTGGAGTTCTCCTCCAGAAAGAGCTTCTATACTGCGGTCCCGAATATGTGTCAAGTCTAATAAAGAAATATTAGATTTGAGTAGAAATTCAAAATAAATTTTATAGAAAATTTATTCTTATTACTTACCCAGCATCCTGCAAATATCTTTCTGATTGTCGCACTCGTCTTTCTTGTCTAACAATTGTTGGACTGTACCCTTTACAGCTTTTGGAATTTGATCAACGTACTGAGGCTTAATTAAAGCCTTCAAATCATCTTCAAGGATTTTAGTGAAATAGTTTTGTAACTCACTGCCCCTAAAGTGACTGAGGATCTCTGTCCAATCTGGAGGATCCTTGAAATTTAAAGAATATATATTTATTGTAATTAGGTTTAATTTGTATGAGTATTTTTTTTTAAATAACTTACAGTGAAGCGGCCTAAATTTGGTTTCTGTTTTCCAGCAAGAATCTTCAATGCTGTGGACTTGCCAATACCATTGGTTCCTACCAATCCAAGAACTTCACCCGGACGTGGGATAGGAAGCCTATGCAGCTTGAAAGAATTCTTTGAATAACGATGAGTTGTTTCCTTCTCCAAGTTGCTGGGAAGATTAATGATAGATATCGCCTCGAATGGGCATTTCTGTAAAAGAATAGAATCATATTTAAAACAATCGTATAAGTATAACAGCATATGAAGAAAAGAAAATTATGTTTTGTACCTTGACACAGATACCACATCCGATACATAGCTCTTCCGATATAGAAGCTATTTTACTATTCGGAGTAACCTCTATACAGAGCTTCCCCATTCTCACTACTGGACACGAGCGTTTGCATTCTTGCCTACACCTTTTCGGCTTACATTTATCAGAATTTACAATGGCTATTCGAGTTAACCTGTCGGTCTCTTCCATCGACTTCTTCGGAGGCATTTTGACGAGATTTTCTGGTGGCCAAATCTATTTTATACAAATAGCATTATTGTTAATAAATCGTCTACCGAAGCATTTAGAAACTATCAATCAATCGTATACAGCATTATTCAAAGCTATTGTGCCACTTGAAGTTTGTACATTCATTTTATTTCTATCAATTCCTATGGTACAACCATCTTTAACTGGTACAATACTTTTGAATAACACTGTATACTAATATATTCGTGACTTTCAATGTTAAATACATGTACAATATGTTACTACTGAATGAATGTTCCAGCGTAACTGAATAATAAAAATATTACAAAAAGTAATGTAACAACAAAATATCTATTTAAGGAAAAGAGTCTAACAAAAAGCATAAGGAAGAAATTGTAATATAATGTAAAATATGACACAGATCTAAAAAATTAAATATTTCAAACAGTAATATCATTAAATTTTTATGACTGTAATATTATAAAAGATGCTGCGTGTTATTATAATTCCTAAAAGAAGCGTTATTTGTGACCAACAATTATTCAAGTGTAATTTCTCAACCACAAATTTAACCTATATTCATAGGCTAACCATGCTGGCAACATATGTTGAGATTATAAATCTATTATTGTTTAATATTTATGAACGACATTTATGTTTAAAGAGACAAATACCATTATTCTATAAAGTTACCTAAAAAGTCAATATTTAGGAGAATTTACCTGTCAAGAATGAAAACGTGGAGGTGATTCCTTCGTACCGACCTCGTTGTACAGGTCCAGTTTCATTAAAGGGCGGCCATTCACATTTCTGTCAAAAAATACTCTACTCGCTCCGAAATCGCCCAAATAAATTACTTTACAATAAGTATTGATAAAAAATCGGCATAAACAATTCTATATACAAAATTGAATAACAATGTTATAATTAATTATAATTTTGCAAAATATTTCCGAGACTAATTTTAATCTTAATAATTTTCAGAGAGTTTACAACAAATCTGTTAATGAAAAGCCGAATAAATTAATCCTGATAAAGAAATGCTACTTATGATTAAATAGCGATATTATTTTTATAGATAATAAAATATTAATTCTCTAAAGATTATTTCAAATTCTTACCATTTGTAGTATGCCGGTTATGGACATGTTTCCTAAAGGTCCAACCATATTTGCCCAATGTACGTTCGGGCGTGACTCTTGACCAATAAGACAACGCAAATACTTGTGGACGCTTTGTACCATTGGTCGGTAGTTAGTGTTCGAACGTGCGTTCGTGAGCGACTGGACTTTAGGCCACGTTCACATTCATTATATAGGCAGCTTTTCATCATACCCTAAAGGCATCTTCACAGCTTTGCCGAACAAGTCGTATTAATGACAAATAGGATATCTTATTGGTCAAAATTATTCCTGATAAAAGATTCGACCAATCAGGAGTCTGATACTTTAGTCGTAAGACTCCTGCGACAAAACTATAAAAGCTCCATAGGTTATGAAATTCTTTTGAAAATAGCAAGATGTCCGCCGGGATATTACGAATATCGCTAACCAACAGTAGTGGGTTAATCATAATTTTTATGGTCATATGAATATTTTATAACAGGTATACTTTACGTATATTAATGAATTTTACAGTGTTGACTCTTGGGAATCTTTTGAGACCCTTTGGAGCTTATTCTTCTCAACGATTGAAGCTGTCAACACAGTCCCAACCTCAAATCCAAAGGACAGAAGGTATATATTAAATGCTGTGATACACTAGTATTTAATAGCTACTTGCAAAGATTAATGTTTCCATTGCAGAAGGTGAAGTATCTTCAATAGATCCTTTAAAACATCCTGATTTCTTCGGAGTACATCAACTTTTTACAGTAAAAGACTTGTTCGATGCTAAGGTACATTTTGGGCACAAGAAAGGATCCCTGGATGATCGAATGCGGCCTTTTTTGTTTGGTTCTCGCTTTGACCATTTAATCATTGACTTGGATCAAACAGCAGAGTTCTTAAGAGCAGCATTAAACTTTACAGCACACGTTGCGTTCAGAGATGGAATTATACTGTTTGTCTGTAGAAATCCCCAGTTTTCTTATCTGGTGGATAAAACTGCTAAAGAGTGTGAAGAGTTCTCTCATACGAAAAAGTGGAGAGGTGGAACATTTACAAATTCTACGATGGAGTTTAAATCTACAACGCGACTTCCTGATCTTTGCATATTTTTATCAACGCTCAATGGTGTACTGCTGGAGCATGCTGCAGTTCGGAATGCTGCAAAAATGTGTATACCCACTGTGGGAATCGTAGACACTAACTGTAATCCAAATCTGATAACTTATCCTGTTCCAGGGAATGATGATTCTCCATCCGCCATAGAACTTTATTGCAAATTGTTTAAGATGGCAGTGCTTCGAGGTAAACAAGTGCGACAAAAATTAATAGAACACTCTCAAAAATGAAATGACAAATAGCACACTTTTAAAATTTATGTATAAAGTATATGCGAGTCTGTAGAAGGAGTATATAAATGTATAAAAACTTGTAATGCAACTGGTTTTTAAGCAATAATTATACCCTGGTATCAGTGTCTCTTCTTAGGAAAGCTTCTGTATCACTCTGAACTTTTGTCATAAAACCCAGGATCCTCACCACACTGCAAAAGAATTTAACATTATCCTAACAACAGGTACAAACTAAGTGACAATTGAAACCTTCGAAGTATTTGTATTCTATACTTACAATGTGAAAATACTTGGATAGTATACTTTCAAATATGTAATTTGTAAAGAAAGAGGTGTTGAGATCCATACTTCGTGAAGTTCATTTGCCAATGCAAGAGCCATTAGCTCACTGCAGCGTGCAGGACTCACTTTATTCTTTATATTTGAAGACTGTTTACCAAATACCTATAATGAAATAGAACTAAACGTAAGTATGATCTAAGTAAAACATCACTAGAGAAAACATGACTACTACTTACCTCGCCAGGTTTCTCAGTAAAAGCTACAGATAAGAAATCAGTCTGCACAAGACCTGGGCAAATTATTGTTACTGGAATGTTTAAGTTCATTTTCTCTTTGTATAAGCTCTCAAAGTATCCCTACAAAAACAAATCTACGATCAGTTTTGTAAGCAACATGTTAATCTACAGCTATTCCACGAGTAAAGAACCTTATCCTGGGAGACTTATTTAACTTAAAGATTATAGAAAGATGACCCCTCCGAAACCTATTTTACTCATGTATGGATTATACTTTTCTGTCATGGTAACTTACGTGTAGAGCACTCTTTGATGCAACGTATGTAGCAGAAAATGGAGAGCCAGTCAGTACATCTAGACTAGAAGTCACTGCAAAATGGCCATGACCTCTGCTAATGAAATAACGTAACACAATGCGACTCAGAGAAATTATTGAGAAAACGTTCAAGTCGAACATCTCTCTATCAACTCGAAGGTCTATATTTTCCCAAACAGCTCGCTGACTTCTTCCAACATTGTTCACTAGGATATCAATCTATAAAGCATGGAAGATTACATGTAGAGATTTTTAAATTTATTTAGAGTACGATGTACATTACCTGTCCAAATTTCTCAATTACATGCTGAAACGCAGATTCGTGTGTTTCCATCTTAACCACATCGATTACCAGCACTTCTATGTCTTCTTCCTTCAGGCATTTGGATGCTCCAACTTAAAATGGAAGTAATCATTTAAAAATATGCACATAATCTCACCGTCGTACTAAAGAAGAATTAATTCATGGACAGTCTTACCTTCCAAACATTTGTTCTTAACTTTCTCCAATTCTTCTGGTTGATTCGATGAGATAACCAATTTACAACCCACTGAAGCTAATTTATAAGCCAGACATTCTCCGATGCCACTGGATGCTCCTACGATCCACACTACCTTTCCATGCAAGCTTTCTGAAATTGTGTACAGTGGTAAATTTAAGTTTAACTCTATGTACAATACTTTTCACATACCGATTGGTTTCCCAAATATCTCGTTGAATGCAAGCTGCACATTACAATTCAGAAACCAAGGAAATATTAAGTAAAACAGATAGTAAATAAGAACCAGGAAACCTAAGATTGCTAAGAGATCCATTCCAGATGGTCACTACAAAAAAATAGTAAACATTATTGAAAGATATTGATAGGTTATAAAAGTAAAATTATGGAACATCAAGCTTATAATCTAATAAGTTCAATACTATATATCCAGCAAACATATAATTCTATGTAAAATATATATTACATATAAATTTATTACTTCCTTACTCAAAAATGTAAAAAATCAAATTCTTTATATTAAGTCTACCAGAAAGTTTCGTTCGTTTTTAATTAAATATATATAACATTATCGGACAGAAATTTCTGATAGACCTATATATAATGAACAACGTACTAATCACGAGTCCATAAGCATTACCGATAAGATTGCATAATTACATATTCTTATCATAATAATTTTCTCAATGTCGAAAGTGGGATACTTTCAAGTTGAGAGAAAATCGACACTCATTAGAAAATTCAATAAAAATCTCATATTTATTATAAAAACTGAAAAAAAGATTACAAAAAGAAATATAATTAATTGCTTCTCTGTGAAAATTATTTACTTTTAGCATAGCACTGAATCTATTGTAATATATAGTTTTTGTAAAGAAAATAGTTACAAAAATAAGGACACTTGACATTGTATAAGTGCAGTAAGAGAATGAAATGACAGTTCTTCGATCTCATCATTTAGTTTGGTGTAATTCATGAATTTTTTCAAAATTATCTTCAATGCAAAAAATAATTGCATCGCTCATTCGCATCGATTTTACCAATTATTTTTGCAGTCAGCATCCGCGACTCCCATGGTGAGTATTTTTTCATTATTACAATATCCTATATAGCATAGTGTACCAAAATCATTTATCTGTCCGTTTTTGGAATAGCATCTTTTTTTATTCAAATGACACTCATGACACCATTTCAGATGAACAGATGGTATATGTTAAAAATTAATAAAATTCATTTAAAAATCAAGACACACGTACTGCCCAGAAATCTGTCCGAGGGAAGAGTTTGTAGAAAACTCTTTTAGAGAATACACCGTAATATAGGATTGATCCTAAACGGTAATAATAAGGGCAGACTGAAATACGTGAAATAAATAAGTAAAAGCATAAAATACGTTGCAAAGAATATTATCCTAGTGTCTTCAAACTCGAGGTTTCTTTGAATATATTTCTTCGAATGGAGAATTGTCTCCCTGGCATTCAGACTTGCTATTATTGTGTCCACTTCTTTTTCTGCTGGCAGTTGGGGACATTTGTTTCAGACACTCCACATCATTGAAAACTACCTGGGCGCCTCCGCCACTCGTAGGTACAATGTCTCCCTGATGAAAGAAAAGTGTAATTTATTAGATTATGTAATAAACTGTTAAAAATATAGTCATATACTAATAAATACCTTGTATAACTTAGTTTCCAGTTCCCCATCGGTGTCGTGTTCTTGGGCTATTAGACAATATTTGGATGCGCCATCTGTGATTTCCTTAGGATCATTGAGACGCGACACGCTACGTCTTCGATGCATTAAAGGCTGCAGTACTGTTCCTATAGGTACAAGAGCACCAGGACGATGATCCACCCACCTGTCTGCACTTTGTGACCGCCTGTGCCTCGAATTTGCTACAGGAACTTTATCCTACGATGTAAAGATTGTATAAGGATCATGTTCCTATGACTTTTAAGGTAAATGAGTTCCCTCCTAGACAGAATCTTTTTAGATACATTACCCTTCTGGAACGTGCATCTGCAGTAGCTGGTGTTCGACTGACTATATCACCAGAGTCGCTCGTAGTAGAGGGTGGCGGCGAACTTCTAGGTACGGCCGTTAATTGTGTGCTTCCTTCATCGTCTACCAAGATTCTTTTGACAAGTTTTAATTTATTTTCCTTGTCCTTCATCCTGTTCTATAGACGAACAATGAGTAAGAAGTTGTTTTATGCGGAAAATAAGATTTGGCAAAGACGTTCAGGCAGATAGAATTTTGTTTGACTGTACCTGAAGATATTGTTGCTCCTGACGATGCTTCATTTGCAGCTCTCTGTATATCTTGTCAGTCTCCTCTTGTATTTTGTTATTGTACTTTTGTTTTGTTCGTTGCCTTTCGACCATACGTTGATTCAAAAGCATATCCTTTTCCTTTAGCTATTGAAAAAGCATATTATTAAATCATTCCTTTGCATATCATACAAAGTTGATGGAGATTTATAACAAGTTTGAGTTATCAACTTACTTCTCGCTGGAGACTTTTAATCGTTTCATTGGCTCCATTCAATTTTCTAAGGAGACTGTCTATCTGGGATTCTGTCTTGCATAAGTGAGTCTCTAGAGCCGTTACCTACGAAGGTGTACAGTCCATTATATTTTTATTCATACTGTATTATAAGAAGTATTTTATTTATACTCACCTTCTTTTTCTCTTGTGCATTGGCAGCGTTTAAAGTTGCATTTTCAACTTTAAATGACATAAGTTCTTGTTCTGCAGTAACAAGCATCTTTCTGAACTCGTCCTCTGAAAGAATTTGATTTCTTTTTTTAGATATTTTAGAATATATCTAAAATAGGAAAAGATAATAGAAAAAAAATTTACGCTTTTTTTTCAAATCGTCACGCAAAATATTTCTCTTCTCAATGCGTTGTTCTAAGAAACGCATCAGTCCCGTAATGACTTCATCATTATGTGGTCCATTGAGTTCCAATTCTGGGAATGGTCCACCAAGACTGTAGACTAATCCTAAATCAACATCAAGTTCAGCAGCACTCGGTTGACCTTGCTTCTCTAGCCTGGCACGAGCTTCCTTGAATATCTGGTTAAAAATCAAACGTGAATATAAGTCAGACTAAAAATGGATACGATATTCTTATAATAAAATTAAATTTACTCACTCTATTGGCGTGTCTTCGGCCTGGTGTGTAACCCAAATCCAGTTTTGGCGCTGAAGGCTTAGCTATTTGTACTTCCTGGGTCATCTCCGCGAATTTCATAACTTGCTGCAGGTATCACAATTAGATGATTAGTTAATATTAGCAAATTGTATTACAAAAAATGCATGTAAAATATCTATATCAAATTATTTACAATCGTCTCATCGTAGTCGTCCGCTCTTGGATTGGCACAGACAATCATTCTGACCTGACCTTCGCCATCGAAGTAATTTTTGAACAAATGAGTCAATTTCGAGTCTCGATAAGGCACTATTTTATTTATACCCTGAGACTGATTCTCTCTGAGGATTTCTAAGCAGGAACGAAGTGTCATAAGGGAGTTATTAATATTTCCTGCCTCGCGAAGACGCTGTCCTGTATTCTTCGTACGATTCGTACGTTCACTGCCAGCCAAATCAACCAAGGATAGTTGACTTATACATATGACACGCTTGTCTTGGACAACCTGCTCGCCTTGGGAATCCAATGGAGCCTACAAAATTGATAAGAATATTTTCATCTGCAATACATACTTTAGGACCATGGATTAAAATGTCTTACCTGAACAAGTCGTACAGTGAAGACACTATGCGATCTGCTGGATTCAGTATTCAGTGCTGTGTGAGCAACACGACGTCTTCTCTGTCCCCGATGAAACACATTGAAAGCATCATCAGCACTTTTAACTTCAGTTTCTGTTACAGCATGAACATACATGTTTTTGCATCCATCTTCCCGGACAATTTTACTTTGCAAGGGTCTGTGAAATTGTGAGAAATTAAACTATTACTTGTATACTAGTATATAAACATTCGAAAATACTCACTTCGATCTGACATCCTCATCTTCCAGAAGATCGTACACACTGTTATTATAAATTTCCACATACGTTACGAACACAGCATATACATTGTCTTGATCTACCGAAAGAACACAAGACTCGTCAGCTTCTCTAATAGGAGTATTGCCTTCTCCGTCACTGTCTTGTTTACATCTGTGAAGAAAATATATTAAAGAAGACTATATATTATGACTTTATCCCCACAAGTATATACAAGTATTACAATTTGCCGTTTTTCCCATTACGTTGATTGATCAGGACAGCATGTAACTCGTTTTGACGATCTAACATCGCATCTGTATCACTTTGTACGTCAAAACCATTGAGTTTATCTGGTTTAAACACAAATTTCTTTGCTTGATAATTGGCAATGCTATTGAACAAAACATCAAGACATCGAGGCATTATTCCACCATCCCTTGCATCTCCCATCATTGTATACGTTTTGCCACTGCCAGTGACACCATAGGCAAATAACAAGCCATTTCTTCCTTGGATTAAATTTTCTACCAGAGGAAGAGCGACTACGTTAAATACTTCTCTTTGAGAAACATCTTCGGTGAAGATTTTGCTAAATGTTGTTTGTATCTCCTTTGCAACGCCACTACGAAAATTAATGGCTGACTCTGGAGGAGTAATAGCTACAGTCATATCAGAAATAAGTCTCATACACGAGACATCTGTACTATGCTGCATAGGCCTCAAACGACAATATACTTGTACAGGTTCTTTAGATGCAGAATTCTGAAACCTTTGACGTGTCGTTGGTTTGCGTGTCGATGCTGGCTGTTTTACCCTCCTGAAAACATTAATTATATGTACTATGAAATTCGAAAATAACATAAAATAAATGTAATAATGTTTGCAACTATTCAATTTTGCATATTCCAATATTATCATGTTTTCTGCCTTTAATAGTACAAGATCAATTCCCCAAACATTGTAACCTGAGTTCATTTTGACATTAACTTACGCAGAATTCATTTTTATGCCTGCCAGATAGGTTTCTTGATAGATAAGAATTGTAACTCCTCGTAGAAACTCAAAGAAACAACATTGGTTAATCGTTAAATTATTTACTATTCGAACAACAATGCTCAGAAAATTAAAAAGCACAAGGAAACTAAGAAATTCCGTTACGAATGCTGCCATTCACTCAAATTTGAAATTGTATACAGTTGCACGTGTCCCACTGGTTGACCAATCCCGTTCATTCTGGTTGCGTTAGGTTAGTTAATTTTTGCTCCCTCATCCAATCAGATTCTAGAACATTAGTATTATATTTCACGCGCTACAACAGAAATATCAATTATCAATTGGCTGATTCCGTTGGATTATTTCCTGTGATTGGTAAATTGTAACAAGCATTGAAAAAATGAATGCAAACTGCAGTGTTTTTCAATCGACTTCTTTTTGGGTATCAAAGGTAAAATCCTCATTTGCCGTGTCCTCTAGATTAATTCCAAGAATGTAAAAAAAATCTAATTTCTGACTGTTTACTTTTATATATTATTCTTATTCCGATTTAATTAGTACTGATATAAAGGAATTGATCAATCGCAAATATTCCTTAGAAGTAAAATCGTCTGTGATTTGTCAATTCCATTAGATCCGTGGTAACTACCCCTTGAATTTTGATTTTAATCAGCCAATACAAAGTCGTGTTGCACTACGCAGAAAATGTTAAAAAATATGAAATGGTTTGTCGTCGAACGTCATTGGATAACAATGGGACCGTTATATTTTTCAAATGTATTTTTAATTTTCTGTGAATCTCATAACAAAAAACAATGGTAAAGTAGCTTGTAAAGTATTAATTGATTTATATAAATCAATTGTAATAGTTTGTGTAGTGATCTGAATCTCTAGTTTCAATATAATAATGTAATTGAAACTTTGTATAGCGTCACTGTGTATTTTTGTTTGGAAGGATGACCTTATTTAAAATCAAGTAAAACCCCTGTGGGTTTTGGAGTCTTCTTGTTTGGATCAGAAAGTCAGGATCCTTTAAGCAAAGAGACGACGCTTCGCTTGGGCAAGTTATAATTATAAAACATGTTGGCGACTCCTAAAGGGAAAAGCCAGTTATATTTGGCTTCGTCTCTTTGCGATGGCTTGGAGGATAATAATATAAAGTAAGTTTTTCTTGAACTTCTACAAGCTTTAGCAATTGTTTGATACTGGCAATTTATTCTATGCTTTATTTTCATCTTTTTTATTATAATAGGCAAGTTACAACACTGTTATTAGTCAAGGAAGCAAATCCTAATGTGTTAATTCCATCGCAGGGCATTACACCCTTTCATTTGGTTATTGGTAATGATTCTGAAACATTTGCAGAGGAAGTCACTAAGTTATTTTTACGTCATGGAGGCAATCCTAATGTTAGGTACATTGTCACTTATCATTTGTTTTTATGTATTATGTATATTTTCTAAAAATGTTAAGTATCGCTTAACAATTTCTAACGATAATATAATGTTTCAGGTCAGTGGATGGTATGACCCCGGTCCATGTGGCAGCTGCATGGGGTCGAGTTGGAGTATTAGACATTTTATTAGCACATGGTGGTAATCCTTTAAGTCTAGATGACGATGGACGCAGTCCATTTCATTATGCCTATGATGGAGCATATTATGATGCAATCGCAGTACTTGGAAAGTACTGCGGTGATCAGGATGAAGATGACGATGACAAGCCAAAGTATAAGTTGACATTAGGTAAAGATTTAAATATTGAGCTTACGTAGTAGAAATAAGATTTCTAATACAATCTAATTTTTGTCCCTAGAAAAAATTCGAATTAACAAAAGAAATATTGTGGAGGAATATGTCATCTCCGACACTTCCCAATTTGATATGAAATCTATAACTAATTTGACAAGCTCTATTCCGTCTGAAGAAGCAACGTATTCCTCGACTGCCCCAAAGTCTACGGATGTTCCAGAAAAATGTCTGGATTACAGAAATACTCGTGACACAACAACTACGGATGACGAATCCTTTGGTAGCAGTAACTTTATCACTCTTCGACGACATCAATTATGCCTTCCAAAGAGTAAAAAGAAAAGGGTGTCTAAAGCAATAGACATGACGGACATTGAGTTCCATCAGGTCGAACGAAGCGTCGAAGATGAGAAACTTCTAGTCAATGAAATTATAAATCGACTTTCAGCATCTTTTGCTGACAACTCGCCGACAGTCTATGACTACTTCAACGTTCCTGTCAAGGCTGAAGGAGAACGAATGCCAAGGATAAGTTCTCCAAAGAATGATGTTTATGTTCCTCACAATATTCTTTCGGAAAGTCCGAAAGTCCCAACAAAATTAGTAGAATCGAAAAAGGTAGAGACATCTCAATCTGTTAGGAAGAAAATAGGAAACCAATTTTCTTACAATACTCCACGCAGAATAAAGCCTAAGAAGAAGTCTGAGTCAGTGCCAAAGAAAAATCCCTGCAGCATCTCTGCAAATGTTTGCACTCCCCGTAACAACACACCTGTTAATAAATTAGCAAGGACCCCTAGTCGACTGCCAACGAAATTGACTTATTCGCCAGATTGTTCGATTGTCAGCAAGTCACCAAATTTTAGAATACCTTCAAATTGCGAAAGGAAAGTAAGAGCAACGAAAACGCCATCCTTGCAGAAAAAGAATTCTCCAAAGGTCTCCAGAATCTGTTACACTCCTGGGCAACAAAGAACCCGATCCAGGATACCTTCAGAGTCGAGATTACCTAGATTCGTGGAGAATCCTAATATACAACATCAGACTTCAAAATCAGTGGGAAGATCGCAACCTACACCAAAATCTTTGAAGGATCGAAAAACTCCAAGAAGTGCTATCTCAAAGAAAACACCGAACTCTTTGAATCCTAAGAAGAAACGTGAGAATGTGACGCCACTGAATAAAACTTATTCCAAAAAGGATCTAGTGCCATTCTCTCCGGAGCTGGATAATGCTATTTTATATCAAGACTATAGAAATTGTACGAAGAAAGGGATAGCTGTCAAACTAGAGGAATCCATGTACGATGAAGATACTCAAACCAAGTGTCCATCTTATCATATTCAAGATGAGACTATAGACAGAAGAGATTGGACGCTTGCTTCAAATTTAGAATGCGGTAAGATGTCTGAGATCCTTGCTGGCCATATGAAGTCTTGGAGAAATATTGAAGAGACTATGAGTGAAAATGAACAACTGATAACTGAAGATAATGATAGTGACAAAAGAGTGTGCGTGGATAATAAATTATTACCGGAATTAAATAGGAAGCATATTGAAATATCAGGAATCAAATCTCTACTCACCGAGGAGAGTTCGATGGAGAGTTTAGTGAGAAGCAGACTTTTTGGTCTAAATGTAGAACGAAATAGAACTTCGAATGCTTCTGATATAAAATATGACAAGAAAATGGTGAATACGTTACAACATAATAGGGTAAAATCTCCAATCGATCGGTTTTCTCATCGGTATAGAGATTCTACTAGTAGTGATACAGATAGACAGACGTTGTCAGATTATGGAAGTGGCAATTATTCTTGGTCCAGTAATCAATTCTACGAGGAGGAGTGTAGCTGTAGAAGAGCTAGGGATTCAGAAATGATATCCGAAGACTTGACGCAGAATGGAGATCTTCGTCTGTCCACCGGATCGGATAGATTTTCGGGTACGTTCATGTCCTGTTACGGATCATTTATCAGTGTCGAGGAAGAATATAAATACGAGGATGCAGAGATGGGTATCGTTCTCTTGGAGCGCAGACTTCGCGTACCACCTCCTTGGTAATTTGTCAATTTCATTAAAACATTCCAATATATGTTTTTTAAATACAATTTTCGAGATAAAATATTGTACGTTTGATTAATTGATGACGGTTCACTTAATACGATCTCCATATCAACAGAACAGATCAGAACATACATTTTCTATAAATTATTAGACATCTAGTAATTTTTTATTAACTCTTAAGTCGCATTTTCATTAGATAATCAGATTTAACACTGTTACGTAATCCAACTAGTATTTCGCTTATCAATGTACGATGATTCATTTTCATCTTTATCTTCCAGTGTGTTAAGCAATATGGAGCCAAGATCAAGACCTAAAAATAAGAATAATCAGGTGGACGAAATAGCCGAAACTCTTAAAAAAGAATTGAATATTGAAGAGCGACCCGAACAGAAAAGTGCCAAGAAGAAGAGTCCTCCAGGCTCGGGAAAGAAAAATTCAAAGACAGGAAAAAAGAACGCTCCGAAAGAAGATGACAACAATGCCATTTCTGATCCAGTAGAAAATTATATCATAAAGCCTTTAAAGAGCTTGGAGGCGGGTCGCAAACTGGAACTGGAAGCTTTTCAATGCTTTGCAAATCCAGATGAGAATTCTAAATTTGCACGTGGTAATCGAATTGGTCAAGCACCCAAGAAGGAGTTCTTCAATTATCTTCTACTGGATTCAAGAGTCACACAGGATCTTCCTCGACGGGGTAGAACTTTTTCTTTTGTTCAGCAGTGGAATATATTTTGCGATGCCATTTTCTACGTGGGTAAAGGTAAAAGAAATCGGCCCTTTTCTCACTTTTATTCAGCCACTCCTATGTACGATAAAGCAGCATCCATGCAAATTGCTGGCAAGATTCGATATATCGTTGATATATGGAAAAGTGGAAATGGGGTAGTTTCTCTTCATGTTTTTCAAAATACTATAGAGGACGAGGCATTGACGCGTGAGGCTTGTATGATAGATGCGTTGGGTTTGAAGAAATTAAAAAATGAAATATCTGGCACGTACTATGGTCCAGCTGCTGCATGGAGCAGTAAAGATAAATGCAAATTGGGCACATTTTTATTACAAGAGGCTTTGCAAATTTATATGCATGAAGGGGAAAGACAAATTCATAGAAAACACATCTAATCTTAATAGTAAGACTTAGCTAATGGTACATAGTCAATTATATGAAGATTCCTTATGGGTATCATTATGATAGAACATACAAAGACTGTATATTTTATATGGCTTATACGTAGAACCTAATAGTTGATAAGAGACAAGAATAGGAACTATTCACTTGTATGTTTGTAAGTAAAAATATAATAGTTATCACTCGTACAAATCAAATTTTTAGCATTATAAAGATCTATGATATTTAAACATTGTGATTCTATCGAGTCAATTTTAAGTGTTCTAAAAGAACGAATATTAGGCTGTGCAATTTTGATTTGTAAATAAAGAATTTTAACAAAATATTTGTTAACTGCTAAACATTTGTTTTATTAATGCGACATGATTACAATTATGTTTAATGAAATAAAACTAATTCATTTTTACAAGTATGGACGATCCATAGGAGTTTTCTTAGCTCTGTTGTCCCTACTTCTTGGATACCATCTGTGCTTAGTAGTGTAAGTTAAGTTGGCAAGCTCTTGAACAATTTGGTCAGGTTTTGGCTTGCTAAATACTCTAGCTGTATCAGCATCTTCAACTTTTAAAACAGACGTAGAAACGACTTTTGTTTCTGGTAAAGGTTTTGACAACTTGTAAGGAAATGGTTGCTCTGGATGCCAGCACACTGCCGTCCCATCATTGGCAAACACAATTACTTCTTTAGGCAATGTACTAAATCTTGCTTTTTGAACACTCCACGAGTGTCTCACGGACCAAAGTAACCGAGCTGTAATATACATCTGCAACAAGTTATAATGAAAGGATTCATTTAATATCTATGTTACTTCTACTATTTCAAAGAATATTATACATACATTTATTTTCGATTACACAAGTGTACTCCAAATGCTGCACAAGATTGTAGGTTAAGCCTGGAAAATTAAATTTTGTTGACACAATTCATAACATACTGACACAATGTCACGTGTCGGTAGGACATCCAAATTTTTATTCATAATAAAATTTACCGTGTAAAAATGATCTTCCTTGTTGCCTTCTTACGATAATTGAATTATTACATGAATTTCAGGAAAAATTTTGATTCTGTCGATTGCTCTGTTGATGCTGGGAAACAAGTCTTATTTGCAGATTGCAACAAGATCTGGTAAAGAACAAAAGATTTAAAACCGAACTGTATAAATATTTTGTTAACAGATAAAATAAATATTTACCCAAAGAATTAATGAATTAGAAGTAATTTTCAGTGATTTAATTCATTAGGACACTTATTTGATATTTAAACAAATATGTTGCATCGACTCTATAGTCCACTAGTACTTCATGTCCATGAAAGACGACTATTGTGCCGAAATCCAATATGGAGTGCATTTGATGACTGGACGTGTATTCGGAAGGATTTATTGTTTAATCATCGTTCCGGATTACAACTGATTCTGAACAAAACCAACCAGTGCATCGAGTCTTCTATTATTTTTCACATTCGAAGAAGTTCCAGAAGAAGGGAAAACGTATCAATTAAGCACGTAAAGGAAATGAAAAATCGATCCTATTAACCTCAGAATCAGGAAGCTCTTTGAGGATCTGAGAGGATGGATCAAAATTAATATCATTTATATACAATAACGAAGACTTTGGAAAGATCGTCAAATTATTTTCCTACGAGACGACTAAGACCTAGTTTTGAAGTTCAAGATGGACCTCCATGGCAATTAATGTATTATATATACTTGGGAATTCTTTCGAAATGGTTTCTTTTATAAGAGCAATAATATCAAGGTTTTTGCTCAGTACAAGATTCGTAAGACGAATTGTGTGGAGCTGTCAGATCTAGACTGACAGATAAGCAAGTTCAGACTCTTAATTTTTTATAAAGATTTGTATTATTCTGTACTGGATCATGTATAGTTTTGAAGGTGATTATCGACGCAAGCCACAGCAAAACTTAGCTGGTGCAAGTCGTAGAGACGAGAAGGCTGCTTTACTACAGCATGCTCAATTGGAAAGGCTCAAAAGAGAACAGCAGCGTAAGAAGCATAATTCAGCCGTTAAGGTGCAAGCTCATATCAGAAGCTTTGTCACACGGCAATTAGTCCGCAAGCAAGAAAGAAAAAAATTTGATGAGACAGAACAAAAGTTTGGCAGCAGACAACCCGATCTGTTGGAACTCGTTCCGTTCATTCAAAGGGTTTTGTTTTTTTATGATCCTGCGGAAGATGCAAACAGACTTCTCTGGGTTCTTCAACGTTTTTTAAAGTATCAAAAAGAAATCAAGGAACTTTGTGGAAATTCTACCGAGTGGCTGTGGAGATTACGGTAGCTCAATTCTTCATAGTTTCAATTTGACATACTTAAAAATATAATCTGATTAATTCAATATTTAATTTGATTTATTACTTATTCTAGATGGATCCTACGCGTATGCATGCAACACACTGTTGCAGCAATTCCTCCAGATGCAGTACAATCTCTCGCCATACCTTTACGCGTACTGGAAGTGTTTACTGTGCGAGAAGACACAGAAAAAATCTTAAAGGAGAAGACAGATCAACATCTCGAAGGCATATTTATTTATTTGGCGAAAAATAAATATTTTGAGCAACTGAGGAAATTAATAGACTTGAAAGTTCCTCCGATGCTTGACGCCAGTCCTGTTCCTCCAACACCAATGGCCAAATGTCTTCTGGATATGATAAAACGTCCTCTAAGCCTAGTACACCGTCTGGAATACAACAACGAATTTTCCATGTTGGTTCTACGTGAACTTTGTGGAAACATTCTTTCCCCAAGAATGTCAGAATCTGTCAGAATGCTTGTTATACCAGCGTTATCAGAATTCAGAGAGTTTCCTTACTCTCAACTCATCGACTGTATAAACCGATTAGGTACTGAGCCAACTATCAGTTTACTCTACTCTGTTCTTTCCTTGGAGCCAGTAGGATTTTGTAAGTATATATTTTTAATACATAATAATTTGTTATCAGACTCCTAAATTACAGCATATAAATAATTACAGCTCCTGGAAAATCTAGAGATGTGCTCATGAACTATCTCCAAGTTCTGGCATCACTCAGTTCCACAATAACTCCTCCACCGGCTGATCAGAGTATAGACACAGCCGGTGATTCTGACAGTGAAACGGATACGGAGATGATTGATCAAGGTCAAACAGATATTTTACATCAATGCATAGAAATGTTGAATGGACAGCATCGCGTTCATGGGATACTCGTGGCGGTCGATCGCAGCGAGGATCCTGTTGTGCTTCAGCCATTGTGCCAATTATGTCACAACCTCCTCATCACAAACAAGCTAGCCATCCACAAATACAAACTTCTCTATATGCTGGCATTTAAGCCCGCCTTTCTAAGACATCTCTGGAGCGCGCTCTTGACAGTTTGTCAGACTTCCCTTTTCGGTGGAGCCACGCCGCTTCTGCAAATCATATCTCGGGGTATAGCACTGTCCGCAGAAGATACTAAGAAGATAGTTCCTCTATTGGCCGTCTTTTGCTCGCTATTTAGCCTTCTCATTGCAACCCTCCACGATACTGAATTTTTTACTGAGGTGACTGTGGATAAGCCGGATAACGGAGGCCAACAAGCGATGCCGTTTTCTACCTCAGCCTTGGTGCCGCTCTCCACGCATCTTAAAGGAGTTTGTCTAGGTCTAGTGGAGTTAGCCTTCCCAGACACAAGACCCACAGTGCGCGATGATTACAAGAACGCTGTCCTAGGAGCCTCGGCTTCGGTTCAGACGCAGCAGAACACTCAGATGTGGGCACATCTGTTCAAGGTCACTGTAGGACTTCTACGACAACTACATACTCGTGATTTAAGGAGGCAATTCTGTCCGGATAATCACTGGATAGCGTCCAACATTGTGATACCTCTGGACAAACCCCAGGATTTCACATTCAGACGCAGAAGACTTAGAGGTTATGTTCCTTTCCAAGGTCTACGGGCCTTCACCAGAGAAGAACTTGAAGAAGGTCCTCCTTTATCGACTAAAGAAGTCAGAACGCTGACTCTTCTTCGTGAAATACCTTTTGTCGTTCCCTTTAATGACCGGGTAGTCGTCTTTCAATCTCTTATTTATAGAGATAAATTGGAACAGCAGAGTGAACTCACTCAGTTCATGCAGGGTCCATCGATACAGATTGCTGTTAGAAGAAATTATCTTTATGAAGATGCCTTTGAGAAACTATCTCCAGAAAACGAACCTGAACTGAGATTGAAGATGAGAGTACAGTTAGTGAACACAGCTGGACTGGAAGAGGCTGGAGTTGACGGAGGTGGACTCTTCCGTGAATTTCTCTCTGAACTCCTGAAGACGAGTTTCGATCCTAATCGTGGCTTCTTCAGACTGACCAAGGACAATATGCTCTATCCGAATCCTACAGTTCATCTTTTGGTCGACGACTTCCCTAAGCACTATTACTTCATTGGTAGAATTTTAGGAAAGGCCCTCTACGAGAATCTTCTAGTAGAATTACCTTTTGCAGAGTTTTTCTTATCAAAAATCGTTGGCAGGCAATCTGATGTAGATGTGCATCATCTTGCTTCGCTGGATCCAATTATGTACAGAAACCTTCTCTACCTAAAAAGCTACAAAGGTGACGTGACCGACCTGGGTCTTGACTTCACAGTCCTCTCCGATGAGCTTGGTGAGAGACGAGTCGATGAACTAAAGTCAAGTGGTGCCAATATTACTGTGACAAATCACAATAGGATTGAATATATACATCTGATGGCCGATTATAAACTCAACAAACAAATCAGAGCCCAGTGCTATGCATTCAAGCAAGGTATCAGTAACGTCGTCCCCTTAGACTGGCTTCAGATGTTTAATAATAAGGAGCTCCAAGTCCTAATCTCAGGAGCTCAAATACCAGTGGATGTAAATGACCTGAAGCTTCATACGAATTACACTGGGGGTTATGCACCAGATCATCCGACCATCGCTGCTTTTTGGAAAGTTGTCGAGGAATTCAACGACCAACAGAAAAGTCAACTGCTCAAGTTTGTCACAAGCTGCAGTAGACCTCCTCTTCTTGGATTTAAAGTAAGTAATGCAATTAAAGCACACGATTTGAAATTCGATTATCCTTCGTAACTACATAACACAATTATTTGTCTTGTGCTGTAGGAATTAGATCCTCCTTTCTGTATCCAACTGGCAGGCAGTGTGGACAGACTTCCAACTTCTAGTACTTGTATGAATCTCCTGAAGCTACCAGAATTTCCAGATGAGAAGACACTTCGTGAAAAGTTACTCTATGCGATACAAGCAGGAGCTGGATTTGAATTGAGTTAGATACTAGGAAGAGAAACTAGGGGATCTAAACTGGTGAAACATGCGACTGTGAATACAGTAAAGTATCACGTCTATGTCTTAGGATTTAAACGAAGCTATCTTGGGATATTGGGAAAATTCTAGGCAGGTTTCAATGAGCTATACAGAGTTAGGTGTATTCCTACTTGTCGAGGATGACCCTGGGCGCTTGGACGGTTCCATAGGTACTTGCTGTCGAAGAACAATAATGACTGCCAGGACAAAGGATTGTACCAAGGGGCCAATTATTTAGAGAAAACTTGTCGCAGTGCGTACTAATTCGGTGCCGACTTAAACTAGAGACTTCTAAAGATAGGATTAAATGCGTCTTAACGAGTTTCCCGTCAACTCCAGACGAAGGATATCAGGATAAAATGGTACATCCTGTTAACATACAATAATATATTTTTCGTTGCAACTTTTCAGCCTGTGGCTCTACCGTACCTTGTAAATTCTGTATATTTTTATGTTTTGTATTCGCCGTATGTCCATCTACTTATTGTTTACTGTTATTAATGTAATTTACGTAAAACTGTAAATGTATCTATTTATGTAGTAGAAGTTATATCGGTGTATATAAAAGCTAACACATGGATCGTTGAGATTTTAAGGGTGAATTAAGATTTGGGATTTCTTGCTTCTTCTTCCTACCTGTTATCCAATCAATTATTCATCACAAGGGTTTGAGCATTTGCCCTACGAGTGACGGTAACTTGCCTACTAATATTAAGATTTCAAAATCGGAATATTTTCACATATGAACTTGTGTCTTCTTCCTAATATATCCTGATTAGGGGGAAAAATATAATGATGGATCATCTATAATTTCAAGGTGAAACTTCGGAGTACGCGAGCGATCTCGTAGATGGTAGCAGCACTGACGTCGTCAGAACTTTTGCCATTTGCACGTAATAAATAGAAGGCACATTTGAACGTGGTAAAGGTTATGTCATTCGCATAACATGGCGACTTACGATGCTACTCTCTGTCACAGGATCCTCGAATATAGGATCTACAAATGCTCGAGTTATTCGTCCACCTATGTGCCCGAGTGAGTATACAGTGATTACTTCAGCAAGTAGAAAACTAAACGAAGACCTGTCATGGGAAGGGACTCTACTAAATATCTACCATTGGTCTCATGTACAAGTCTAACCTGAAGGAGGAAGTCTTTTACGTTGAGAAATATTAAGGCGTCACCCTCAGAAACAGTATAAAGTATTTGATTATAGTTAGCTGGTGCAGGGGAACTTTGGCTTCAGATGTCTTTTTTTTCTTCCAGAAACATACTTGTCGATAAACCTTCTGATCAGTCATCACGTTGGTCATCTGACAATGACAATCATCCTCAGGTAAATTTAATCCTTTCGTATCTTGGCAATTATGTATTTCAGTTTAAAGATTGAATTGTTATTCCATTGTTATTATTTTTTAGTTCCTTATTCTCAAGCTGCAGCGTCCGGCAATTGTCAAAACTATTACCTTTGGCAAGTACGAAAAGACGCACGTTTGTACCATTAGAAAATTCAAGGTTTACGGTGGTATGGATCCGGATAACATGATGGAATTATTAGAAAGGTATTGTAATGGAAGTAGTTTTATTATGAACCGTAGCAGGGTGCTTGGAAAATATAATTGTATAATTTACTATGATGAATATCTCTTAGTGGTTTAAGAAATGATTCAGTGCCAGAGACCTTTGATCTGAAGCATGTGATAGGTAGCGAGGAGAACTATTTCCCATCAAGATATATAAAAATTCTCCCATTACAATCTTGGGGTCCAAGTTTCAATTTTTCCATTTGGCACGTTCGTCTTGCTGGCAATGACGATCCCACAATTGTCAAGCCCAGTATTGAGTGGGTCAATTCGGTAAGAATCACCCCCAACATTTATAATTCTAAGGTTTAGATAGAATTCATGATTTTCTGCAAAATTCAATTGCGTTTATCTACAATAGAAAAAAGTTTAAATCGATTAAAAAGCTAATCCTTATGTTTCAGTATCGTCAGAGAGAGGTAATAAGACTGTGTATGAAGCATTTTCGGCGACTTGAACAACCGGAGGTTGTAGAAACAATTCAAAGAGTTACTGGTGTACCTCTGGAAGATCCTCGATTGTCTGTCTTGTACGACTTACTTGTGACTCAGGGCGATCATTGTCAGGCTGAACGATTTATCACAAGCGCGGTAACCAGTGAGTCTTATGACTGTGCAATAACACAAGAATATAGCCCAAAGTTGGAATATTCAATAGAATATGCAAGAATAACATAATAAAACATTGCAGTAGGACTCTTGAACGATTATATAAATGCTCAATCTTATCGAGCAGTTTGGACAAAGCTCTCGTCGAGTGAACCAAAACCAGGAATGCGAGGAGGTCATCAGATGGTATTAGATCCCTCTACGGAAGAGCTCTATTTGTTTGGAGGTTGGGATGGAAATCAAGATCTTGCAGATTTTTGGACGTACAATATTAGCGCTGGAAAGTGGACACTAATTTGTCGAGACACTGAGACTATGGTAAATACATAGGATCAAATCATACAGGTTAGGTTTCGCTTGTGACATTGTCTAAGGTATCTGAATTCTAGGGTGGTCCCAGCGCGCGTTCTTGTCACAAAATGTGTCTGGATCCATACAAACGTCAACTGTACACATTGGGTCGTTACCTGGATACTCAGTATCGTTCACCGGAAAACCTTAAAAGTGACTTTTATATGTACGACCTCGCCACATACAAATGGACTAAAATTTGCGAAGATACCGGCGCCGTTGGCGGACCACAATTAATTTTTGATCATCAGATGTCCATAGATTCTGATGGTAGGGCTATATACGTTTTTGGTGGACGTGTTTTGGTTCCATTAGTAAGGTATGTCTTGCGAACATTAATAAATTACATTATTCAGCGATCACTTTACATAAATTGAACTGAACGATGCTTCTTTATTTTATATGCAATTAAGTTCCTATCTTTTAGTACTGAAGATCAAGGAGTGGTAGTCAATTCCAACGAGCCTATATTCTCAGGACTGTTTTCTTATAATATGCGAACAGGTGCTTGGACAAAGTTAGCTTGCGATATAGCAAGGCCAAATCTACCAAACGAACCAACGATTAGATCAAGAGTTGGACATTCCATGTTGTTTCACACAGTCAGTCTTTCTTGCAATTTATTTATTTGACTTTTACATCACTTTTAAATGCCTTGTACGTGAGCTTTGTCGTTACTGCTCTTAGGAATCCAGGAAATTGTATATTTTTGCGGGACAAAGAAGCAAGGAGTACCTGACTGATTTCTTCACCTACGACGTTGACGTCGAACAATTGGAACACATAACACTAAGAGATTTCGGTACCAGAGATTCTACTCATGTACCTGCTGCTGGTTTCACACAGAGAGCTACGATAGATCCAGAACTTGGAGAAATTTATGTTCTATCGGTGAGTCATTTCTAGTGAATTATATCTTATTTCACTTTTTATTACTGTACTTGGACGAGAACAAATGAACGACTAAATACTTCTCAGGGTTTGAGTAAAGACAAGGATAAGAGGGATGACAATGTACAGAATTCATTTTGGGTCTATAGTATCAAGAATAATAAATGGTCTTGTATTTACCGTAACGAGAATGTCGGCGAGAAGTACTGGAGTAAAATGCAGGATTATGAGCCATGTCCGAGATTTGCTCATCAGTTAATATACGACCACGTGAATAAGGTACAACCTTATCCTTATAACGCAACTATCATTGAACGAGAAGAAATTGACTATGCAAATTATTTACGTAGGTTCACTATCTATTTGGCGGTAACCCAGGTCGATCCTGCTTGCCAAAATTGCGGTTAGATGATTTTTGGCAATTGCGGCTTTGCAGACCTTCGCACGAGGAGATATTAAGGAAATGCAAGCTCATAATAAGGAAGCACAAGTTCGAGGAGTTGGCCCTCAGAAATAGTATCGAGGCCCTGGAGTATCTGCAAACACAAATCTCAGAAATCATTGATCACAACGACGAAGAGCAAACCAAAGAGGTATCAATAATTTTAATCGATCAATCGTATGTAGTCCTATGTATTCCTTTGCAATACAGGTTAATTTTACTTTCGTTGCTTGTTCAGTTCCAGCTCCTGGTTTCCGTCCTTTTTCAAACAAAGGATCATCCGGATTCTACTCTAGACGAGACCTCCAGCACAGACTCCTGGAACTCATCATTGGGTAACATCCTTACGACACATAAGAACCTTACTCCAAGGGATATACACATCCGTAGAAGAGAACTCTACGACAAGCTTACAGAATTCTTTCCGGAGAACCTAACGCAGCCCAGGGCAAACCTTATCGACCTTCTACCATTGTGATATTGTCGTGGATAAAACCTAGATGGAAGTCGAGGAAATATTAAATGCGGGAAGAAAGAACCCTTTCGATTCGTACTACGCGTTAGCACTGCTCACGGGATTAATATATCCTTCAGGAGTCGGTGAGCTCGTACCAAGAAACGTTTATAAATAGATACGAAAGACTAATTACGTTTAAATCGGATTCTCTCTCTTTTTTTTTTACATTCTCGATAAGAGAAAGAAATCCCATAATTATTTAGTTTTACGATCTTTTTTCTTTTAAACATTCATTTTGATAACGGCGTGATAAACTCCATTCGATGCTTCCAGGTCTGTTGCACAGATATTCATTGTTTTTCAATGATCCTAGATGGAAAGAAAAATTTATTTTTTTTTTTTAATTACTCCTGCTCTCTTAAACACACACATATATATATACAGACACATATATTTTCTCTCTTTTTGTTTCTCACTGTTAATTTCTTACTACTTCGAACGTTGATCTATGCTTTATTACTTGCCAAGAATACATTGCGCCAAGCAATTGTATGCTAACCGTATGTTCAGGTTTCCTGAATGGAAACGCATCACGATTGCAATACTACAATAAATTATCATGAATTTCTTCGGTGCGTCATATTAACAATGGTAAGCATGCAGGAGGATGAAAATATAAAGGAAAGCAAGAGGTGGGAAAAAAGATAAAAGAAGAAAACAACGTGTTAAGCGAATCTATACACACAGGTTAATATACATGTAGCAAGGAAATGTCTTTAAAGTGTACGACAAGAAAGATTAACGCGTCGCGCTCTACTCTAGCATTGTAAATACTTCTTTAGGTTTAACGGACGTTACGAGTTTTTACGATTCACTTGAAAATTTTATTCCAAGCGGACCGGGTCGAGCCGACACCGTTATTTTAGCTTTAGCACGTGAAGAAGCTACAGACACTCGAATATCCATGAAGGATGCCCACGACCGTGATTAGGAATCCTGGTAGTCTCGCTAATTTCTACCTCGGAAAGGACTTTTGTCATCATTTGGATTATCTGGATTGCACTGGCCGTTGAAAGTGTTTCGAGTGCTTCGATTACTCCAGGATTATATTATGTACCATTTCTGTATCCCGGATCTAATGTATTCCTGGTGATCTTTCAATGATTTACAGGATCTTTTTTTTTGTATCAGGGACAAAACTTCTTTCCGATTCGAGACCTTGTGATCCGCTGTTACTTCATATTGATCGGTGAACTGTTTGAGGATGCTGCCTGGGGTACAAAGTGATATTTGCGGTTCTAGTCAAGTAAATATTGTTAACGATTATTACCGAGCTCGAACCTTTAACGCTGAGAGACCCTGTAGCCTTTAGATGTGCTCTAGTTGTTCAGCTGTTCCAGAACGCACGCTCTAATCTCGAATACACCCAGGGCTCTATGGAATCAACCTCTAGTATCATTTCTTCATTTTTCTTTATATTTCCTTATTATCCTCAAATCGAATTAGAACCCTTCTCGAATCGAAGTCTTCTCTCATTTTGAAGAATTCGTTGTACCAATATGTTGCCAATTGTATTGTACTCTGTTTATTTTTATTCTAAAGAAATAGAGCCTTGGGTATTTTTGTTCTATATTATAAAGTTATAATCGTTATTACCCTATCCCCTGTACCCTTTCAGTTTTATAATAAATACTATATTGTCTATCAAACATTCAATTTAGAAGAAATTATTTATTATTCGTATAAGAGTTAGAGATTTTGTTCACTGAATAGAGAATAGTAAAACGCCTGCTTATAGGCAACCCGAAATACTCAGCTGCATGGTACCTACTTTACGTCAGGATCTCAGCTGTGTACAGTTATGATAGTCGAATATGTTGCGACTGTTATTTCCTTTGAAATACAATGGCAATTTCAGCTTTGGACAAGAGCACTGTTAGCTTAATAACATCTTCTCAGATAATAACATCAGTTTATAGCGTTGTTAAGGAGCTGGTGGAAAATTCATTGGATGCTAATGCTAAGAATGTCGAGGTTATTCTGGTAAGTCAATTTCAAAGGATTTGATATAATCATTGCTCTAATTTTCTTTATTTTTTTCAGCTTGATAATGGATTGTCTTCGATCGAGGTACGAGACGATGGAGATGGTATTCTTAAGAAAGACACACAATATATGGCATTGTCGTCTTACACTTCTAAAATATCAGACTTTTCTGATTTAGGTAGATAGCAATAATAATATTGTTATAGCCCATGTTCGGTATCTTAAGAATTTAAAATTTTGGCAAGTCTTATTGCTTAACAGAATCCTTGGAGAGCTATGGATTTCGTGGAGAAGCTTTAAACGCAATGTGTAACGTTGCTGAAGTCAATATCATTACAAAAACCAATGAGGACGAAGCAGCAATGTCTTATATTATTAATCGTGATGGAGATATCGTCAATACAGAATTGTCTCATCGGTCTACTGGTGAAAAATTACTATTACTTAATTCTCTCGATGGGAAGAATATATATCGAGTAGTATTTTAATTATTTCAGGAACAACTGTAAGAGTGAAGCAGTTGTTTAAGAATTTCCCAGTGAGGAGACAAGCTATAGCTAGTACAAGAAAAACAAATCAGGATATAAAGCTTCTGGAATTCTTATTGAAATGTTACGGCATTTGTCAACCCGGAGTCAGAATAAATTATAGGGTAAATAATAATACAATTTTTACAAAGCCTAGTCTCTCCAGCTCGAAAGAGGCTTTACAGCACGTTCTAGGAAAGAAAGTTATTTCAAATTTGGAATCGCTCGAGATAGATAACCCTCTGGTAAATATGAAGTTCTTGATTCTTTTAAAAGTTCTTTTACGCTTGGACATGTTTTTTTTAAATAAATGTATCTATTACACATTTTATAGGTAAAGATACAATTAATGCTTCCCAAAAGTGATGTCAATGACTTATCAGAAATTTGTCAGACGGGTCAACAATATATTTTTGTAAACCATCGGCCCGTCAGATATAAAGAATTGGAAAAGGTATGTAACGCAACATTACTTTAAAGGACATTAAGACATTTATATATTCACGTATTAAACGCAGGTTGTGAGCGATAGAATATCCGAGCACTTCGCGGATAAAATGCCGTCAAAGAAAAAAGCAATATTTTTTCTTAGTATCATCGTTCCTCCTTCGGAGTTGGATGTAAACCTTGAACCAAACAAAACTGCAGTCCTTTTGAAGAATCAGGTATATTCACGTGTACATTATGCGATATTATATTTTCTTATTGAGATTCATTTCAAATTTATTTGATACAATTCACAGAAAGATATTCTAGAAAGTCTTAGTGACATCTTATTAAAGTACTATGGTCTACCACCACTCTTTGAAAACACGGAAGAAGTTAGTGTAAATGATCAATCAACAGGTTATACAGATTACACGCAAAGTACTAAGGAAACGGAAGAAGATAAAGAATGGCCAGCGTGTAAAAAACGTAAAATCGAATCGAATAAGACAATAGTCAACAAGTGTCCTTTAGATTTTGAAATTGAAAAGACAAGAAGCAATGATAAAAATGTACAACGTAACAATGTGAAATCTAACGAGACTCTGATTGGATTGTCGGAGCTCGACTTGAGCGAACCGGATTCAAATGATGATCAGAATTTTAAATCATTTAATATCAAATCCAACGTATCTTTCGAGCGACAGGACTTAATAAGGGAAGATTCAGAGCCTTTCGAATTCCAGCCAGATAAAGAAAGATTCTTAGACAATGACAAAGCACATGAAACCCTGAGTCAATTACCAGTAGTTAATCTGGGTGAGGATTTTGATATTGAAGAAATTTTTAATGAATCGATGTCTAAGGATAGAGAAGATAGTAACAAACCTTTGACTGACATTATGAATAAAATGGACAACGTACGTCCAGCAGAAAAAAATATTTCTATAGAAATGTGGAGCAAGGGACAAGTGCCTGGTATTACGGTGAGTCACTTTATATCTGTTCCATAAAAGAATTTCCTTATCGAACAAATGTAAAATGAATTTTCTTGAAACTGTTCTTGGACAGGGAGGAACTGATGTGAAGAGTTACAACATTATATTCAGTAAGAGTCCGTTGATTAATTCGCAATCACTGAACGATTCGATATCGGATAACAGCTCTAGTAGAGGATTCATAAAGTATTCCAGAGAGATCAGACCACAAAGTGAGTAAATAAAAAGAAAATATAAAATTTAAATATTTGACTTAATAACTGTGTCTTTTGTAATTGTTCAAGTATTAAGAGAGAATCCTGAGATAACTCTACCAGATGTAGCAAAACTTATAAGCAGCCGCTGGAAAGAATTATCTCCAGAAGAACGTGGCTATTACCGTGACTTGGCAGTTGACGAAAAGAAGCGTCAGGATGCTGAGAAAGCTGAGAAAAAAGAGAAGCACGATATCAAGGAGTCTGTAAGGAATAAGAAAAGACTGATGCAAATGTTTGAGAAGATGAAGACTTTAAAACCAGAAGCTAAGAAAGGGAACTTGATGATGCGTACTGCTGTACCATGGGAAGTGGATATAAGTAAAGTGACCAAAGGTTTTTATAATCGGTAAGTATCTTTATTATTCAATTGCACAAACAACACTAACTATTTTTTTTTATTCAAATACTTCCTTTCTCTTTAAAGAATAGAATACAAGAACAACAGTCCCATCGTGGGACCTTTGAACTCAAATATATGGACAGTAAGACTTGGTACGCAAATTTGGGCCCTGAATACAACAAAACTTAAACAAGATTTAAACTCTTCTTCATCCAGTGACCGAGAGGTATGATTAATATCATTGATACTGCTATCTGTTAATATTAATACTAATCAAGGTGTCATTCAGTTGAGTGCAGAGTTCCTGGAGAAATTGCTAAAGAGATGGCTCAGTGAACGCGAAGACATGTCTATAATGTATCCGATTTACGAGTGCAAATAATAGCAGAATTTAAATAAGCAGTGTTTCTTCTTCAAGACCTGTTCCAGCTGGCAATTCATTAATACGAATAACTTGTGGTCAAAAGACTTTTGTAAAATACTCTGTGTAGAAATATTAACATTTAGTATTGTGAGGTCACATCGTTAAAGCAATATGTCACATCTGGTAATGTATGCTTCTCGCATTTTTTCTCCCAACCATGCCAGGCATAAAATCCATGCCTAGGATAGATCTTCTCTAAAGAGCATTTACTATCGTCAGTGATATCATCATCAATCAAATCTAAAAGTTAATTTAAATTAAATCAAGGTTTATTAATCTTAAGTATTTCTTACCTTCGCATTTCATATTGCAGTCGCCGCCATTGATTTCGTTAGAGCACCAGTATTTGCCGTTGATCTGTAATTTTATTTATTTAGATTCCTAAAGAATTCTTATATAAATTTAATCATTAAGGAAAGAATTATAAACTAGTTCTGTACTTGAAACAAGCCGTAATCGTAACTCCCATTACTGTTGGGTCCTCCAACTGCTGATGTGTTTCTGGCACTTTCATTTTCGACTAGACAGACCCCTGGACGAAGAAGCATATAAATTGAGGAATATTCGCTTGAATTACGTAAATATAATTAATTTTATGCTATCGTCGTATATAATATACTGTACAATCCTGAAGCTGATCAGCGGGGAAACCTTGGCGTATCAGCTCTATTGCCAATTCACAACGTGTGAATTTCTTGGCATTAATACCGAACATCAAAATAAGGAATACAAATGTCGCAACAAGTGTTCGATACATATTTAAGTACATTTTGGAAAAATAACGAAAAGAAGAAACTTTTGAGAAGAGAGATACGTGCTGTATCGCTCCCGTCACTGCATCGACTGAGCCGACACTTTATAATCTTCGACTTTTATACCGGCAAGTGGATAAAAACATTTGAAATAGTGATAAACATTCACTGACACGATCAACGACGTGCTTTATCAATTTCAACGGAACGATAGACTTCTCATATAATTCTTATGCAAAATATTTTAGATATATATTTGAATTACGACGTATTCTATTTAATTGACATTTTTTAGACTTGCATTTTGATGTAGATACTGGTTATTTTGTGAGCCATATGTGGGTTATCATCCGCCATTGCTTTGTTAACTTAACGTGTATACAGGGGAATCACAGAAGTCTTAATCGATTTTCCACTTATGTATTTTGCACAAAGGTCAATGTTATTTAATGAACGAAATTAGAGTGGAAGCTAGAAAGCACGATACATTCATAACGAATATGGTAATGCTTGTGATGGACGATTATTGGTTTAACGAAATACCCAGTTATATGTAGAGGAATGTTGATGACCTTGTCGCATTTATTAATTGGTAATATTTTACTAATTTATGAAGAAGAATTTGTAAATTGATGGAAACTGTCATATGGGATAAAGAGGATATTACTTTTACTTCGTTCTTTTTAGAACGTTTCTCTTTCAGGGACATTCGTAAGGATTTAATTATCGAGAAGGATAAGTGACAAACAATTAAAAAATATTGAATTTCTACATGAAAGTGTGTACTTAATAGTACAATGATTTGAAAGGTATGATAAAGGAAACAAGGAAAATTGAATTAGAAATTTCGATTTTAAGAATCTTGGGAGTGACTTGAAATTTTTATATTTGTCACATGCATGGTTTAGATAATTTTTATGTTTATTTAAGCAACTGCTTGTGGCCTTTGATTTGGAATGTTGCAAATTATTATGATGGTTTCGGGCGCCATTTTTTTTTCTTAACGGCGGATTTGTCAAGCGAAAATCTAACAAGGAGAAAAAATTCTTATAAATATATTTTGCAAGACAAAATAGCATTTAGTAATAAATACAGTTTAGATAAATGCCGACGATTTACTTTCTCCAATAATAAAATATCTTTCTCAAAATAATAATGAGTAACGTATATAATCTACAGCTTCCGTCGACGAATGAGTCATAATGACTGCGTCTCTTTGAACATTCTCGAAATTTTAAACCTTACACCTTATAATATAAACAATTAAATATAATGTTACAGATAACAATAATTGATTATATTAAATTAGTCAAACAGAAAACTACAAATAATCTAGATACTAATCTGACTAAACAGGGCGGAGTCGATAGCGGTATGTACAGTGAAGCATGCGTATTAAGGGCAAGTAAAAGGTGCATTAAATTTTCACATATAAAATCAATATCACCTACATCCGGTAAGAAGTTGAATTATAACCTAAACTAGTACAGTGTTACGAATAAAAGTAGAGTAGAACTAGACACTGCGAATACGTAATGCAAGAAGGCATTGAATTAAAAAGAATTTAGTAAATTGGCGTAATTAAGGGTGGCCCTAGGGCCTGGAATACGATACGGCCCTGTCCTATTTCCTGTGATTGGTGAAAGATCACAAGGTGGGGAAGTCGTACGGGAACGAGCAAGCCATCGCCGTCGCCATTTTGCTTGGCTAAAGGAAAGGAGGAGTCAGTTTCCTAATAATTCTGCTTTTGGAAAGTGCGTTTGATAGAGTGTTTCGTTTTTAATGTGTCTCTGGTGTTGTTAAAACGCTTCGGATTCCGGAGCATAATTCTAGTGCCACTAGACTAAAAATAGTAGACTATACATATAGTAGAATACAAGCCGATATACCAAGCTGCCGATCCTGTACATTTCTTATACTAACGACCTCGTTTCTTTGTTTCTTTTATATCTTTTTTTCGCTCCTCCTTCGATTCACGGTGCTTTAGTCAGCGTTGATGATTGGGATTCCGCGGGACGACCGACACAAGATCACGGTTATGATCCGCAATAACATGAAGAGAAGCTCGAGTCGGGATACGCCGCCTCCACGCGTCAAAAGAAGCAGGTCCTCCATGGGGCGGTACGTCATGCATCATACACATATTATTCCCTTTGATAAACGAAAATGGGATATCATACTACCAGGAGTTAATGGATTGCGTTGAATTCGTTGTAAGAGAGTACATTAAAGTGCGAGAGTTTCATTGTTAGTGTATCAATTGAAAGTTGTGGGCGTTACTACAGTGCGTCTTTATGTCAGTTGTCTGTCTTCTTGATGACGGCTTGAGCACTGATTAAACATCTCTTGACCATATTTCTCTTTTGTTTCTATATACGATGGTGATTGATAATAGTTTATGGTGATTTAAGTTTGTGTACTGTGGTGCAAGGAGTGAGCATCAGCTATTTCTTCTAGTTACACTTGGTGATTTTCGTGATTTTGATCTGTAGATACAACGACTCGAGTGATGAGAGAATAACACCGGAGAGAATACGCCGTAGAAGCAGGGGCGCCAGAAGTCCAAGTCCTCCACCGAAAGCCTCTTCGCATGCGAGATACGTCGAGTCCAGTTCCCACAGGGATGATTACCTGAGGGCACCACGTGAGCTTCCACCAGAACGACCATACAGTTATAAAGTTCTATGCGTCAGTTCAATTCATCCTAAGGCGAGCGATGAGGTTATCAAGGACACTCTCTATAGGGAATATAAGAAGTTTGGAGATTTTTCCATAAGGATTTCTCATGAACTAGATGAGCGTGTAGCTTACGTATGCTTTAGGAGTTCTGAGGATGCAAGGGATGCGAAACATGCAAAACCAAGAATTATCATGTACGATAAGGTTGCTCTGGTCGAGCCTGTCTATGAGAGACCTGAAACATATAGACGACCTAGATCTATGACACCGCCGGATTATGATCGTTATTATGCCCGATCACCTGGTCCCACTGAAAGGCACAGACCTCTCGAAAGATATGAACGTGTCTACGGACCACCCGTTGGTCTTCCTCCTCATAGAGAATTAAGAAGAGAAGCAATTCCACCTCCTCATCATGAATTTGTCAGGCCGCCAATGCACCATGGTCCACCTCATGTTCATCCTGGACCTCCTCATCATTACGGGCCACCAAGGCATATGATGATTCGTCATCCTGTTCATGGTTTTGAACGCGTTGAAAACAAGAAAGATAAATTTCCAAATTACTTGCACCACGTTTCACCTGAGGATGATCCTCTTGCTACAAGAACCTTATTCGCTGGCAATCTGGAAATCAATATCACTGAAGAGGAGCTCCGCAGAATATTCAGCAAATACGGCATCGTAGATGACATAGATATCAAAAGACCACCACCAGGAACAGGGAATGCTTATGCCTTTGTTCGATTTCAAACCTTGGATATGGCTCATCGTTGCAAAGTGGAATTATCTGGACAGTACATTGGCAAATTCCAGTGCAAGATTGGCTATGGAAAGGCAACACCCACAACACGTATTTGGGTTGGTGGTCTTGGGCCTTGGACGTCCGTTCCGCAACTTGAGAGAGAGTTCGATCGATTCGGTGCTATCAAGAAGATCGATTATATTAAAGGAGATAGCAACGCGTACATCCTCTACGACTCTATTGACGCTGCCCAAGCTGCCGTCAAAGAAATGAGGGGTTTTCCTCTGGGAGGACCGGACCGTCGTCTACGAGTAGATTTTGCTGATGTAACACCAGGCTTTGGATTCAAACCAAGACCCTACCCCGAGGAAAGTGGCGACTTCAGACCCAGACCAGTGGATTATGAGTCTCCATACGATTCATACACTCCAGAAGGTGAATTCGGCTATGCTCCACGATCCTTCAGAGGTCGAGGAACTGCGTCTTGGCACGACAGGAGAGGCGGTGGCCGCGGAGCTTATAGAGGAACTTATCCTGAAGGTTATATGCGCGACGAAACAGAATGGCCTAGTAGAAGACCACCACCAGAAATGGAATACGAAACACCTAGAGGATTACGAAGATCTGTATCAAGGGAACCAGGAGTCGATCGCTCCAGGTCAAGATCTCCTCGTAGAAGACCTATGGACTCTGATTCCGATTCTGAAACAGCACGGACAGGGATGCTTTCAACGTCCAGAACACTTCCCGAAGTTGCTAGGAAATCCATAGCAGTATGGCAGGGTGCCCTCATCTTGAAGAACTCTCTCTTTCCAGCTAAATTCCATCTCACCGATGGGGATACAGAGATTATCGAAGCCCTGATGAAGGATGAGGAAGGCAAGCACATGCTCAGAATTACACAGAGACTACGGCTGGACCAACCTAAGCTAGATGACGTCTCTAAAAGAATTCAAACCTCCAGTTCCCATGCGATCTTCCTAGGACTCGCAGGATCTAGTGCAGCAATCACAAATGATGATGCTAATGTGCAAACCAGACCCCTGCGGAACTTAGTTTCGTATCTGAAACAAAAAGAAGCAGCCGGTGTGATATCCCTTCTGAATAAGGATACCGAAGGCACCGGTGTACTGTATGCCTTTCCACCTTGTGCATTCTCTACAGAATTACTCAAGCGTACTTGCCCCAGCTTGAGCGAGGAGGGTCTCAAGGAGGATCACCTGGTGATCGTTGTAGTAAAAGGTGGCAGCGCTTAGAAGTCTCATCGCCGAGTGACAATCTCAGGACAACTAATTCAATGTTATGGCCGTTTACTTTTTACCGTGAAAGTATGGACGAGCCACTTCGTTATCCTGATAACAGTATGTGAGGATTATGAACCCAGCAGATGATCTCCTTGATACGAGCACGGTCATTTCCTATCGCGATTCTTAACAGTAATGAAACCTCATAAATTCAGAATACGCATAGAGTCTTTTATAATTTGTGTGGTACGTTTTTTCTTGCAACTATGAAAACGTAGATCTATTAAGAAAATGACTTCTCGCTCGATCAGGGAGATCCAATCGAATGGTGTCACCTTCTAATTTCAGTGATAAGGAGTGTTCCATAGTAAGCTCAGTACTAAGGAATCCTGAGACCAAGTTCTTCCTTCAAGTGGATGAGCACATGGGATAAAAAGAAACTGAAAGAATAATTATATTTTATCAGGAAAGCACGAAATCCATCTTTAGCGAATCGACAGACTAATCTAAATGATAATGAACATTGTTTTACGAAACCAGAAGCTTTTGTGCTTCACTGACAGACGTAATTAATCAATCTGACACTCCTGATGTTGAACGCTGTTAAAAATCATGTGCATATACGCAGTATGACGATTGAGGATGAAAAAAGGGAACGTATCTCGTCTCTATTAAGGATTAATCGCTAACGCTAACGCTAATTATCACTACAATTTATGACTAGCATTAATTAATTCGCATAGTCTCTAGTTAGTCTAAGGAATTCTTTGTATTTTTACCTAAGACGCGTTACTGCAGTGCCCATTTATTTCTTATACGTATAACTGGCGTCTGTTATCATTCTGACGGGGAAGTCTCTCTTAGATTTTTCAGACTTTATCCGATATTTTCATTAATGCTCTTTCGATATCTCTTTATTGTTATACCATATCCGCCCTCTTACATCCATTTCTAATGATTGTCCACGTGGATATCTAACAGTGTAAACCTTTGTTCTTCGATTCGTAATTATGTAGATAATATTATTAATAATATGCGCCACGAGGTACCGATCCTTGCTACTGCCATTTCACGTTACATTTAGTGATATGATCGATATTTATATATCACTTTCTTTTTCCTTCTTTTCCTCGTATCTCTTGAATCTTGGCACGTCTATTTCAACATATGTTTTTACCGCTATTTTCGATTGTTTATAATCAGTTGCACAGTCCTCATATACACACTGTTTCTTTAGTTTAAAATTTTTAAAAAGGCGAAAGATAAAAGTACCTTTGAAACAGGGCAACGCGAAGTGGCGCTAGTTATGTCTCAGTGCATCGTGACGACACTACGATTAAGGATCTTCGAATACGTGAAAAAAGGAATAAGATAAAAGAAAAATGCAGAATTAGGAAAGACCAGAGGGATTGCGATTATCGGCATTTTTTTTTTTGACAATCTTAATTGTACAGTAGGGTACTTTTATGGCTATCTTTTCTTATACTTGATTTTTTTTTGGCTGAGTCGTGTACGTTCAAGTTTTATAGGAGAAGCAAAGAAAGAAGAATGGATGAACTAAGAGAGAATGAGAGATACGGAAGAGTTGAGAATGGAGAAAATGTGGAAGGATGACAACAATTTATTCTATATTAATAGGCCTCAGTTAACGCTCAGAAGTGTCGTTCGGTGTTGTAAAAGAATTTAAAAAGAAAAAAACGCGGATTCTCGTATATCGTGGGTTTGATCTACATATGTAATTTAAATTAAAAAAGAAAGACGCACCGCGACCGAGGAGTGATGCGTTGAATGAATTGAATGATAAGTTTGACAAAGTGAAAGCAAAAGACGAAACGAATCGTGTTTTTTGTGAGGGGGCGGGTGGGTGGAGACAAAAATTTGCAAAAAATTTCTAAACCTGTAGACCGTAAAAGGAAAACGTGCGAATGTTCTCTAAAGGGAAATTGAGTTATAAGTTTTCTCAGTGCGGACATCAGATATACATAAAGGACAGTGTTTGGTGAATTTTCGGTTAAACAGGAAAAGAAAATCGACCGAGCCAAAACTGAAAAGGAGCTCTGAAAATGTGTACAGTGATGTAAAACAGTGGTTTTGTGTCCATCGCCTTCGAGAGTGCAGATATTGTCGTGTTGGGTGTTATTCCTCTTGAATGGATTCAGACAAGGATATATATATACTCATATATAAATTTATGCGTATATATATAATAAGATATTGTTGTCCGTTCGAGAGAGAGAAAATAATTGAAAAAGGGCAAAAGATGCCAACCGAAAGAAATGTAACTTGTGAGCGCACAAAAAGTGGCACGCTCGGAGGCGAACAGACGACGGAGGTGCAGTGGTCAAAGTGTACCTGGTGTTTTTTTTCTCCTCGAACAACAAAATAGATGCCGTTTATGCAGACGAAATCAAAGCGTGTCCATGTGTCCATTAATTTATGTCTTTTAGTACCATTGATTATCCACTGAAGTTTGCAATGTAAAATAAGGGCTCGACAAAAGTGATGGTTCTCCTGGATTCCCTGATGATCACGTCTCGACGGAGGTTCTCGTTTACGACGAGGAACAACAACTTGGAGATATCTGACAAGCAGAGCATCGTCATTAAGATCATCGTATCATCTCCTTGGTGATGGAAGTTCTTTGAGACTAGGCGTTTAAAGAAAAAAAAAAAGCAGCACAAAATTGTGGAGAATGATTAAAAACGAAGTCATCCTAACTAAATGCATGCACGTGCTCGGAGTAACTTAATTCATTTAGGAGTTTCGCATCTTCAAGGAGATCATTAACGGCGGCCTTTAATACACAGTTTCGCTATAAGCCTCTTCGCTGGTTCAGTTGTTGGTTCGTTCGTTCAATAAATTTTCAGTTTAACAATTGGTTCCTCTTCGAAGTCAGTGAAGTTTTTTTTTTCTTTTTTTTTTCGTGTATCAAGTATTACGTATTACATGGTGCTGTGCTCCTGTTGTTCATTGAAAATCATTGTTGACCTCTTTGCTAATATCTCCCTCTAACGATGATGTTGCTAAGAAAGTTGTTCGGTTTACTGGAAAGATGTAGTGTGGTTTTAGTGAAGGTGTGTTTCTCAAGGAAAAGGGCTACGCAAGAAAGTTTTTCGGTATGATAAAATGCAAAGTTATGAATGAAGGAAGCGGGATACATGGGCTATTTCGTGAGATACACTATGATATCGTTCCTTAATCAAATTGTGCCTTGAGTCCTTTGCGCAAAATTATCTGAAAGAAGTAGCAACTTGCTCATGGAGTTTAGTTTCAGTTGTTCGATCCAGCTTGTACAGTTTAGTGAAAGTGAGTTCGGTGATGCCTGTAGATGCAAAACAGAAATTCTGTTGGGTGTTTCTAGTGTGAGGTGATCTATTTATTACAGGTACCATACCAATTCCTGAGCCTATGTTCTCTCAAATCATGCTCAGGTGATGCAAACACTCGAGGATTACGGGTAAGAACCGCAGGAAAAGATTATTTTGTTTCAGAGCAAAGACTGTCTTGGAGCGCGCGGAGAACTGATGCCTGGTGATGGAGGATGCTTCGTGGAAAGCTACAAGACTGATTAATTATTGTACAAAGATATTTTTAATAAAACGTATATTGTATAATTCATTGAATTTATTCACCTTACTCATGTGCTCTAATATACTTTTTCCAGTTCGCCCACAAAAGCACTTTTACGTTTTCATTAACTAAATTTAAAAAATTTTTAACGACGTAAAATTAATGTTTTTCTTTGTTTTTATTTTTATTTTGTACACTGAACAGAGAAGAAAAGGTTTGTGAAAGTGGGACACGAAAAATAATAATTTTCAAAAGTAAACGTTTTCCAAGTAAGGGTAGTTTTTTGAGAGACGAAAATTGGAGATAATCATATTTTCTGAGATACAGGAGAGGTTCGTGAAAGTAAATTATTTAAGCCACTGAGTATATATATTATTTTAGTGCATTTTCTTCTATTTCGTAAGGCGCATTCGTTCTTATGATTTTAAATGTTTTGGAGCACTTTGGTATGTTCGAAAATGGTCCTACAGCGTTAAGCATTGTTGTGTCTCTATTGAATGCACTCGATCGACAGGCGTTACTGTAGCCATATTGAATTTTAGTACTAGATATTAACGACAGAAGGCAGTGGACAACGTGGAAGTGTCACCCCTTGCAGCCTTGCATGTATATCAATGTATATGAGGTGGTAATGCGTAATGTCAGTCCCGTTATATTTACGTGATTAATTAAGAATAGATGCGTACTGATCGACTAATAAATGGACAAGAACAAACTTGGCCTATCAGTAAAAAACTCCATCATCATGGAGGATCTGAAATTCAAATTTTTAGGTCTTATTAATAAGCAGGTCAGCATTAGTACTGTTTACGTGTATATTATTTTTATGTTGAAATAGTCGCTTCATACTTTAGTTTTTGAAACTTTGGAAACTCACGTTCTAGAATCAAGCAAAAATTCCATCTATGGGACTTCATCCTGATTTACTGAATCCAGTGGAGTATCAGAAGAACGAGGACACACAGTCTGAAGCAGGACGTTCTACGGAGAGCGAGCTGCTACCTGATCAGGATATTTTAGAATCCATTGAACGTGTTTATTATGAAACCGATGGAAGCTTCGATCCATGTAGGCACGAACTTGAGAAACTACCTGAAGTCTTGAACTCTAAGGATATAGAGCGTGACTGTAAGAAGTTAAAACAGCAGCATCAAGTGGTTTCGAAGAAGGTTTTGCAGCTTATACTCCAAAAGCAGAGTGCATGTAAGGAGGAGTTTGAGAGGATTCTAAAGATTCAAGAGCAGCTGCAAGATACATTGGAAATCTGCAGAATGGGCAGAACAGATCTGAACCTAGCGAAGCTACAATTCACTACGGCGAGTCTTGGTATCCTTGCGAATTATCAAAAAAGACAGATTGTTCAAGGTTTACTGAATAGTTTGAATACCATAAAAACCCTGGTAAATGCTTTGTCTCATTGTAACCTTAGATTTACTAAAAATCAGAACATGACTTTATATTTTGTTTATAGCACCAAACTGAGGATCGTCTCCTGGAACTTCTCAACGAAGGCAATTACCCTGGTGCTATATCCCTATTACTAGAATGTCAAAGCGCAGCACAAACATACAAACATTTTCACTGTGTGGCAGCACTCAATGGCAAGCTTCAAGATACCCTAGAACAGGCAGAAGAACTATTGGACGTCGCTCTCTCAAAGATGTGTACAGAATTTGACATGACGACTTATTCAGCTGTTCAGGAGGCTTACAAACTCCTGGGGAAGACACAAACGGCAATGGATCAATTGCACATGCACTTTACAGCTGCAATTCATAACACTGCATTCACTGCAGTCCATTCCTATGCAGGTGGTGATATGAAGCGACAGTACAAGCAACTATGTCAGTCTATATCCCAAGAAAACTTTATAGTTTGTTTAACGGAACTCTGTAAGTCCCTATGGGCTATTCTGAGCTCGTACTACCTGGTTGTGAGCTGGCACAATGCTCACGACGACTCTGCTAAGAAGAAAGTCGACGACAAGGATCTAGAGGCGACGTTCAACAAACAATACATTGAACAGAAATTAAAGAACGGCATGTTTCGAATCTGGCACGACGTGGAGATGAAAATATCTACATACCTAATGGGCGCCAACCTAGCGTGTTTCAAATTCGAACAGTTCGTCCAAGTCCTGGCCATAGTTCATCGGCTAATGGAGGTGGGCGATGAACTCTGTGGGAGTCCATCGGAGAATCTTCAGGAATCTATAAGAAAGCAGTGCATGTCCTACTTCTCGCATTATCACGCGTCTCGCCTAGACGAACTCAGGATATTCCTGGAGAATGACGGATGGGAACTCTGTCCCGTGAAACCGACCTTCATGGCTACACAGTTGCAGGAGTTCAAGAGCCTCAAACCTGTTCTGAATAGTTGTAAGGTTAGAAACAGTCCGGATGGTTCTAACATGAGTGAGAATGGAAGTTCGGTAGCTGGTGGATGGCTACAGCGTTACCTGGAGGCAGGAACGTCTCCTTTTAATGTCGGACTCGACGAAACTGCTGATGAAGACATCCTGGCCAACATAGGAGTAAGTTAATATTAACTTCATAATTCCTAGTGATATACCTTACTTATTATCACTTCCAGGACGAACCATCTGGTTACTTCTCCGAGGATTCCGATGATGACATACCTGAGGAGCTCAAGAGAGACTACGTTGATGAACCGGAGCATACTCTGTCATCAAAAAGGAAGCACAAGACCAAACACGTCGGTCCCATGGTCACTAATACGACTCTCAGTGTCCTTAGAGTCTGCGGAAAGTACCTGCAGATGTCAAGATTGTTAAGATCCATCGCCATTACTGTCATACAAAATATGATCCAGTTTTTCGAGCTTTATTTTCACACTGTACATACATTCTTCACGTCTGACCTGGTAAGTAGTGAAACAAGAAAGCGTAAAGTCAATCAATTCTGTTTCAACAATGACCACAACAATTCCATCCTTACATAGCAAATCAACAGTGACACCCTGTATAGTCCAAAATTGAAACTGACCTTGTCACGCATCCGAGAGAACTTAATAGCCAGCGAGAACGATCTTGAGGATTCCTTGCACAAGCACAGAGTTTGTCAACCTAGTCTTTCGTCAATTGTTAATCTAACACTACCTGAAAGACTCCATGGATTGACGGAACGCGTAGTCGGCGTCGAATCCTTGCTCTTCCTGGGTCAGCAGTACGAGAGTTTGCGACCTTACCTAGAACATTTGATCTCCACTCCTCAGCGAGGATTCCTGCATCAGTTCTACAGCCAGACTATCGCATCCGCAGCCGATCTTCGAAAACCAGTTTACATGGCTGTGGTATCGCAGGTCTTCGATGTCGCCACTGTCCTTAATCTTATGAACAAAGTCAACTGGGAGGTACGAGACGTAATGTCTCAGCACAGTCGTTACGTAGACATTCTACTTCAGGTGATGATAAAACTCTTTATCTATCTCTACTTAGATAACACGATAGAGAATTATTTACTGATTATATTCTTTGACAATTTATTAGGAGATTCATACTTTGTACACGAGATTAGATGAGATTGGTAGTCGTGTGCCGTTATCTCGAGAAGTGCATCATGCTATTTGGGAAAATGTGGCGCATCTCATAACACACACCCTGGTGGAAGGGTATGTATTCACATTAGATGTATACTTTATGATTCTTTTTTTATCTTTCTGATCATTTTAATCTTAATATAGATTTTCCAACGCTAAGAAATGTTCCAATGGTGGTAGAGCTCTGATGCAATTGGACTTTACGCAGCTAATGTCAAAATTTGAAAAATTGACTACCCTTAGACCAATGCCACACAGAGAATACGTTGAGCTGTATGTCAAGGCTTATTATCTTCCTGAAAATATCCTTGAAGACTGGATCAAGGAACATTTGGTATATTTTAAAATAATTTATCTTTGTATCAGTTGAGTTTAAGAGAAATTCTATTTTATTATTATTCTCTCTTGCACAGGAGTATTCCACTAAACATCTAATCGGACTGATCTCTTGCGCCTGTCAGAATAACAAGAAAACTAGACAACGACTGATTTCTATTGTAGAAGAGGAGAGACCGAACAGATAGCATCAGGCTATACGGTACAGCGCCTTTCAAGATAACGTGGAAATAGAAGGGATCGATCATAATATGTATTAGATTTCTCCAGATACCAGTAACTGCAGGGAAAATGTCTATTTTATCTTAATGAAAGTTCAGTTCAGAGGACATCATTGATAACAATGATGTTCCTGGACAGGATTGATATGACACTGTACTAGGAAATGACTGGAGAATCGAAGAGAAAAGAAAAGACAGGATCAGACAGTAAAGTTTATAAAAGGCGCTGAATTATTCCTAGCGAATCTGATGACAATTTTTATCCAATGGTTTGGCATGTTATTTAGTATCTCAAGTTTGCAAAATGACAGTCTAAACATTAGACTTATGGCGATTTATAAACGCACCATAAAAACAAGTAACGCAAATGCACACTGTGAATCGAATTGACCCCATGACCCTAGACAGAATACTTTATTTCTTTCTTTCTCTGTGAAATAATTATAATCTTTTTTTGTCTTGTTTATTCGTCGCTCGTAGTTAATTTTTCTTAAAATTGTACGTATTTCTTTGTAACTGTGTATAGCACACTGATGATTTTTTGCTCTGCTATAGTTTTAATCGAGTCATTAAAGCTCTTACGTTTTAATCTTTTTTACAAAATAGTGAATTATGAATTTAATGGAAGATAGTAGACTATTATTTGATTTTTGTCTTTCGGGTTGCAATCTTTGTTTCTTTTTTTTTATTGTGGCATTATTAATCATTGCTGATTGTTGATTCACTTAAATTCTCATCCAGGTTGAATCTCTGTACTATAAAATTCGAAAAATGAAGAAAAGTGCAAGAGCTACAGGGTAAATTGGAAGGAAATGACTAGCCATCTGAAATAACCTTACAAAGTGTGGTATATATATAAATCGTTGAATCTCTATTATTATATAATTGTATCAATGTATATAAGGAACATAAAATTATTTATAATTAATCAATCCTGTGCCTCACGCCAATAAGCGAACATTTTCTCAAGGTCTGATTATTAAAAAGAAAAATTATTAAACAATGGTTGACTGAAAGAATTTCGATCTTCGAAGCAAACGGGCTAGAAAAAGACAATTTGCTACGAAATCTCTTTTATTACTTAATCATTCATTTAGAAATTCGACGCAATGGGCTTTTATACGGCACAAACCTGTCTATGAATTTATAAAATAAATAAAAAAAAAAACTTATTTAGCTCGTTAACAAAAAAAAAAGCGTACTATGCAATTACTTCACATATTCTTGCATATTCTTTGGCTCTGGCTGCACACTGGAATTAATAAATAATTCAGATATTTACAGAATCTCAAGCAACCGACCCAGTTAACTCAAGGCATGAAAAATTAACGAATTGTAAATATCCCTTCGCAATATGTATTCTAGTCATTAATTTAAGCACCATGATAAAAGAAAATCAATAGAATCACTTAGATTAGCTCTGCACTGATTTAAGGATTTCTAGTAGTAAATTCTTAAAGCCGAACAATGCTGGTCGTAACGAATAAACGACTGGATTTGCTTGATAATTCTTTGAATTATTCGATGCAGGCTGTTTTTTGGTATCTCATCCAATAACGGTGTCATCCCTTATCTTCTTTATCTTCTTATCGTCATTCGACACCACCCACACCACTGTTTTTCAGATTAGTTTCGATAATCATCGAGTGAACGTCATCGAAGACTGTCTTTATATTATCCGTATCCGTAGCTGTTGTAAAATGATAATAACAGTCTCGCAATTTTGTCTCCTCATAATTCAAAGTGATACCAGGCGCTATGTGTCTGGTTACATTGTCACGCTTTTGTTGCGTAATTTTCTGAAAATGATTTAAAATGTATTTTTTATTATGGTTTAATACAAGCTTCATTCTTTCGTATTTTTTCACGTACCACGAACGTGTCGCGGATGAAACAGCGTGTTCTGTAATAATGATCAAAAGGATTTCCGTCTCTAGATGATAATTTGTAATCATCGTATTCCGGAAATTGAATTCCTATGTCCTTTCCGCTCTCTATTTTCTCCTTGAGGATATCCTGCTTGTTCAGAAAAACTACGAAGCCGGCATCCATGAGGAATCTACTGTTCCAAACATCTGTGAAGAGCGTAATGGATTCTTTTAGTCTGTTTTGCATTTTGTCCTCACGAAGTGTTTGATCGAAGTCACTGGATGCCACCACGAAGAGGACTGCATGAATGCCTTCGAAGACCTAGAGTATAGTTTCGTTTAAGATGGACAATTATATTAATTGTTCATGTGATATTTACCTGAATCCACTTTTTTCTTTCACCACGTTGTCCGCCAACGTCAAACATCCAAAATTCCTGGGAACCATTGTAATATTTTTTTGATACGTTTACCGTAAATTCTACCTTCTGTATTTCTATCGTTGTCTGTCTACTGTGTAAGATATCTTGAACCATAGGCACATAGTTCTCCTTTCTGATTTCATATATCCTATCCAAAAAGCTGTAGAAGAGACAATGTCAAAATAGAAGCGAAGGGTCCAGTGCTTAGTACAAAGTTAAAATTATACTTACTATTTTGCACTGTCGATTAATTGAAATTCATTGGATCTACGGTAGCACTCTCTTATTCCAAGATCCTCCCAAAGTCTCTGAACATGATCATAGTACTCCTAAAATAAAAAATGCATATGATTGATACATTATATTATTATACATTATAACGAACATACTTCAGAAAACATCGTAGCATGTGGTCCGATGGAAAGAATATAATTCCCAGAAATTTCACTATCGTCATCTTGAAAGTCTAAAGACGGTTCCATTAATGTCAAATGATAAACCAAACTGTATATAGCATCATGTAAATTTCCTCGTACAATATCTATATAATCCTGTCGTTCCTTGTCTGAATATCCTTGAACATGCAGAATTCTCATCTGCTTTATAATCGTAGTCTTGCCAGCCTCTCCAGTTCCTGACACAATACCAACCAAACATCACGATACAATACTCCAGAAAAACAATAATCAATTGTAACTTTACTCACCGAGTAACAAAAGCTTGATAGCGTTATCATAATTACGTTGCCATTGTTTAATATCCTGATCCAATTCCTTACTGAGCTTTTCCTCTGGACTTAAAGTTCTTATGCATTTAAAGAGTACCATCTCAACAATAGCCTACAAATAAAATGTAAAAGCATACAACCATCGTATAATAATTTTTAAAAATCAAATATAGAAAGCAAAGCAGTATGTACTGTTTGCTGCTCCAATAATGCTTTGTACCTCTTTTGTCAAATTAATAAGTTTTTTCAAATGTCTCTTTCATTTATACTTTACAAGTATAAATCTCTCCAGCGGGGATTCATACTCCAGTATGTATTGTAATTAAACTTAAGCCCGGCGTATCGCGAGCCAACTTTTTGAATGCCAATTTGATAAGCTCCAGTCTTCCTGGCCAGCTTGCCGAGGCTCCTACCGATAAATCTACATCCGCTTCGATTTCTTTCAGGAGGCGACGAGCGTCACAATTGGCTCGATAGGAAAACTGTTATGGCGGCTATGTTGCAGACTAGAATGGAACTTGCATCAATGAGATTATAATTGCCGTCCTTGTTCCCAGGGATTCTTTTGTCCCACTGTCTCCACCGTCTCCACTGGCCTCCACTGACTAAGACCCGTTTGAGACTCAACAGGATGTACCTCGGCAATGACTTCTCGAACAAAAAGGATATTTTTTTTTTATCTAACGAACACTGCTGAATCCAACTACTGATCAAATCATATTGGATGTAGTCTTTTTATACCAATCTAGAGGAATCCGCTTCTGTTAAATGACTTTAACTCTTATCGGTTGGTATGTTACTGGGTTATCTTTTCTTTTCAGGATAACGTTTGTAATGGTGAACTATTTGTACCGTGAGTGAATATATTGCAATATTTAAACTTTTGGAAGATAGAACTAATTCGTTATGTTTTTATTACATCTACTGGCTACTGACTTTTAATGTTTGCTTCTAATTTTTCATATTTTTCTGATTCTCTTATATTAGCAAAGTAATAGTCGATCCTGTGTCAGAGTGCATAACGGTATATGGCAACTGAATGATTATATTTACTACAACGTTCTCTTATCAGGATATCAAAAGGAGTTCAACTGAATTTAACTTAATTTTAGAAGTATATAATACTGAGATAAAAAATCATTTTTATTTATTTCTTAACATTTTAATATGTATAATAACGCCAAAGAATATATAGATTGCACATATATTATTTGTCCAATCATTACTATTAAAAATCATTCTCTAAAAGTGCTCCGTTCGTCAAGAACCATCGAAGCATCAAACCAAACACCGGAAATGCATTGTCGTGAACATTATCAGATGTCGCCACAGTATCCGGGTCACTTTTAAGTCAAATGTTTAGAAGAAGCAAAAGAAATAAAAAAAGATCATAAAATAATAAACGATTGTCAAAGCAAACGTTAAACGAATAATATTTTCTTCGATAAAATATCACAAGAATAAAGACGCTGTAAATATTCGAAGTGCTTCGCTTGACTAGGAAGTATTTTCGAGTGACGCCGCCGCCATATTTGTTTTAGTTTCGGGGGGGATGAAAAGTGAACGCTGTGCGTGCGGTTTGAATGAAACTGTTGTGTAAGCTCATCTTCAACTGTTTATACATGATTGACAACAGTGCCTGTGCATTCGGAGAAATGGTGAGTATTGATAGTCATCTGTCTCATTAGTTACGAGCTAAGCAAGGCCGACGTTTTTCGCGGGGATTTTCGGGTATCGGACATCGGCTCTACTAGCCTGCCGACGCCGCCGCGGCGCAACGCACTACTTTCAAACTCACGATCGATCAGCGCGAATTTCTTTATTCCTCTTTATTTGATTCTGCAATCTGTAATCTTCACATAATCCTACATGCTCATGGTGATGTATTCTTACCAGTACTTTCCATGTCGATTTACTTATTCAGCAGCGTCCCGACGCGAGCGCGTCCCGCCGTTATGAATGTCAGAATAAAAATCGACGCCAATGAACACAGCGCGCGCCATTCGTGAAAATCGATAATATTGCCGCGTGCGAGAGGCAGGGAAACGAAACTGGCGATCAGGAACGCCCCTACTTATTCTCGATCACTTCACTTCGTACTTTCGTACGTTACTTTTTGATTTTTGACAGTTGGAAGAACTTTTCAAAATTTCACTTAACGATCTTTTTTTTTTTCATTAATCATGATTTAATGAAGACTTTAACAATCTTGTAAATACTCTTAAGCTTTCAGGTACCTCGAGAATACTTTACTCTTTGAGATATATACTCAAACGTTACGAGAATGTTCTATGATCAGCTGTTCCTTGAAACTGTTTAACGACAGCAGATTGACAGAATTTTGGCAGTCACTTGTACCATACAAGCTACTCCTACAAATTCTTATTTTTCTATACTTTCTAATGAAATTTATTCAATTTTATATTTTTACTTATAGATCACTTGGCTTCCTGTGCCAATAACACTTATTATGTAAGAAATGTTATCGCGAGTTTACTTTAAAATAAAAAATAATATGAAATGTGAATATTTGTCAAAGCTCTAGCAAATTCAATTTATTCATACATTGACGTAACGATATTATACTTTCGAAAGACCTGATGAGCATAACTAACTTCTGAATTTTTAATTATATATAGTAGCGCCAGAATATTTTTAGAACATACGTGTTTTTTTTTTTACTTCAAATTCCAATGCCATGTAACATGACATGACTGTTGAGTGGATATGATTTTAAATAAAGCCGCGTTAACCCTAACGTCTAGGAATTTAAATATAAAATTTGATATCTGCCAATATTATTTGTAATTAAAATTTATACTGGAAAATAACTAATAGAAATATTCATAATTATTCTTGTAACATCGATGATCCTCTTGCGCAGTATATATTTTTTTATTTTTACAAAGCAGCTGTAGCTATATTATATACTGCTTTTACTACTTAAGAGATTCAGAGGTACCTGTAAAATATGGTACCATCGTTATCGCATTGCTCGTATGAACTGTATTAAAATATCTGAACCAGAAATAGTTGAATGTATTTCAGGCGTTTTCCTTAATCATAAGTTATAACACTGTTATTGTACAATACTAATTAGAAATAGTACTTGGCGCTTTACGTAATCACTATATCTGATGTCATAAGAATGTGTTATGCTGTAGCTGATATTGCACTGGACTAGGAAAATAGAGTTCAGATTGTCAGGAAATTCTTTTCTATATTTAGTTTCTTGTTTTCCTCCCTCTTAAAGATAAGTACCAAGTTATAGAAAAATATACAGTAATACGATCAATATGTTTCAACGTTTACCATTGTATCATAAATGTATGCATAATTGATTCTTGATCTTGCTGTTATTCGATTTTGTTTTGTTTTCATTTTTGTTAAAAAGAAATGAAGACAGTTCACTCGAGACTGTCACTGATAAGCCATCAGATGTAAAAGTAAAGGTTTTAGGTATAATAAATATCCCTTTGGCACATGTAAAATTGGTTGTATCGATAAATACAAAGATGGCGTAACAATTTTTAAAAACAGGATAGGAAGAAATATTTAACGCATAACAAGATTCGTCTTTGCAAAACTATTACTCGATCATCCTAACTGTTATCAGTTAGCAATATTATCATGGAGCTCCTGAAGCAATTACGAAGCTATGTAAAGACTCTATTTGGCAAGCAGTGAGTTGCATTCTTATATATTGCCAAACTTCACAGTGCACTTTTATTAAATATAAATATTTCCACACTTTCCTCCCTGCATATCAGTAATAAAAAGTATTATATAATCTTTCTCTACAATATTAATCCTGTTCTTTTAGGACGTTTAAGGAGCGCATTGAGATGTGGCTACGAAGTGAGCATGTCAGCCGAAGACTACGAGGTCGTCTCGGTACAGGCGGTGCATCTGGATCTAAGGTGTCCGGTAGCAGAGTGCAAGCTGGTGCAGTCAGGAAAGTTCCAGCAATTAATAATAGCAGCCAACGCGTGAGCACATCCAGCAGATGCGGTCGTCTGACACGCTGGAGACGCAGATCTCCCAATTTACTGAAGGAGGTACATAGACTTAGTCTTAAGCGTCATTAAAGTATTTAGGACAAAAATGCATCAGGTCAGGATTAAGTTGAATAAATATTGGCAATCAGTTGTCTTCACAGGCATGCAGAGAGAACGTGTTGCACTTTGCCAAATCGCCACCGGTAAGGCGAGAACGAGGACCACGTCGAAGGAAGTGCATAAAGCGGTCCATGGTAACGTCTACTCCGTTGCACAGAACTTCAGCCAAGGATGTCATTATCGTTAGTATCTGAATGAGTATCCATAGAGTAACGAAAACAAAGGACAATGATTAAAGGACATTGATTCTGTGCGTAGCCGCCCAAGACAGCTAAAGTCTCAAAGGTCTCGGAGGAGTCTAAGGAGAATTGGAACCTTACGACCTTGTCAATGTATCCGTCGACCTTTAACGTGGAGGAACCCGTTTGTCATTCAACGCCGACACCACCTCAGGACTTCAAGACTACAGCACCAGCAGCTCCTCCAGCTCTCACTGAACTGATGCCGCCGCCTGCAGAAAGTGCCCATCTTGATCTCTCCTGTCTCCTGGAAGATGAGAGTAACCGGACAACTGGTAAGATATATTTTTAATGTGTCGATTGATGTTAATACTATTTTTATTGACTAGCGTAGTAATTAAAAATGCGCCATGCAGTTTTATCCGTTGCAGATATCCTGTCGCTGCATTATTCAGCTATTTGTGCCAGCGCCGAAACTTCGGATGAGTACTACAGTGTGATGCACTCGGCGCAAACTTACTGCAATCGTGTTGCATACTCTGAGAGGTATTTTCCAAACGGGAAGTGCAGCTACGCCGACGGTGGTAACGAGGCGACACGCTGTGGGGATTCCAGCAAGAGTCAGTATATCAACAACGTTGACCATGAATCTGTCAAGTACGATGGCAGCTCGAGTTTCTCCAGCACTAAGTACACTTCCGGGAGTTCGTACAGTGCGAATCCAGAGAGACCGTCGGACACGAGCGGTAACCTTGACGGCAAGAATGCGGATGGCGATTATCAGGATGTCAAATATATGGAAGTAGGCGGTGAGGAAATCGTGGAGAGCTGCGACGTGGAGAATATGGTTGCCCAGGTGCAGGAAGACTGGGAACCCTTTGATCCCTATGTATTTATCAAGCATCTACCACCGTTGACCCCGGCGATGAGGGCCAGATGTCCAGCATTGCCTTTAAAGACGCGCAGTAGTCCGGAATTCAGTCTTGTCTTGGATTTGGTAAGCTTCAATGTCTTGATAGTTAATCGATGTTGAGTCTTGTGACACCTGGGAATGACTCTTCATGTTTTATTTATTTATTTTTTTCCAGGACGAGACTCTAGTGCACTGCAGTCTCCAGGAACTATCCGACGCCGCCTTTCGTTTCCCGGTGATGTTCCAGGACGTTACGTATACAGTGTTCGTACGTACCAGACCGTATTTTCGCGAGTTCCTGGAACACGTGTCCTCCCTCTACGAGGTGATCCTCTTCACGGCAAGCAAACGCGTCTATGCCAACAAGCTTATGAATCTCCTGGACCCTACGAGGAAACTGATAAAGTATCGTTTGTTTCGCGAACACTGTGTCTGCGTTAACGGAAATTACATCAAGGATCTTTCCATCCTGGGCCGAGACTTATCCAAGACCGTGATAATTGACAATAGTCCTCAAGCATTTGGATATCAGGTAAGACGAAAATGGATGTAAAATATATTTTTACAAACTCCTGAATATACTACTTATACTAAAATCTGTATTTCGCATTTTTTTTAGCTGGAAAACGGTATTCCCATTGAAAGTTGGTTCGCCGATCGTTCGGACAGCGAGCTTATGAAGCTCCTACCATTTTTGGAAAATCTAGTACACTGGGTAAGCGTCATAGCAATTTTGTGCTCTAATGGTTATCTAATCATGCAGAGCTCTTTAGAGTTTTATGTTTTATACTGTATCTTATATTGTTTCTTTATGCTACAGGGTGGGGACGTAAGGCCGCGCATAAGGGAGCAATTTCGTCTCTTCAGTTTCCTACCACCGGATTAACCAACAAATGGTCCATCTTATCGTTCTGAATAAGAAGCATCATCTAGATTCAATGAAGAACGTACAGCGTTTCGTATATAGTACAGTATATCGTGAATTTTCCTTTTCTGTATTTAAAATAATGCACACATGTCCAATCGTACACGTTTATACTTAAAGGATGAAAAGAAAACAAAAAGCAAAAAAAAAAGGAGATTAAAAAAGAAACGCTGGTCTGTTTTTAATACAGCAAAATATCTTCTCGCACATCATTAGTGATATACGCTTAGCGTGTCGTAAATGATAGAGGAAAAATTAAAAAAAGAAGAAAGGATAGTTTTTGAGCTATTGTTTAAAAAAGTTTTTTTTTTTTAAGTAGAATCATATCATATGATTATCGTGTACAAGAGAAGCCGCTCTGTCGTATACAGCGTGCATCATAATTTCTATAGAAAAGTTCGATGCACCCTGTAAACGCTTTTGTAAATATAACGTCGACACGAAAGAGAAGGAGACGATAAAAAAAGGATGTCACTTCTGATAAAGCGCGACGAGGTAAAAGAAAAATATTGAACGCGGTCCAGTAATTTTTCTTTTTCTTCCTGTTTTCTTCTCTTTTAGCTTTTATTACTTTCCTTTTTTTTATTTCTTCACTTTTTCTTCTCTTTTCATAATGGCGTCACGACGGTTCCTTCCTTTATTATAAGTTCGTCAAATATCCATGCACTGAGAAATTTACGAGACGTCATGAAGAATCAACGTAAATTTTGATTTTACTTTATTATACTTTTTTTTTTTTTTTAATGATAACGAACGAACACTTTAAATTTCGAGGAGCAATGCGACGAGTGTTTCTCTTTCTATTACTTCAAATGAAATACGTCGCTTCGTACAAAAATAACGATATCCGCGTTGGTGTCCATTTACACAGATGAAAAAGGAAAAAAAATCGCATTTTTTTAAAAACTTATTATAAAGAGTTTTACAACTTTGAATCTGCATTTATTGGGAATTAAGCAAGAAGCAGGTGATAAGAACTTTTAATCGATAAACTTTCTCATTAATCAACGGAAACGAAAAAAAAAAAAAGGAAAAGATAAGAATCACAGAAAAAAAGAGAAGAAAGACAAACTTTAAGGACAAAAGGACGAAGAAAAGCCCAGTTATATTAACGGATAATTAAGTAGAATGGGAGAAACAGCAGCGTTAGCGTTGTTGTCATTATTATCTTTATCATCATAATCGTCGTTATCGTCATCATTATGATTATCATTATCTTTACTCTCTGAGAGTCAAATTTAAAGATATAACGAAAAAGAATATACGTTATTGCACATGCGCGCGCAAATTGACACTCTAATCCACAATCATGCACACGCAAGAAAAAGCCGCAGCAACACGCGTTACGCATATAATATATAGTGATACGAATACGTTATATGTTTGTGTAAAGAGAGCGGGAAAATTCGAAAGAGCGGCAACGAACGTGACGATAACGGCGACACGTACAAAATTCAAAAGATGAAAGATTGTGAGACATAGAAGTAGAAGCACAGAAAAAAAAATATATATATATAATATATATAATATGTAAGATTTGTTTTTAACTTTGTCGTCTCGTCAAGCTTTGTTATCGCTCTCTTCGACTGTCACTCGCTGTCAAGAGCTGAGAAAGAGAGGAAAAACGGAAGGATGAAGAAATATTCTGAACAGTAGTAAAAAAGGCGCGACGGTGTCGGCCCTCTTCAGTTTCTGATAGCGTTTAAAATTCTTCTAGTAGCTCTAATATAAAATATATATATATGAATATATAAAGTGGAACGATCCGATCGTTATGCGAAGAGGCAGAATGATTTTTATTGTACAACGCGCGAGGAACATGGTGCAAACCTTAAGGTGAAATTAGATTAATTGAATGTAAAATTAATGGAGTGATTGCGATTGATGATGTAAGTTGAATGAGGAACGATGAGTGATCAAATGCGTCTCGTTAAATATCAGAGAATTTGATAGGATGTATTTAATTATTATGTTTCTTACTGTACGATTCGTTACTTTTTTATTTTTTAAATTCGATTATTAGAATCATGTCATTTGAGAATCTCTTAAATCAAGCTGATGATTATCGACATCGAATTCTTTACTTTGATTCGTTAGATAGACAATTGATCTGTCGTTGATAGAAAATTATTGGTCTGAATGATTGTAGCGAGAGAGCGCGAGAAATATAATGAGAATGACATAGAATTTTTATTGTTCACGTACACCTTATTCGATGATAGATTTTATTGTACAATAATGACGTAATACGATGAGCGCAAGAGAGAGAGAGTAATTATCTACCATTAATTAGTAGACGTAGAATTTAATTACGTCGTGAACACTATGTGATCGCAAAGTTTCTAGATTTCTTTATTTCTTTAGTAATGTCTATATTATCAATAGTGACAACATACACTGTCCACAGTCAAGATACAAATGTTACAGAAACAATACTAAATGGCACTAATCAATCAGGATAATTATGATGTATAGTTATGCATAAATATGTAATTATGTTCCCCGGTAGCCGGATTCGAGAAATGCGAAGAGCTATGGATAAAAGATAGAGGGAGACACGATGAGCTGAAGAAAAAAAATATGAACAAAATGAAAACCCATGAGCTACGGGTGGAATTGAATTATACTCGTATTTGTCAGCAATCATTAAATATTGCTAATAATCATTTACCGTTAATGTTGTTCCTTTGACTGCATCGCTTCCGTTATCTTTACAGGTTCCCTTCGAGGGAGAAAATGCATTTGTTTTTTTTAATTTCACGATTCACCGTTTGTGTAACCGAAATTCGTTTTCGTGGACAATTGCTGGAGGACTGCAGGAGTAAATTCCACTGCGATTGAAACAGCCGATAAAAAATGATTTGTACAAATAGGATTGGAGGACCCAGGAAAAAATGTCACATTGAAGAAAATTCATCAGCAAGTAATCTATATGCAGTGAATGAAAAATAAAAAGTAATCCCTAGCACCGTCAATAGTGATAAAAATTTTGTTTTCAGACCTAAAGAATATCCTGATGCTTTATCCTAGAACCAAAAAAAAAAAAAACTGCCTGGTTCTGTTGGAAAAAAAATGTCCATTGATCCTCCAGAAGCTACCACGTCTTTACTTCCAATCATGTCCATCGTCCCTGAGGAATACTCTTCTTCAGACCTGAAACTCAGCCATTTTCTTAGAAGCGCGCGAGCGCGGCGAATCCCAAAATTTGGAAATCAATAAGCGTCGTGCAGTATTGCGTGCACATGACAGTGCCGCGTTATAGAAATGGCCGTCGCGTCAAAACACAAGAGGATATTGTGGGCGCATTCGTGAAAGTCATAGACGTAGGAAGGAAGTGAACCGGGTTGATGCATGCAAATGTAGTGACGTTAAACAAGGGTATAACGTAGTTGATAACACGGGGGGTTGATTTATTAAAAGAAAAAAAAAAAAAAAAAAAAACGGAGAAGAAAAAGGAAATGCCACGGTGCGACGTCAAGTGGAAACTCGCCGGGATATTCGCCGGAATAAGCAACGGGTGTATCGTTTACGTAGGTGACACGAGTAGTTCTTGGTTTCTTGGCTTCTCTACTTTCTGGATGTGTGGTACTTAAGAGTGAGAGAGACAGAGTAGTGGCATAGGTTTATATAGCGTTGGTGGCCCTGAGAAAGTAGAGAGAGAGAGAGAAGGAGGGAAGCTTGTGAGTAGGGAGTAAAATCTGTGAGATATTCGCGCAATAATCTCCCAGTGATACGACACGTCCTTTTTGCCTGAGAAATGACTGTAGAACGTTTACTTTGTAATTATCAGCGATCACCTTGCATTACTGATAAGAGCAGCGTCGGACAATCGAGTTATCGTGAGAAACGATGGCCTGTAATTATTATACATACGGATTTATCGTGTGAAGTATAATTTTTTTTATAGACGTTCGTTATTCTTCTTTTTTTAATACTATTGTTACGCACTGTTCGAGTTTTATTCTCTCTGTGACTTTGCTGTTGTTATCGCTGTTTTATATGACTTAATTTTATTTTCTTATCCACGCTTCACCTTCATTGGATATATTGTTGGTTTTTAGGCGGAAGCGAAATACTGTGCCTTTGAAATTCGCGGAGAGCAAAAGTATTATGCGTAAGTGACAAACGTGCAAATTTTATTAATAATTATTGATTTGTTATTGTTTCACGTGTACTAGAGTCTTGTGATTGGTTTTTGACTCTTATAGCTGTCCCAGCGCCGAGTATTGTTGCAATTTTGGTTGCTGCGTGTCGCCCGGTTTTCCAATCTATCATCTATGGTATTATTGGTGAGTAAAAAAGATTTTCCAAGGGTATTTCGTGGGAATATTAAATTTGTGAATTTTTGGATTTTCAGGCTTCTCGTTATTATCATGTTCCTGGTGTGTTCCGGTGGTGGTTGGTGGTATCGTTACTGGCTTCAAGGAAGATACAGAGCAGCTGCATCTGCTATACCAAGTAGAACATCCACCATAAGAACCCAGAATCCTCTACGTGGTCCAACCTGTCAAGCACAGCAGGCACGAATCACGTACAATTCAGCAAGAAATACCGTCCTGTTGCATCGCATGTGGAAAGGTAATAACGATGCATCTCCATTAAAGACGTCCATCTTTTTCTATTGTGTAAGGCTAAGTTATCCAAGAATACCACTATTGCTTAGGTCCACATCGCAGTGCAACCTCACCAGCTTACAACGGCGCCGCAGCTAGTTCGACGCACTTTCAAAATACAAGCGTCGTTCTAAATGAAAACAATTGTCCTTATTATCAATTGTACGGGCCACCGCCCAGCTACGATACAGTCATTGCTCAGACTCGTGGCAAGGTATCAAGTCCTACCTCGCCTGAGAATTCAAGAACGAGCTTGCAGATGCCACCGGTTCAGTCCAGGAGTATCCCACCATGTTATGCTCATCCTTATGGAATGTCACCAAGGAGGAATGACAACATGAATCTAGCCCAGTTTTCAAACAGCGGGATGAATTTGCGGCAGCTGGATGGGTGCGATGCTACAGGATATACGCACTACGTGTCAGGGACTCAGCCTAATGGAAGTACGACGGCTAGACATGATGTTTGTGTACCGATGGAGTTCCCTGAAGACGGTACACCGGATGTTGGAAATGCTTTGAGAATTCATCAAGGATCTCTGAAGAGATTTATTAAACCTGCTGAGATGTCCTTGTCGCAGGATAATAATGATAGCAATGCAGAGAGGTTTCGGATACTTAGCATAGACTGTGCTAGTGGCTCTGGTGAACACGGTTACAGGGAGTCGAGTAATCTGAGTCAGGATCGTATACAGGAGCAGGAAGTACCAGAGACTTTTCGTTCATCAGCTGAAACTCATTCAGTGATTGCTGCCAGGTTGATGTATCCAAAGCGCGTGGAGCAACGCTATGGGAAACGGAACCAAGGGTACGATGATCCTAATAGGGATAGATCCAGTAGTCCTGGTACTTCAGGACTATCGAACCGGGGCAAAGATAAGCGACATAGTCCCGAGGATGGAGTTTCTACCAGGAATCCGGATATTGCCAATCAGGATCCCGGATACGTTGTACGGGAAGGTACAAGCCCATCTCAATCAAGTCCATCCAATAATGTGATATTAGCACCTCTTACTTGTAACCTTACAAATGATACCTCGTCGCCGTCGGCTCTCATCTCTGATAGTGTTAATAATCAGGTGGGGCTACGATCACCCGTTGATCTCGCCAGGCGTGACGACTTGAGTTTTGAAAGTAAACATAAATTAGACAGATCAAGGTCACTCGACTGAGCAGCATTGCAATAATGAATAATTAAGCAGCATTACGTTACGCGTTTGCCCTTGTACAAGCGTAAAAAACGCATGCTTATGTTTGTACAAATGTACAAAAGGATTTAAAAGAAAAGTCGAGAACGAAAAAAAAAGAATAAGAAAAGTTGTATCGCACGATAACATCGAGCTAAAAAAGAATGATAAATTCTTTAAAGATTTCATTTTGAGAAACGACTTTGATCCTTCTGTGAGGCTTTGTAAAATGGCGGATATTTAATTTTTCCATTGAAAAGCAATCCGGGAGCCAACGAGGAGCCGAATGAATGGAGAGAGGAATTGGCGGGAACTTTAAACGCACGAAATAACGTGGCTACTCGCCATTCTTGTGAAAGACAAGGAAAAACTTCACTCTTCTGCTTTGGCAGCGCCATGTTTTTTCTACCCTCTTACATTTGTGAATATTGCAATGTATGTAAAGATATACGCACAAGATGGCGCGTGGGGAATGAAAATATGAAAGCTCAAAAGCTTTGTAAAGTACCGTGGACAAGGACGTTCATTATTTTTGCGTAAAACGTATCGAGCGTCTTTCGATTTCATTGGGCACTGCTTTTCCCCACAATATCCCGGCCACTGTCATTAAAAAGGATATATATATCCGTGGGATGACATTTGGACGGAAAGTCTTTATCGACTAGCGAGCGTATACCTATAATTAGAATATAGATTGTCAATATTTTCTACCGATTGTTCTCTACTCCCACTGAATATTTTTACCACTGCACTCTTTTTCTCTTTACACTTTACGAAGAAGAAAGCTATAAAACGATTTTTAAAAAATGAAGAAGCACAGTCAAAGAAAAATACTTAGTGAACGGAGATGGACGTTATACAAAACTGACTTTCAGCAGCCAAATTATCAAAGCGGGTGGTAAAAATGCTGGGAAAAAAAAAAGATAACGGGTACCGACTAGAGTATATAAAGAATAAGGTAAAGATGGAAAGGAACAGAAAAAAAAAGATAATGAACTCAAGTAACGATGGATCTTCTATTTTTCCGGATATCCGTATCCACTTAGTCATTGTTACTATATTATATATAAATATATATACACAAATATTATATATAGCATAAAGACGTATACCAAGTGAATTTAACGGACATATCCGTAACTGCAAGCTGGATACGATAAAGAAAAAAAAAAGAAAAAGATGATCATCGCTATAGTAGACATTAAGAACGATTAACTGTGATCTTTTACACAAGTGATACACAGCGAGACGACTTATCATTATCCAGGATGATCAATGGAAATTAGGGAATTCGAAAATTCAATAGAAGAAAAAAAGAAAAGTCAAGAAAAAAGATCCAGTAAGATCCTCGATAACGAGACAGAAGTTTCTCTGTGTTCTATCACCGCTATTAAGGAATCTTCCCAAAAAGAAGATCCAATGACGTTCCCCTTTGATATCGTGTCAAGGTCGGCCTCTCTTTAGATCCATAAAAAAGATAAAGATAAGCTTACATACAGAGGCCCATAAATTCTTACTGTTATACAAAAGTCTCGAAAACGTCGCTTCGCACTCTTTTCGAACACTATATGGTATTCCTTGATTTTCATTCCGATGCACTTAGCTCTTATTGAAACTCATTGAATTTCTGGATCTCTCGAGTTTTTCTTATCAGCAAGGATATAAAGCGGTCCAATACGAATGATAAGACAAACGAGCAAAGCAGTATATGTGCCAATAGAAATAATAAGAATAACAGTGATACACGAATCATTTGAAATTTGATCGAGTACGATAAATTTGATGAAAATGGGAAAAATAAATAATTTATTCAAGTTCTGCGTAACTATACTATTATTCTTCTGTACGGTATTTTAAGGACGTGATTATAGCTGATGATTTGTCAGGTGTGAGAGCCCAATGATTATACATATAATATATATGACACGAGTGCAGTACGTGAATTGTGCGTCCTGTACTATTTATGTATATGATATATGTATATATGTATATATGTATATATATATATATATATTATATACATTGCGAATTATTTTTTCTAATCAAGTCCTAGTCAGCGATCGTCCATTCCCAAATGATGCTAATATTAATGATTAATGATACGAAAGGGACACGGTATTAATTAATTGTATCATCTTACTTAATTATCTGGATTATTATTGTACTAGGAGTGACCCTATATTTATTGCCATAATGACAGTACATACGTCTAACTATATTAATAGCTTATTGTGTGAATGAGTGTGGATGCACGGCCATCCGAATGCGTCGCGGCGGCTCCGAGTAAGATACGCGTCTATTCGCTTTTAAAGTGACGCTGATTATCCGGAAACATCATTTTACCGTGTAATGTGCAATCATTCGTATTTATGATTAGAATTTGGAGAAAAAGAAAGAGCGAGAGAGCGGAAGAGAGACACATGGAAATAACGCTGTATTATATTGTATTTAATGTAAAGATGTCTTGACGAAATAAAGGCATAGGATATTTATTCACTGATGGATAAAGATCGTTTAGAATGATTCTCTTTTACTTTATATGTAAAAGTTAGAAATCTTCTTTTTTGTAGCTGCAATGAAAAAGAAAATAGTTTAGTATTATTCTCTGTTTTGTATACGAATGTTATTTTTATAGATTTTAAATATTCTTTAGAATCGATCGTAGAGAATTTTTTTATATGACTTTTTGCATGACAAAGTTTTAATTGTTTTTAAAAGACAATTGCCGCTATAGAAGCAGGAATGATATTTAATCATTGTCCAAGTTGTAGGGTCGTTAAAATGAATTAGATAAGCTTTTTTTTGGCAAGGTAGATTTACAGAAGGAGCAGGGGTTTTTCTTCTTTCTCTTTCTCTCTGTGCGCCATAGCGATGGTAAAGATGGCAGGTGCAACGTAATATGTACTGAGCTGATGAAAATCAATAAAGGGATTGGCAGAAGGGGGAGACATCCCTGTGTACGATATTGCAAAGCAAAGCAGTTTTATATTTCTCGTGGGGAAAAAAAGATGCCTTAGTCAACGAGACAGTGGATAATTAAGAGTCGTGTATTGCTTTAATGCTGGTTGAACTTTTAATCAATTGTTTCTACATGGTGGAGCAATAGAAATTAACATTTAAATACCGCAACAAAGCGTGTTGGCAAAATGTCAGTGAAGGTAAGGTTACAGCTCTTCCCTAGTGACCTAGAAAAGATTTTTGTTGTGCGCAATTATGTGATTAATTATTTATGTGATAAATTAAATATCTAAAGGAAATTCAATTTTTATGATATCAATATTTTAAAGAATTATTTTTTAATTGCATAGAGTGATTGTCAATGTCGTGTAATGCTTCTATTATTCAATGTGTGTCGGATGGTCATATTTTATTCATTAATACTTTAATGCAATGATATTGTTTGTAATTTTTAAATTGTCATCTATTTTTTATTACATTATTTTTTAATTGAGATATGTTTACATTGTGGTTTATAACAGCCATGCGTACTTATTAGATATTTACTAGGTTTGTAACAAGTACAATCTATGATATTTTGTACTTTTGTTTAACGAAGGATATCTTACAGATAAGAAATAGATAAGTAGAAGGCAAAGACAGTAATTGTTATTCAACGTATCTAGCTTGTGTATCATTTTGGACAATGTGAAGTGATCTATGAATTTTAATATTGCGACTGTACAGAGGATATAAAGATCATATATTATCAATAGTATAATTGATAGTTACAGCGTAGCACATAGAGAAACCTATTTCTGGAGTAAGCAGAAAAGGTTTGTCATAAAACAACAATTAAAGTAATTAGGCCAATGTTCTCGGTAGTGCTCTGTAAATAATGTTTTTAGCATACTATGCTCCAAGTGGTAAATTAACATCATAATATACATATCCTAGTAATTCTCATATTCTGCTGAGGCAACAGCAGTCTCATACCACTATGAAACAAGGTTAAAACAGTCTTCCTCTTAATTATTCACTTTGTGTATTATGGCACAGTAGGAATCTAGATGATTTTCGACAGGTGGTCAATACAAGTCTAATCATTAAATAAAAGCTGTGGGAACTAGTATAAGCTGAACAAGACTCAATTAAGAATTATAAAGTGTCAACTAAATAATACAAAACTGCTCTAAACAAAATGTGCAACAAACAACCCCTGCGCATATAAAACCCGTCATACATCAAATTCCTATGGTCAACTCCAATTTTATGAAAATCCGGAAATCCCAGAAGCATTATTACCGACAAATCCCTATGGCAATAAATACCCAAGCCGGATTCTAGTGATATTTTTTTACGAATCGTCCATCTATTTTTCCCCATAATACATTTCGAATAGTCGGAACAATAATAATATTCAAATATATGTAACACGGCGCCAAAATGTCCCGTCACGGAGACGCGCTTGCGCTCAATTGTAACATCTTTCTCGACACGAGTATTTCTCTCGATTCGAAAATAATTGGTTGCATCCTGTTACAGTACATAGAGTACAAAGTTACACACGGATTCTTTGCGCCATGTGAAAATAACGTCCGTATACTAATCAGCAGTACCGTCAGCTCGTATAAAAAAAAAACCGCAAGAACGAATGTGAAAGCTTTCGGGAACATTTTTGAAAACGTACGTACGCGTTTTTCTATCTTCTCAAAATAATCAAAGTGTATATAAACAATCAAATTAAATAACAGACGACAAGGGAGAAAGGTATATTAAAACAAGGCATTTCATACGAATTATTTTATCTTGTGAGAGAAACAAATCTTATCGCTCGTACGGCAGATAAAAATTTGTTCCTTTTTAATAAACCGCAAACATATCTGCTGCTCTTAAAAAACTCACTATGCTCAAATATGCTGTATTAGATCACGAAGAACTGCGCGGAATGATTTTGCCGCAAGCCAAACTATTTTTAACCGCTACTATAATTATACCCGTCGAATTTTTAATGCTTTCAAAAGCATCCGCGAATTGGCCTCAGTACGTTCGCGATCCACGAGGGCAAAGGTGCTAGACGCCGTTATCATTATTATTGTTTTAAGGACGACGCTCGCCGTCGTTCGGCGTCTATTGAGCGTTTACTAATTCTATTCGCAGTGGAAATCTCCAGCGTCTTTCGGAGCATCGGAGTGTTGTTTGCTTAAGGTTTTTTCTTTTTCCTTTTAAATATGTATTATGGCGCGCGGACACTGCTTTTCTTTGAATTACAAATTATTTCCCGCGTACTTGTATATACTCAGTCTTCGTATTATTCTTGAAAGGAGAAACATGTATTTTTAGCTTGCAGCCCTTCTGCGTCGTTGCGATGCCACGTAGTAGATTTCTTTTTCCTTTTCATCTTTATCTCTCACTTTTCATTTCTATTATATTTCTTATTCGACGTATATTTTTTATGTGTAAGAAATATGGCGAATCTTTGTTATTTAAATGTCTTGCATTGTTTTGCATCTGACATAGTCATTACGCTTACTTTTCTTCGTTTCGAGATGTTTACTTAAAGTCTTATCCTTCGCTATAATTATTAACTATTCGAACTTTTATTACTGGCATGTATTTATATTTTTATTATATTACTTTACTGATAATACCGAGAAACACGTGATTACTGATAACTCTTTATTTTGATATACAAATCTTCATTGAATATGATAAAGTCCACGATACGCTAGTACAGTATTACATTAAGCTTCGTTCAGAGATTAATAACCGAATTAAATTAATACTCTATGAGAAATAGAAGAATTTTCAAAACGATCTCATGAGAAATGGTTAAAAATAGATTCTTTCTGGAATATTTTCTGTTTGTATGCTTCTTTCTAAATGGTTTAGTACACGTTACGTATTCGTAGTGATATTTGGCTGGCAATACTTTAACGGAAATTTGTAACGAAGGAAACGCTATTTTAATACTTGTTAATTTGAATTTTTTTTTAATTACAGATGACCAGGTACAAGCAAGCTTTCGAGGATGAGGATAGCAGTAGCATCGGCTCCGTCGCTTTGAATAGCGAAGGAATCAGCACGTCCGCTACTCATATAAAATACTATTCGGTAAATATATCTGCGTAGTAAAGATACATAGTCGGGTCCACCGAGTTCCAATGCGTTTCTTTGACAGAACGAAAGCAGCGAAGTTTCTATGAAGCCACGTGTGATTTGCTAAGGATTGGATTCTTTGCGAACTGTCAAAAAAATATGTTGAACACGTTCGACTATATAGTATGATAGTTTATTTCACTCCTATTCTGAGTTTTGACTTATATGCATGTCTTAAAAAATATTAGAATTCAAAGGATTGCGTGATGACATAATAATAGTGTACAGTAAGAAGGTAGGATCCTCACTATTAATAAATTGTACTGATTTCTTAACAGCCGGGTGTTCTACAGGGTGCAATATTATGGCGAGCGCGCAGCCCCATGGAAAAGTGTCTCTTTATTGTTTGCGCTGGCCTTCTACTAATGGTGATCGTCCTTTCAATAATTATAAGCAGTAAAACAGGCTGGGACGATGCACAAATTTTTCATGTGTCCAATGGCGAAGGTCAGTTTTATCTGAATTTATGAAGGAATGGTTATACTTGGATTTTTATTTCTTGTCTTCGTTTTGGAATTTTTCACTGAATGTGAAAGGGTGATATCTACTTGAAGTTATTTTGTTTCTCATTTTTTTTACAGATAGTACCCACTGTTTGACAGAACATTGCGTTACTGTCGCTGCATCTATTATTAACAGTATAGATAACTCGGTGAATCCCTGCGATGACTTTTATGAATATGCTTGCGGAGGGTGGATCAAAAAGAATCCTATACCCGATGGGAAGAGTATGTGGGGTACTTTTGGTAAATTGGAACAAGAGAATCAGTTGATTTTGAAGAATGTTCTTGGTAAGTTGGATTTGTTATTGTTTGAGGAATTCTATGTCGTATGTATAATTCTTTGAATTTTTGCTTTGCTTCGCAGAGAAACCTTTGAGTGAGATGAAATCTAAAGCCGAAAGAAAAGCTAAGCTTTATTATCTTTCTTGTATGGATCCTGACGAGATAATAGAAAGACTCGGGGCTAAACCACTGCTAGATTTATTGAATCAAATTGGAGGCTGGAACATTACTGGGCACTTTAATATCTCAAGCTGGTCCTTACAGAATACCATTCATATTTTACAGAACAAATATAATATGGGTGGATTGTTCTCTTGGGCTGTTAACGAAGATGATAGGAATAGTACTAGATATATAATACAAGTTTGTATTTATTGACATTAGTATAATGTGGAGTATTTGGATTATCTATATTATTTGTATATTCTTCTTTTACAATAGGTTGACCAGGGTGGCTTAACTTTACCTACTATAGACAACTATTTGAATAAGACAGAGCATGGGAAGGTTCTTGCAGCGTATCTTGATTACATGACTCAGGTACTCAATAAAGTAATAATTATCGATATTTACTTATTTATTATTACAATTTTAAATTGTAAATTGTAGATTGGTGTACTTTTGGGTGGGGAAGAAAATTCTACAAGGAAGCAGGTGCAGGCAGTTATAGAGTTCGAAACAAGATTAGCACAAATTACCATCCCCCAGGAGGAACGCAGGGATGAAGAGAAGCTATACAATTTAATGTCGTTGAGTGATTTACAGAAACTTGCTCCGTTTGTAAGTTTTAAAATTAATTTACGAATATAAGTGATCACATTTATCTCTTGATTCTCATAACGATAAACATCTTCGCTTTTCAGATGTCCTGGGTAGAATATTTCCAAAACGCAATGAAGCTAGTAAACAAGAAAATCACGAGCAAAGTGAAAATAGTAAATTATGCCCCTGAATATTTCAAAGAACTAACAAAACTGGTGCAAGAATACAACAAAACGATAGAAGGAAAAATGTAAGTTTCTATAAACCAACTTGATGCCAAGAAAAATAAATTTCAACATATTTTCATCCCCCGCAGAGCACTCAACAATTATTTAGTATGGCAAACTGTCCGATCCTTAACAGCTTACTTATCAAAACCATTTCGCGATGCATACAAAGGACTAAGAAAGGCTCTAATAGGTTCGGAAGGTCGTGAAGAGCAATGGCGCTATTGCGTAACAGATGCGAATAACGTTATGGGATTTGCTATAGGTGCAATGTTCGTGCGGGAAGTCTTTCATGGTAAAAGCAAACCTATGGTAAGCTTTATACTATTTAATTGTAATCTGTTATAACGAAGATTTAAATATAATCTTCATAATTAACGTGAACAGGCTGAAGAGATGATAAATGAGATTCGCAAGGCATTCACGAAAAATCTAAAGAATTTAACCTGGATGGACGCAGAGACACGAGAGTCGGCCGAGGCCAAGGCTAATGCTATAACTGATATGATAGGCTTTCCAAATTTTATTCTGAACGCGACAGAACTCGATGAACGTTACAAGGACCTTGTAATACGCAAGGATGAATATTTCCTTAATAACATTCGCGTAAATCAGTACACGCTACGACGTAATTTGGAAAAATTGGATCAGGTGGCTAACAAAACAACTTGGATAATGACACCGCCTACTGTAAACGCCTACTATACGCCGACGAAAAATCAAATTGTATTTCCAGCAGGGATATTGCAAAGTCCTTTTTACGACATGGAGAATCCCAGTAGTTTAAATTTTGGTGGCATGGGAGTCGTGATGGGTCATGAACTCACTCATGCCTTCGATGACCAAGGTAAGGATTGCCTGATGATTTTTCATGAATACAAACAACTGTGAAATTAGTTTGTCTATATTTTTATGATTTTAGGAAGCGAGTACGATCTTCATGGAAATCTTCATCAGTGGTGGAACAATGCCACCATAGAAAGATTCAAGAATAGAACAGAGTGCTTTGTGGAGCAGTACAACAATTTTGAAATTCAGGGTCGTCACGTCAATGGAAAGCAGACATTAGGTATAAGATTAATCGTTAATGAAAATATTCACACGTATGCACTGATTATCATTAATTTATTTTCTTACGCTCACAGGGGAAAATATCGCAGATAATGGCGGATTGAAGGCTGCTTATCACGCTTACTTATCAACGCCTAAGAGTCACAAGGATCAAATGCCTTTGCCAGGACTTAATTTGACGCATCGTCAACTGTTCTTCCTAAGCTTTGCTCAGGTAATGAAATAAATTAATTTAGTTATAAACAGCTGCTTTGAAATAACTTACTGAATTTTTTTCAACAGGTATGGTGTTCTGCTGTGACTTCAGAAACAATGGGACTTCAGATAGAGAAAGATACCCACTGTCCAGCCAAGTATAGAGTTATAGGACCTCTCTCGAATCTAGACGAATTCACCACGGAATTCAATTGCCCGAAAGGTTCGAGAATGAATCCAATCAATAAATGCGAGGTATGGTAATTGCATTATCTATATTCAAAAATCGAAATGGAACGAGTAACAATCAGAAAACCGGATCCTCCGATTGTTTACTCGTTTACTGTTTCCTCGTGGAATATTATTATCCGTGAAAGTTCAGCGAGGATCGCGTACACGTGTCATTAGTTCCGAAGGTGCTAACGCGATCGAACTTTAAGAAAAAAAAAAAAACAAAAAAAAAACCTAAAAAATAAAAAGGTATCGATTGACTACAGTATAAGATTCACAGGTTGAGAAAAGGGCACTATAGGACTAGTTTGAATCGTTATACCTTCTTTACACGGTGCTAATGACGCTGATAAAGTTGATAACTAGTTCCGACTATTCGACGTAGCGGATACAATTAATATTTAATTTTAAGAATATCAAATAGCTTGGAGGGTGTATTTCTTATTTTTTCATAGTATATACATACTTATTTGTCTTATAGACAAGTACTTTACGTACCTCTAAGTGTCATAGCCAAAGAAACGAAGCAAAGTTACTATTATATATAGATTAATTTATTTTCATTCTATTATCCGCCACGTCGATTTCACTGGCGCTAGTTGCTAATACGAGACCCGGTAATTTCTGCAGGCAGGATAGTTTTTAAGCTTAAACAAATTTATTTTATATCTACAACTAAGGTCTCGTTTTAACGTTTAATCTTCAAGGAGGGTTTAGTTAAACTTAAACAATTAATGCTTATTCATTGGTCAGCTCCAACAGCTTAAACCAATATGGAATGAGCTCAACTAAGCTCCAGTTTAAACTTAAACGATAAAACTGGACCTTAAGGAGGTCTAACTCTAGAGATAAATACTTTTAATAGTATCTAATGTGACTGTAAACGTAGCAACGTTTTAAAATGTAACTGTCAGTAGTCGTTGGCACGTGTCAACGACCCGCTTTTCATAACGAAGAAAAATAATTCATAGTACTGGTTGTTTTTTGTAGAGGGTTATGGTGAGAAGGGTCGGCGGGGGGAGGGAGGGTGGGGGGGGGGGGGTTGGTAACATTTATTATGTTCCTTATCATTCGATTTCTCTATCGTGCCAGGCCAATTATATATTTGACCAATTGTAACGATTTCATACGATGTAAAATGTAATTGCGTGGTTTGCATTTTTTTTTT
>JARPRG010000296.1:477737-502392 GCA_031001745.1 Hartigia nigra
TGTCGTGAAATCAAGTTTATCGGAAGAGTAATTGCGGTTACTCGTTGGCAACTTTATTATAGCTAGTTAAACATAACAAGGCAAATATTGCCACGAGGCACGACTGCATGGAACGTATGGGAGTTGCGCACTTGTTCATTAGAAAAATCTGCGCCATTTTGAAGCGCTTGGTTATGGATTTTTATTGTATTTTTTTTTCTGTAAATTTCATAACTTACTGATTCGGGAATTGGGAATGAATTTTGACTATAGATATTGGGTGCACCAGGTATACATGTTCCATGCAATGACGAACGTATAAAAAGTAACGTCCATTATTGATTTTAGTACCAAAGTTTTTGATTGATTTTTTTTTTCATGACTTTCCTTCTTCTCTTTTGGTTTTTGAATTCACTTCTTTTTTTTTCTTTAATCTCTCGGCTTTTGCCTCGGCGATTCGAAACTCGATGTAGATAGGCCAACTAACAAATTGCTATAACGACCGCGAGTTCTGCATTCGATTTTTCAAATCTTATACTTCTGTGACAGACGAAAAAGGATTTTGAATTTAGCATTTTCTAAAGAAATTACGGCAGGCTTTTTTATAAAAGCCTCTACCAAATGTAAACAGGTATTGTATAATAATATTGCAACATATCAGCGCGACCGCCAGACGAAATATTGTAGATAAGCCGTAAGGGAAACTTTTTTTGCGAATCAGAACGCGCTGCCGGATTTTCAAATGATTTATATACTTGTGTATAAAATAAGATGTGGGAATAACGAACAGAGATAAGAACAAACGAAATACGGAATGAAATTGATAATTTTAGCAGCGCGTACGATAAGGGTACAGGGGTTGTATTTTTTTTTTTTAATTAAGAAAAGCGACGATAAATAAAAGAAAGATGGGATGATGGACATACAAGAAATATTTATATTACGTACATCGTGCCATTGTAATTTATATTTGATTCTCAAGTCGTCAGTCCATTTTTGTACCTCTACTATTGTGCGTGCGCGTTTGCCATTGAGATTGAAAAATCCGTCGTTTTGAAATGCCGTGAAAAATACTATGAAAGTTTTTCGCTGATTTCTCTATGTTGTTCTTATATATTGTATATTATATACGTATATGTTATATGCTTATTGAAATAAAGTTACACTGTCCAATTGCGATTATTTGACAGCGGCTTGATAAAAATGAATACCTTAACTCTAAGCTAATAACAAAGATTTTTAAGTATTAAGTTCCTCAACAATATTCTATTCAATGTTTCTGAAAAGTTTGGTGCTTCTGCAAGGTATATTTAACAATCTTGTCATTCTTGAGGTATATATCTTAAATTTTGTTCTCGACATCTCATTCGATATTTATGCCAAATATTTTCTATGATGCAAATTATTACACTGATTGCCATTGTGATCAATAGACAAAAGCATATCAGATGGACATGTTCTTGCTGCACAGGATGGAAACTAACCTGTGGCTGTGTCGATATACTGGATGTACCTTCGTTGGATATCCACTTTGATTCCAGATACTTTAAAATGCCAGCCTCACGTAATTTCAATAAACTGCAAGATTATGTTTATTATAAAATTAATTAGCTTTAAATAACGTAAAAGACTCTGTTGTCTAGCACTGTTTTGACTTACTGAAAATCTATTAGAAGTTTTTGCGGTGATGATCTTGCATGTAAAATTGCCAGCTTCAGACTCCAGTAATTACCAGGTATTTGAACTATGTGACACTGTTCCTTGACTTTGTTATACACTGATTGAAATATCACTGGTGCTTCCAGGTAAACGAGTCCTGGTTCACACAAATAGGAATGCAAAGCTCTGCGATTCCTCATGTCAGGACAATTCTTGTTAATCAAATTTCTCCACTGCTCCTGAATGTTTCCCTCTATGGTCCATGTCTACAATTATAATTTTACAAAATATCCATAAAATATGTTATTATAAAATTCACTAACGTCCGTGAAGTGGGTGTAAGCAGTGCTGTCATTCCTTAGACATAGTGAGTGTGTCCTCTTTTTTACAACATCCTCCAAATTTGATATTGGCAACGTTGTCCCTTTTATTGCCAAGAAAGATGTCAATGTACTGTTAAATCCAACAGCTATCAGCATTCCCATAATTAATGTCGACAGCACTAGTAATCGTAGTGACCAAGAGGTAGGCATTCTAGGAAATCCTAAATGGGACAATACATTTTAATAAATATTTTCAAAAATATATAAAGCTACCACCAATATTCTTATTACCTTGTCCAGTTAGACCTCCCAAAATAGTTATAAAATTTATAGGAGGCATTAGGCTATCTTTGTGTCTACTACAAGTGCTGCCATATATGAATTTTCTTAATGCATAATTCAACACAAGAACTCCCCATATAACTATCATAAATATAATTATGGTTAACCATAGTCCGGTGCTGAATGTTTTTATATACCACCATGTAGGTATACCAGGAAAATCGGAGAGCATAAACAGAGAATATCTAAGTGAACGAAAAGAATTATGGTAACAATATATTCATGAACACCATACAAATTAGTGAGACTTACGAACTGGTAGCTACTGGTGCACTATAAGCAAAATAGCTAGCAGAATATGCATGGATCGCAGTAGCAGCAAGAATTTCATCAGCTTTGTCATTGACTAAAGAATTACCATTGGCAGGATCTGCTCTTTGAAAGAAGGTCCTAGCATGATATAATATAATTATTAAATATAAGTAAACAATTATTCTTTACTCATATGTGTACTATACTTGAATTTTAGTTTTTCCTGCAATATCGTCCAGACCTCTCCGATATACCCAGTAACTGTGTCAGTATGTTCATCCAGCATAACGTAAGGTGGCATCTGCAAATTATTATTTCTTATAATTTTATCAAATTCTTAAATTGATTTTCTTTAGTAAAATATGTTACCATGTCAGCAATTACTGTAACTGTTTTTCCCTCAATACTATGTACCGGCTTTACACTGCATATTGCTGATCTGTTGTACTTGAGTGCTTCGATCATTTCGAATTTCGCGTCTACAGAATTCCAACGCCACAATCGTCCAGGAATATTCAAGATTGTGTCCAATTCAGCATCGTTCTTTAATAATCGAATGCACAATTCTCCATTTGCTACAGAGCAGAGAAACTGATAACGTAAAAAATTGTATTAATCACATTTAGACCATTAGTATTATCACATCAATTTCATACATTAAACATTTTTATTATACCATTATCAATAAAATCATGATTTCAAATTTCATTCAATCTACTGTTCTTTTCTTATTTTCCAGAAGTAATATACTTATTTTTTGTATATTTTATGCACAGCCACGGTACCACAGTGAATCATAAGGAATCAGTAAAAATCCATAAATATATAAGCTTCATACACAATTCTTTATGAAAGCTGATAAAGAATTCACAAGTGACAACAATAGCTTTAGAACTGTTACAGTCTACGTGTAATCAATGCATGGTATAACAAAGCATAATAATGTTAAAAAAGAATCGAATAAAATTAATGATTTCTCAAGGATTTCTATATAGATAAGATTCGTCGTATTGGCAAAATCCTTACAATGTTTCTTTATCCAAATATTTCTTTTATGCTGGTTATATAAAGAACGTTATTCATATTGACAATATAATGATTTGATTCACTCTCTCTCTCTCTCTCTCTCGCTCTGATTCGACGTTCTATAGTAGCCCATTTCCCCCTTAATTTTCTCTCAGAGTAAAGACTGGGAGGAGAAATCGTTGCTCCCACTTTCTCAGTTTTTCTTCACATGCATATAATACATTTTGAATTTGTCCCTAATTTAATCGTTTCCCGCCGTTCCAAAAGCGCGTAATAAGGGAAGCTTTCTAGTAGGCTACTCTCTCTAGTAGAATGGAAATCCAGTCTCGAAAGCGACGAGTTAGAGAGAGTTTACTGTATTTTGCTGTAAAAATCCAAAACTGAGTTATGAGTGAACTTTCTTATTTTTTTTGTAATACTTGAAGCCTCTGTTTAAATATATATATATATATATATACATCTTATTTATTATTGTTATTTATCTATTATTTATCTAGTCTATGTTTAATATTTATAATAGCAGTATATAGTTGTTTCATCCGTTGTGCAAGAAGAAGGTTCATCGCTTAAGGATGCTCTCATTTTTTGTAGAATAATATTACTGATGTATGATTGTTTTTTATGTCGATATTATGCGGCTCGTAAATATTGTTTATTTTTTTCATTTTTCTTATACACTTGCTTGCTAAATATATTATTTATTTGTTTTTTGTTTGAATTACATGCCATAGCCTCGTAGAGGGTTCGCGTATTTCTGATGGCGCGCGAAAGGAAACAAAGCATTGTTGCCAACTTCATAAAAATATAGTATTTGTGCTAGACGACAATTTTGTGAGATAATTTTCTTGAATTTGACAGAAAAGCAAAGATAAAGAAATTATTATTTTCAAAATGCCTCAGGAGATTGCTAGCATTTTTAATTCTTTCCAAGATTATCTGAATAGCGAGTCAGAACTTCGTGAGGTACAGCTTTATTATTGTATAGACTAGCCTTTTAGGTTATGTGTTATAATGGGAATGCATGTTTTACCGGGTAGTATATACAGAATTTTTTAAAATTAATATTTCTTTTATGAACAGTATTTAAATAGAACAGAAAAAATTATATTTGCACTCATTTTATTAATATTTTTAACTCCATGTAATTAAATGTGCATTATGTTATAATTTTATTAGGAGATCCGTGTTATTGTGAAGGATATCGAAAAGAGTGCCAGGGATATATTAATGATCCTTCAAAATATACATAATGAAAATACTATGGAAGAGAATATAAGTATGTATATTTCTTTTTAATTATTAATATATTAATATAAAATTGTAAATAATCTTACTGTATATTCTTTGCAGTTGTCTCCCAATATTGTACAAAGGCAAGAGAATTATTTGGTGATGTCCGTCTGCACTATGGAAAGCTTGCTACTGTAGTAAAACCTGATCAATATTACCGCTTCCATGATCAATGGCGATTTGTCACTCAAAGGCTTTGTTTCCTCGCATCTCTGATGATTTATCTAGAGGTGAAAATTCTAGTGAGCAAGCAGACGGTTGCAGAAATATTAGGGGGTCGGTCTCTAGTATTTTTCATGTTATTCATAATTTCTCGGTGCAACATCTTATTCTATTATTTATCTTATAGTTAAAAATAACCGGGAAGATGGCTTTCATCTGGACCTCGAAGATTTCTTAATGGGACTACTTCAACTTTCTACTGAACTGGTACGATAATTATAGAACTCATAATATTTACAGTCTTGCATTTCTCTGTGTCCATTTCTAGTGCCGTTTTGCAGTAAACAGCGTGACAAACGGAGACTACAATCGCCCTATAGAAATATCAAGATTTGTCAACGAGTTGAATGCAGGCTTTCGTTTACTTCATCTAAAGAATGATTTACTGCGTAAGCGCTTCGATGTCCTTAAGTACGATGTGAAAAAAATTGAAGAGGTGGTTTACGATTTGAGTATTCGAGGATTAAAACCTGCTGTTGCTCCAGCCGAACAAGAGGCTGAATAGAAATAATTCTAAAGGTTCGATTTATATGTCCTGTTTATTTTTTTCTCACTGATATTCGAGATCTTTGATACCAGTAGAACTGACAAGGCTGGAGCTTTACGCTTAATGTTATTGACTATGTCAATATCGATCTTTCAAAGGAAGTGATTTATCCATGATATCTATAGCTTTTTTATTTAATAGTTATTTGCTTTAACGATACGCATTTAATATCGTATATTTTCATAAATAATATGGTTTAGATTAAAAGCGTAAGGTTATTTAAGGTAATAAGAAAATATCTTATAATGACTCAGTGAAAATCTTTTTTACGTATAATACACGTATCGAACTTACATGTACGCTAAAGAACTTGGAATATATTAATAAACATTGATTACAACGTCCAGATAGAATTGTCATCATTACCAGAAAAATTCACTTTGATACTTTAATATCCGCGATTAATGTCTAAGATATTCAAGAGTTCTTTGCCTTTTATATATCTGGCATAGTTTTCAGCGAATACCTTTGCTACATCTTGAGGTCGCGTCACACCTGAAACATGTGGAGAAATAATGACCTGTAACAAAAAGTAGAAAAAAAAACCAAATATTTAAACAGTTAATCAATCAATACTTATTACTTTGCGATAAATAAATATACCTGCGGCATGCTCCACAGCTTACTTGATTCTGGTAATGGTTCATTCTCAAATACATCCAAAATTACAGCAGTCAGCCATTTTTTTTCTAATGCTTTAACAAGGTCTTCTTCTTTTACAATGGATCCTCTACCAATATTAATAAAAATAGTATCTTTGTTCTTGCAGACTTCCAGCACATTCCCATTTAACAAACCATTGCTTTCTTTAGTGGACGGAAGAATATTAACGATATAATCACAATTTTCCAGTATTTCATTTAAAGATTCCATGGTCCTGTGCTCATCGATAAAGTCCAATTTTTCCTTTGGAGTCGTTCTGGTCATACCCCATACAGTGGCGCCCAAGCCCTTAAGTGTCTTCGCAACTGTGAGTATTACAATTGTTACAAATATAAATTCAAAAGTATAGAGAAAATCAACAGAACTTACTGGATTTCCCAATAGTTCCTAAGCCCAAAATTCCCACGGTCAGATCCATGATTAATCGATGACTTGATATTTTCTGATCCGTAATCCAAGCTGCTGATTTTTGATTCTCGTATTGACGTTTCTGATCTCGTTCATAATTAACTATCTGAGATATAACATATTCTGACATAGCCATCCCGAAATTGATACCAGAGAAACGTGTGATTATATAATTGACATCTTTTCCATAAAGATGTGGTAACAATTTATCCGCTCCTGCCCACGTGCCTTGGATCCATTTTGCATTTGGTAATTGCTCCACGTATGGAATTAGAAGATTAAAATCAGCTATAATCACTTCAGCTTTACTTAATTCAATAACGGTATCATCCCTTCCTATAATTATAATCGTGTCGATCAAGTAATTGTATTCATTCGTGATATATCTTTTGCAGTCAACAAGTAGCAGTGACAATAGCTGCATGCCAAAAAGTTATACGTTAAAATTTAAACGTGTTTCCCGCTTAAATTCAATTGGACTAATGGCGAGCAGGAGTTTCCCTTCCGGAAAAATACTATCAGACTGTTTAAATCCGTTCGACAAACTACATTCTAAATGATCCTTAATAAGTTCTAAAAATAATATATTGTATCTAATAGAATTTTGTCTTATGTAGATTAACAATTCGTAGCGGTATTAAATTGGACACCTGCTCAGAAAGATTTGCGACACGTTATAAACAAACGATACCTTTGGATAAGCGTAAGAACTTTAATGGTACCTGGTAAAACGTCAAAAGTCCTCAGATTAGGCAGACGCATCTTAAGATGGTAAGATAATTTAGGAATATTGGAAAGTATCCCGACGAAGTTGCTCATCTTGCTGATCTACTTGCGCGTAATGGCTCACCTGTTTCCGTGATAGCTGTGCTATAATATTAGTGAAAAGGACTACTATTTCTGTTAATTTATAACATCCCGACCTAGTATTCCATTCACTTCTAAACGAAGTAATTGTACCAAAAAATTCTTTACGTGAAGATGCAGCATGAGACCTTTCAATAAGGTAATAATTCAACAATAAGTTGTAAACTGAAAATTCTACAATTCATTTTTTAATTTCCATACTGTACGTGTGAATTCGAGATTCTTCACAGTAATTATTTATAACGGGATCACGCTCGGTTGTATACAGGAAATTTGAAATTTTTGAGCGCAACGTCAGTGTCACTTAACCCTTTCAAGTATAGTGGTAACCCACGTTACTACCTCGACTTTTTTAAGTTTTGGAATTTTACTTTCTAGTTAATACATTTAGGTCGGTTTTTTCGAATATTTCTGGTATCTTAGCAATAAAGGACCCGGAAGAAAAGTTGAGTACCCATACATATTTATTGCAAAAGATTTATAAATAAACAAATATGAAAAAAACGCGGTTTTTTTTCGTAAAAATTCATTATTGACAAAATTTTTTAAGATTATTTCTTGACATTATGTACAAAAGGGTTTTTGGTGTCGCTGATTACGAATGCGCGGTCAGATTTCCAAAATTCAACATGGCGGATCGAAATGCAAAACTTTCTGAATTCGGCTCAAATTTCGTACTCGGGGGGTTTTTCGGATCGCTGATTACAAATCTGAACTAAAAATTCAAAATTTCAATATGGCGGACTCAAAATCGAAAAACGATACAACTCCCATGAAAATGTATATCTGGGGATTCCCGGGATTGCTAATTACAAATCCATAGTATACAACCGCAATCAATGAAGCTGAAAACCACCCAAATTTATATTTTCACCAATATTATCGCAATATTTCATTTCGGCGGCCACCGTCTTGAATCCGTCATTTTGAATTTAGAAAATCTGATAACGAATTCGTTATCAGCAACCCCAAAAACCCCAGAGTATCTATACGAAATTTCATAAAAATCCGATCATTAGAAAAATGTATGCTTCAAAGGGTTAACCTGACTTAGCTCAACCTAGCCTCGTCTGATTTAACGTGACCTAGTCTAACCTCATTGAGATTGACACGTGTAGATCCAAGCTGTTTTATTTATTTAAAAAAACAAGTGTTTAACGTCAAACATGTAGTTTTCGGTGTAAGACTTATTGTGTTATGTTTATTACCTTATTAAAAAGTGAGTTAGTCTACGTAGAACTGTGATGATATCGTTATTATAAGAGGTTATAAAAAACTGTTTACCATTGAAGTCGTTTAGTGTCGGTAAAACAGAATATCAACTGTACAAGATTTATCGACAAATCCTGACGCCATCACAACGCTTTATTACGGGTTATCATACTTCAGGGGCAAGACAAAGTCATGCGTTTCCACCATGCAAGGTTTAAACAAACTTAATGGATACGATTGGTTTGTTCGTTTTATATCTTTAAAGTAATTTGAAAAGTCCTGTGTAAATTATTGAAGAATGTAGACAATTTAAAGATAGCGATTGTGACGGTAATGTAGTCTACGTGTCGGAGAAATAAGAGAGAAAATAACTAGAACGAAATAATACAAATTAAAAGTATAAGATTTACAGTACGCAATGGACTTAAGTGCACGATTTGATATGTACTTTGGATATCGGACAAAGTAATGTGTAGTTTGCTTACGATTTCCGACTATTTTGTGTGAAAGATAAAAATGGATTTATCGACGTCGGGACGATGTCGGTTACAGTGAGCATCATTGTTATCTTCATGTCTTCAATGCACAGCAGTCCTTAGGCATAAAAAAAATCCCACGAGGCTGGCCTTCTTTAGCAGTAACTCCTGGGTGACGCTGGTCAAACAGTTTACTCGACGTTAGCAGATCTGTTGATTATGAGACAGATATGTGATTTCGCTACGTTTTTCATTGTTGAAAAGCACTTGACTCTTTTTGAAATTTCTTAAATTTGTAATTCGTAAAGGCTACTTCCTGGGCGGTCAAGACAGTCCGCGTGGTAGCGACACATGCGCCGAGTCGCGACGCGCGAATAAAACGGGCATGCGGCTATCGTAAGTGTGAGAGCATACGCCCTTTGCCGTAGTAAAGGTAGATTTTCATGAAACGTTAGAAATTGTCACATGGTTCCACGTTGAAGACGTAAAGCTGACTTTAACAGGAGAACGATAGAAAATATGTAATATACTGTAGATTACGTATACTTGAGAATTGAGAGAAGCGTCAATTTAATGTTTTTAAATGCTGCTTTATGAAGTGATTAAATTTAATAGATTATTTATTAATAATATATCTACTTAGTTATATTGTTAGGCACCTAATCGAAAGATTGTTAATTAACAATAATATTTGATAGTCCCACGTACGAGGGACTGCTTTCCTTTTTGTGTACTGTATAAGGTTCTTTAAGTAATTGACTGTATAGCGCGCAATGTACATAAAAATGGGCCTAATTTTCTTTGGGTAGTGTGGTGGGGACTACTTCAGTCGCGTTGTCGCTTCCGTCGTGGACGCACCTTCAAATTTCGTGGGTTGTAAAATTTCAGTAGGCCTCGGCAGGACACGATTCCCGCGCGACGCGCGTCGCATTTAGGAACTGTCGTGGCCGAACGTGTAAATGGCTGTGCGTCGGCCATGATGGCTTTGAACAGGGACCGTGTCACGCAAACATGTTTTCAAAGTGATATATCTCGTTTGGTGACTGAGTGACCGTGTTCCAGCGCGATGGCCGGGCGACGATGAGGCCCTGAGCGCTCGCCGTGCCGGGTGATACGGCCGCAGGGCCCCAGCCAGGCCCAGAAAGACTTACGCCCAGAAGTCCCAGGCCCGTGCCGAACCGACAGGCCTCTCGGCTCGACACCAATCATCTCGGTTGTCAACACGCGAGTCAGCAATCCTCAGAGGATGAGTAAGCTGTCGTTCAGGGCCCGGGCCCTGGACGCCTCGAAGCCGATGCCCATCTACATGGCCGAGGAATTGCCGGATCTTCCGGACTACTCGGCCATTAATCGCGCGGTGCCCCAAATGCCCAGCGGCATGGAAAAGGAGGAGGAATGCGTAAGTCGACCATCCAACTTCGTTCCAGCATGTTTTCACCGTCCGCCATCTTAACCACCCCGGCGTTTTCGCGACACGCCGAGAGATGGCGCGAACGTCGAGACACAATAAATTTCTTATGAAAAATTGTTGTTTTTACGGGTTTTCGCTATGGTTTACATTGCTACAAAACGTTTTTATTCTCTTTGAGTTGTTCACTTTCTTGGGATTGTATTATGTGTAGTTGTCAGTGGCTATTTCATTAGTTATTTTCATCTGGTCTACACCGTCCCTTTGACCGAATGAAGTTTTATCGATGAGTAGCTTTATGCATTTTACAGGGTTTTCTTGGATTTATTTTAAGGTCTTCGAGATCTGTTATGGTTTCTTAATTATAGTACTATTATTTACTTATAGAATTTTCTATTTAGATGTTTCTGTTTTACTTATTTAGCATTGTCACTTTTCATGGGTCCTTATTAGTTTTGCTATTTAGTTTATTGATATTTTTCTTTGGCTAAGGATTGTGAAATCATATTTAGTTGTTAGATCCAGGATAATTTCTTGTTTTTAACTTTAGTATATATAAACTGTTAAAGTTACAATGGATACATTTACTAATCACATGAATTTCTTGTAATAATAGGAACACCACCTCCAAAGAGCAATATGCACAGGTCTAATCATTCCTACCCCCGAGGTAACAGACTTGGCAGACGTAGAAGCTTACGACAAGATTTATCCTGCCGATTACAAGTTGCCCCGTCAACTCATACACATGCAACGTGAGTAAAGATACCTTATTTATGTCACTGTCCTTCGATTCTATGACTTATGCATTGGTACTTTATATACAGATTTACATATCTTGGCTTTGTATAAACCAGGCTAGCATTATCAGGCATCATATTGTAAAATTATTCATACCAATGTTAGATTGGGATAAAGTTACACAAGTTTATACAATTAATTCACTGATCTACTATTAGCTCACAGTTTATAATAAAATTGTTTTAATGAATATATATTTTTCTATAGCTTTTGCTATGGAACAAGATATCCCTGATTATGACATGGACTCGGAGGATGAAAAATGGGTTGGAGTTCAAAGCCGTAAAATGGACCTGACGCCGCTGCAATTTGAAGAGATGATGGATCGACTCGAAAAAAGTTCTGGACAAACAGTTGTAACCCTTAATGAAGCTAAGGCACTCCTCAAGGAAGACGATGATCTTATTATCGCAGTCTTTGATTATTGGCTGAACAAACGTTTGAAAACGGTGAGTTTTCATGCATTCTCTATTACTTCAATAGTCTTGACTCGATAAAGTCGGGAAAAAAACAGATTCATTGGAAAAAAATCTAGGTTATGGCTTTGGAAGATTGTACACATTATCTTTGCGTTAAAAAGTATTAAAAATTCTTAATCATAATGAAAGCATGTTTTGTAGCACTTTTACAATATGCTAAAGACAATAATTAATCCATAAATTTGATTTGATCGGATTCCTGTCATTCAGTATCAATGATAGAGGTTAGGTTAGGTTAGGTTCTCTCTTGAGGATGAAAGAATATCCTAGCTTACTACAAAACAAAAATTTAACATATTATGTTGTGTATAATTAACATTTTCTTATATTTAATTATTATTGTTGACGTTTAAATTAGTAAAAAAAAAAACTTTGTTTTCTTCACTCTGCAGCAACATCCATTATTACTGTCTGTTAAGACGGAGCATCGTCTGGGATCCGCCGCGAATAATCCTTACCTAGCATTCCGACGAAGAACAGAGAAGATGCAGACGAGAAAGAATCGTAAAAATGATGAGACCAGCTATGAGAAGATGCTCAAGCTTCGTAGGGACCTAAGCCGAGCAGTGACATTGCTTGAGCTAGTGAAGAGGCGAGAGAAGACAAAACGGGAGCACCTCCACCTAACCATAGAAGTTTACGAGAAGAGGTAATTACATGATTAATTAAATTGGTAACGTTGGTGTTAAATATTGGTAACCTTGCACCAGGTATCAAGCGCAAGACTTCAGTGGTCAGATCCTGGCCGAAGTTTCCGCCCTGAAAACCTCGAGACCAGCCTTCGCACCCCTTTTCACAAATCAGTTCGGTGTTCATCAGAACTGGGCGAACAAAGTCTGTGGCAAAGTTAGTGTTCGCCGTGATATACACAATTCTAATGTGTTATTCGCACAGAATCTTTTAATAATTGCTGTGTTTCTCCATTAACGTAGGACGAAGTCGTGCCCAGGAAGGAGAAGAGACAGTACAAGAAGCGAAAGCACAAAACGGACGGTCGTGGTGGCAGTCTTGACGATGGTGGTGTTCGCAGCGGTACGGGCAGTGGTGCAGGCCGGGGAAGCCGAGCAGTTCTTGGAGGCGGGCTGGACCCGCTGGCCAGTTCGGACGAGGACAGTCCGCTTCCATCGCATTCGCATTCTCAGCCTTCGCTGCCCTCGGACCGCGACGAAGAGGATACCCCGGACGAGGGCCAATTCGCCTTCAGGCGAAACAGAACTAGCAGTTATCTACCGGTATGTGTTAATTAAGGATATTCTTGATTGTTCGACAGAACTTTCCAATAAAAATAATTTATTGAATTAATGTCATCTTCTTCGACAGCCTGTATCAGGTGGGTTTGGCAACTGGCCTTGGTGTGACAGGAGCGAAGGCGGTATGGCTGATAAGAGGTACCGATTTGCTCTCACCAGCATTAGTAAACCAACGCCGAGATGTATCGGTCTGGCGAGACGAAGAGTCGGTCGAGGCGGCAGGTTAGTATGATGGCAGTTTGAAACCTAAAGAAAGACTTCTAGCAAGTTATGTATCTTTAAATGTTATTGTCTATTTTTTCAGGGTTATCCTGGATCGATGTGTGACGGATATGGATGACATGTGGTCTTCGTTGGACTTCACGATACACGAGCCAAAACGCGACTCTGCGGATCCAACCGCGACTGCTACAACCACCGTCAAGAAGGAATTGTACGGATGTGTTTCTATGATAATATTTTTTATTTAGCAAGAGTGTATTACGTATTCTCAAGTATTGACCTATATCCATAATACGTCTGCAGGCTACATTTCCGGCCGAAAACACCACCAGCATCGACGCACAGTCCAAGCGAGGAGTCGAGCGACTCGGACTCGGAAAGCGAGACGATATCCTCGAGACCGGAACCAGTTCCATATCCGTTCCCACCGGAAGCAACGTCGATCTGCGTTGACGTAGAGCCAGATCGTCCAGGCGACGAGCCTCCGTTTACGTCCGAATTCAATATTTCGGATTATTTCTCAGTGGACGCCCTGTTGGACTTTGAATTGGCAGTGGCCGGTGGTAGTGGCAGTGTTATCAATAGTGCGTGCTTAAGTGTGCCGACGGACAATAGCTCGAGCGATTCGCGGACAGACGAGCTCGGGAGCTCACGATTCGCCCTAACCTCCTTGGCCGGCGGTTTGTTAGGGCAACCACCAGTGGTGACACGGCAGATCCGGCCTCCGTGCAGTGGACGTGGTAGCAGTGTACATACTTCCTCGACTTGTTCTACTTCTACTTCGATACCATCCTCATCCTCGTCCTCCGCCTCGTGCACGACCAATCAGTCCACAACCTCCAGCACCGTATCGACACAGTGTACATCCATCGAGGCTCAATCTAATCATCAAACTAGACAACAACAACACAGACAATTGGCTATTAACAGTGCCACATCCTTACTCTCGAAGACGCTGACTAGTCCAACGAATAATCGCAGCGCTACAATCGGTAGTGGAAACGGTGGTGGTAGCAGTGCTGCTAGTGCGACCAGTAGCATTGCTACCACAGGGGTCAGAGTGTTTAACGCAGCTGGGTCCGTTATGACTTTTGGCAATGGACATCAGAATGGCCCAGTACCATCCTCGCCCCTTTTACATACTTCAAACAACATACCCAACAGCACGAGCCATGTGGTGAACAACCAATCCACTATACTCTTACCCCAGAAGCATCCGCCGTCCAATTTGCTACCCGGGATAATTGCGCACAGCAAACTCGCCAGTCTGGCTAGACAGCAGCAACAGCATCAACAGCAGCAGCAGCAACAACAAAGTCAGGCCCAACAAATCCCATCTACTGGGGAAATTACGCTTAATAGTAATAGGTAAGCATTGTTCAATAGAGCAAGCATGTGATTTTCTCTTTCAACTAGACTGACAATAAACAAAAAAATATCTTGGTATCTTTTTAGTGAAGGATTGGACATGGAGGTGGACAGTGTCGAGGGTTCTCCCTGCGATGGTAAGCCTCAGCAGCAACAACTCGTCAGGGCGAATAAAACTAATTCACTCGCGATGGAAGTGACATGATGCCTGCTGTTGGCACCCCCATTGTCGTTGCCATTACGTCACTGGGGGCTTCGCTAATTATTTTTTACCTTGCCGGAAAAAAAAAAAAAAACGAGTCCCACCTTGTTGAATTCACGGTGGAGGACTACCTCTGGTTTCTACGAGAGAGACTGCTTGCATACGATTTCGATGTAGAATCGTCGTGCTGCCGTCACGTCCGAGATACATTTTTGAAAAGCTACACTAAAAAAAAAAAAAGAAATTATACTAAAAATGCAGAGGCGGACAGGACAAACCGGGAAACAGATATCGCACACTCGGCCGTGTCGCTATTATCAGAGCGTTTGGAACTACCTATAGGCTTTTTTTTTTCAACTGTCGATATTCTCAGCCATATATTATTTATCTTTTTTTTTCTTCTTTTTTTTTTTCAAAATAAGAAAATCGTTGCAAGATGGATAAGCTTCGCGGATCACGAGTGGATGAGTGTATATGGATCGATTAAACGTTTTGACGAACATACAGAATAATAATTACGAAAACGGTGGAAGGAGAGAAAGATAAAAGACATGGGAGAAACTGCAGAAATAGTTCGAGTGGATATGGGTAACGTGCTCTTAATATATATTTTACAGAATTACGTTGGCAGCACTGAGTCGCGTTAACTTTTTCTTTTTATCAAATTTAATCTCACTCGCAATGTATTCTCGACTTTTTTTTTTCTAACTCGTTGAGTTACTCTATCAGAATTTTATTTTTCTAACATTCTGAACATAGTTTGATTCCAGACTCTGTTTAGTCATTAAAAACAAGTAATAATTGCAATTACCAGTACACGAATCAGTGGTAATAATTAATTTTACTCCTCTTTTTTTTTTTTGTCTTTTCACGTATCATGCAATACAAGGGACTAATTTGAATTTACTGTTCAATGGTGTCTAATGATTTTTTGTTTGTCAGGACCTTAGAACTATAAAAACCACGTGAGACGGATAGAGCAAACGAGTGAGAGAAAGAAAGAAAAAAAAAAAAAAAGAAAAAACTGTAATTGGTATACGTTACCGGATATATTTGGCGACACCTTCTCTCTTTCACGTTAATCGCTATAGAACGGAATGGATTGCATGAAGACGAAGAAAATGGAAAAGAGGAGGCTAACGAGAATGAGGCGAAAAGATGGAAGTAACGCTTTACAAAGTTAGGATAATATTTATTGTAAAACGAAGGGGTGGCGACAAGAGGGATAAATTAAAACGTTATTCGATTACCGAAGGGAGGGATCTCTTTATCTTTGTCATCTTCATTGCGAATTATGATCGGAAATCTTTATTAAAAAATAGTAAATCTGTGCGATATCTTCGAGTATAATTTTTGAAACAGACATTTGTTACCTTCGTTATTATTATTATTATATATTTTTTATTGAAAATTCTTAAGCTCTCATTCTTTCTTTCGTGCAAATTTTTTAGTATTCCTTGCGTATTGGTAACAATATATCAAAGTGTATGGTGAGTCGTATGAAAATGAAAATAACAAAATTTCTATAACACTGTGTAGAGAAGTTTGGCTGGTCTTTTGGATCTTGTGCAATAAGCAATAGAGTTTTCTTTTTTATATGTACATCTATTATGGTGCATCGAGAAGATCGTATGCTTTAAGATAGTAATGATGTAACATTATTTCGCTTTGATGAACTTTTTGTACAAAAAAAAAAAATCATAAATAGTCAAGACAGCATTTTGATTAAGCCTTGATTTTAAAGGAAGCATCTTGCAATATATTAAATATATGAGAGATCCGCGTACAGAACGGTGTCAAATTAAAAACTGATTATAAACGATTCAGAATGAGAGATCACTCCCTTCTTTTGTCACGTTAAGCAGGAAAAAAAAAGTAAATGAAAAAGAAATTTCTACGTTGGACTCAAAGAGGACAGGCCTTTTACGAAGCCACTCGATGACGTTAAGGAATCTAAGTGTACACACGATTTATTCATATTAAAGAAAGATCTTAGCGTACTATATCTAATCCATAGGGAGTATGCTCCTCTTGTACGTGACAACGGCGCGTTGTTACTAAACGAAAAGCCTATACAGTTCCGAAGTAAAAGGAAGAAAGTATTTAAGAAAAAACAAGGAAAAGAAAAAAGAAAGCACACAAAGCATATGTCGAACATGAAAGTACGAGTCGTCTTGAGTTTTGGATATTAATAGAATCGAAGTGAAACTCTCTGTAGCTTTACTATGTAATCTGTCTTCGTTTCTCTCATGCTCATTGTGAGCCGTCTATCCTTATTCTGTCTCTGTGGATTCCAGTCTCTATACTTTCTCGCCATTTGCTGAAACGCTCTGTATATAGTTTCTTTGACAATTTTCGAATTATCGACGCGGATCAGGTTTCCTTTTTTTTTTTAAATTTCATCTGTAATCATAAAATTCCAACAAGTGATACATAACAATATTTTCTCATTGAGAAGAGATTTTACCAGATAATTCTCATTATAATATTCACTTCTTTTCCTGGCTCCATATCCATTTGTATATGAGGAGATTTTTGTCCTTTTCTCTTTCATCTGATTCAATTAATTTTCTTTCCCTGTACAAATGAAACGGTACGGTTCGTCGATGCTTCTTTTATTTGACTTCTTCTTCCTCCACTTGTTCTGTTCAAACCTTATTCTAGAGTACTGTCTTGGTCCGTGTCGTGCATGACATTTGACCTTTACTGACTTACGAGTCACACTGGGGTGGTTCTGCATTTTTCTTCTACTCGCGTGAAGCATTATACGGGACGGAAGGAAACTTTTTCGGTACCCGTCGAAGTAAGTGAGCTAAAGAGCGTAATGTTTTGATGAGAAATTGCATGATGCTGGGAAAATACGATTATTATGGTTTGGTGTATTTTGCGGTGCGGAACGCGTTATGCGAAGCTAGGGGGAATAAATAAGTGTAAACGAGAAAAAAAAGGGAGGAGGAAACAGCAAGGAAGTCTTTTCAAGATCATAATACGATGATAAACAACAAAAAAAAAAAGATAATCTGTAAATATAAAAATAATTACGCTTACTGTATCTCTTACTTTTAGGTGATTAATTAAAATAAATGTAATTAATGTTGTTGTGGTAGGCACACAGCGATGTGTAAGACAAAAAAAAGTATGAATAATTCGAAACAATTTTAGGAGGAGTAATAAAGAAATTTTATCCTGGATAGCAAAAAGTATTATTTCGTTGAGCTTTAGTTTTTTTTTGTTTTTGAAATCTCCGTTGACATTTATCTGGGGAGATTTTAGGATTTTTTCGTATTACCTTCAGTCGGTAAAATCAGTGTCACTAATTTACCGACTGAGAAAATGTAATCTTTGTTGATAAGAATAACTCAGGGGTTTTGTATAAAGTACTTTGCACTAGATTGCGTTTCATCTGTTTTCAAGTTCAGTTTGCATCAGGCACATCTTGGTGGATTAATTGACATTAGCAGTGGATTCGATGATTCTCGCGCGCAAATTGTTACTGAATATATTATCTTATTTTTACTTAGTGAGGTGGTTTTGATACAATCAGTATTACAATGATGAGGCAGTCAAGAATTGATACCTTTTTTAAAGTGCAGCGTGTAGCATTTAATACGAGGGCGAAAGAATCTGATGTTCATGTGGTAGACGATGAAAATAGTACAGTTAAAGTTGAGTTTAATAATTCAGCAAAATCCGATGACTCTATAGTAAGAATGAATAGGGATAGAAGTCCCGAATTATGGACGATTCGCAAGAGACCGCTGTCACTCAGTTCCTCTCAGAGTAAATCGCCTAAAAAGTCAACGACGTGGACGCCGCGTACGCCGACAAAGTCGTCTCCAAGAAGACCAAAAAATTCATTTGTCAACTCACCAAGTTCAGGTCTTTCAAAGTCTCCTAAGTATAGACAAAGCCTGAGTCCTAGGAAACTCTTTTCCGAAAGGATAGATATGGACTTGGTACAACAGGCTGTTGAGAACTTTAATTTAGCTAAACAAGGTGCTATAAAGCCCAACGATTTTAACTTGGAAAAAATTTACTTGACGAGGTTGGATGACGGGTTTAAGATGGAATATGGTACTTTGAATCTTAATGCTACAGTGATGTACGACATTGCAGACCTAAAATATCCAAGGGAAAAACATGCTGCGCATGTTTTTGCCATTATCACTGAAGTCTTTTCGAGAGGGATAAATTGTGGCTATTTTAACGAGAGGGAATTGGATATAGCTTTTTCTATTCTAACTCTCAGTCACAAAGCACAAATGTTACTTGCAAGAATGCTAAAGAGAAAACGCACGTGGCACAGAGTATCCGATATTAAATATAATGAAATCGATACAAATCTAATCCCTGTTTTTCAAGAATTGATCGAACGCGATATGGGTACTTCAGGTATAACATTTTACTTGCAACAGTCGTAATATTTTATTTATACTACCTTTTTCATTGCAGATATTCACTTGAAAGACAATGAGACATTATTAAACCTATTAAAAGTAAAAGAAGTTGATAATATATGTAAAAAGTCAAAAGTGCAACATGGCAAAAAGAAGGAAAAATTGATACAAAACCTTCTTGAACAAACACGAGGCTCCAGGACATATTTTTTTGGTGCAAAGAGTCCTAGTAATGCCTTGAGAAACATGATATGTAAAGAGCTTGGCCCATGTTTTCATATATCAGATATAGTGGCCAGTACCTTTGATAGGATCGTAACATTATTCTTCCCATCGCAAGATCCTCAAAAGAATCTGGGTGATATGTTCTTCACTCTGACCCAAGTGCACGAAGGGAAAATTCTCTATCCGACTCCTACTAGAGAAACTAAATTTCTTCCTATTTTTCGCAACAGAGAACATCTAGTCAGGTATTATTACACTTTTCAATATTTTCATACAATTGTTTAATTGATATTTATCATTATTTCAGTTACACAGAAAGCAAAGCCAATTACCATGACTTGCTCGTAGCCATTGAGGACAAGAAATGGGATGTTGTACGAGATCTTGGAAAACTCTCATACAATTATTTAATGTCCTTACCTGAGAAGCATGAGTGAGTATATCACTATACTTCCCTCTATAAATCCTTTGCGAAGTCCAATACAAAATTATTTTTTTTCTTACAGAGATACAGAATCGTCAGTTCCGCTGCACGTGAAGAAATTTGCTCCTGAATATCTATGGGTGAAGACAATCTCAAAGAGTGTGGATGCTTTTAAGAAGTCTGAAAGTATCGACGAAGTCATAACATATTTAAAGGCCTTAATAAATCAAAAGCATGTACAGACTAGCAACAAAGCTTCGTGGTACCAAGAATTATCACTTCTGGAAAAGCACTACAAACGAAATCTAGAATCCAGCGCTACATTTGTTTTGGATGCGCTGCTTCAAGAGGACGTCAATGACCTGGACATGACTAACTGGTTGAAACGTGCTGAAATTCTGTTGAGAAGACAAACTGGAATAACAAAGGAAACTAAAGAAAATCTAAAAGCAGTAGTGAACAGGATAAAGGATACATTACCATCGGATCCAAATGTAACCAAGATTATAGAAAGTACATCGATCAAAGGGTACGTATCAAAATTATTGAGGAACCAGTGTTATTCTTTACAGTCAGAGATACTTGAATGAAAAAATTGTATTTTCAGAAATATTTCAAGCTCTAAGAGCACCTGGGTAATAAATTCAGCAGATGGCAGCAGTGCTTACATGTCTGTCGAAGCAGTTGCTATGCAACATTACTTCTCAGAAGGATTCAGTAATGGAAAGCACTGCGAAGGATCCTTACCAGTACTTTTATTTGCAGTTTTATGCTGGGAGGAACTATACGAATATTCGGCTCCTTGTGCCTTTCTATCTTCGTATCAGGAAGCTCCGTTAGATTTATATACAAAACATTTTTATGATACTAGAAGTTCCTTGTTCAAAAAGAAATTTAAATCAATACGGCAACAGGATTATATGACTTTTGTAGAAACTCTGGCTGTACAATATGACAAGTATTGTGAGTATGAGAGCATCATGAACAAAACTCTCTTCAAGAGTCCTCAAGAGTTTATGGTAAAATTTATATTTTTTTTTCTGTCACAATACACGGATTATACTTTGTGTCATTGAAGTATATTCAAAAAACATATTACTTTTTAGGAAGTGGTTATTTGTTTGGGTTTGGACGGAGTGCTTGGCATTTGCGAGAGATTAGCCAAGGACTACAATACATGGAAATCAGGCTTTCCTGATCTCATCATCTGGAATTATGAAAAGAGACAGGTAAGTCATAACAATGTAATCAGGTTCTTGAATTTTATTACTTTGTATATTTATATTGAATATTTCTACAAATCCATGGTACTTCGTTTCGCAGTGTAAAATCGTGGAAGTAAAAGGTCCTGGGGATACCTTATCCAGCAAGCAGAAACTGTGGCTTCGGTACCTAGAATGCTTGGGTATCCCAATAGAATTGTGCATTGTTAAAGGTAAGCAATATTTATTTATAGGTTGCAATAATTAAATCTTTCTGTAGATTTTCCATATTCCCAAGGTAAAGATTTTTTAAAAGAATTTCTATTCGTTGTCACCCTATGGTTCCAAGGCTTCTGGTACTGTTATCGTGCAGGGCCCTTGGAAATGATACCTGTAAGATAAATAAGTTATAGTTTTACCAATTAATTGATCATTCAATTTAGATTCAAGCAACAATGGCAAGAAACGATAGTGAATGACGTTTATTTGAGATTCTATACGTGGAAGCAATTTCAAGAACGAACAATGTGATGAAACTTGGAGAGGCTGTGAAGATTCATACCAAAAAAACGTGCATGCTAAGGGATAAAATATTTTCACTTCTCATTTTGAACTTTGAGATCGGTATTATTTTTTACACATGAAGTAACTGTAATATTTATATATATATTTAGCAACATAATCTCAAGATTAGAGATGTGAAATATATATCAGACCCTTACTGAAACTGTCGTGTAGCTGGTGTCGTTTCTATATTAAATTCTGCAACTGGTACACCACGTTCTGCAACTTGTGGTGCAAACATGGCAGCTGGATAAACAATAGAGGATGTACCAATGATCATGCAAACATCACAGTTCTCAACAGCCTCATCTGAGCAAAGAAGTAAACAGCTAATAGATTTATTAAATAATAATATGAAATAATATATGAATATATCGTTTGACTCACAGGCCTTATCCAATACTTGTTTCTCAAGATTTTCACCAAACCAAACAATATGTGGTCGTAACAATGATCCACAAGTATTTTTTGTACAATGTGGTAACTGTTCCTTTGGTATGCAGGAAGGTTCTTTGGAATTCGGTGATCTGTATTGGTACGTTTCTAATTAGTAAATGAATCTTTGAAATAGGGGCGTTATAATAAAAACAAATTGATTACCCTTTTCCTTCCAGAGCCGCACAAATTGGTATGTCCTCATTAAGAAGAATTTCTTTGCATTTCGTACACCGAGTTTTGTATAAGGAACCGTGAAGTTCTAAGATATTTTTTGAACCTGCTCTCTGGTGTAGACCGTCGACATTTTGCGTTAGGATGGTTACATTTTTGCCTTCGTTTTTGACACGATTCTCAAAAGCAGCTATAGCTTCGTGAGCCTATTGAAATAATTTTATATTTTAATTCAAATTTTTGTATTATACTATTGGTATCTAATTCCCTAGACTTACTTTGTTCGGCTGGACCTTACTGCAGAGCTGTCTACGATATTCGTAAAATTCCCAAACAAGTGACGGATTCGCAGCAAAAGCTTCAGGAGTCGCTAAACTTTGCGCTTGATAAGTTCGCCAAAAGCCACCAGAGCCCCGAAATGTTGGCACTCCCGATTCTGCGGATATTCCGCTACCGGTTAATATCAGAATGTTTTTTGCGCTCTTTAAAGAATCGCGAAATGATTTCATCACGTTCATTTTTCTTATCCTCCTGTTATAACCAAACCACCGTCTGTATTTTCTTTAATGTCTACAAGATTTTATGTTGGTAATAAGGGGCAAAAGCCTTTAAAAATCGCCAATATAAATTCCCTAGATATTAAACTAAATCATTTTCTACTTTATCGACGGGGTATGCTATTTACAGTTTTCGAGTTTACCTACTGAGTCTCCTGTCGCTACCGTCGCTTCTCTCCCGGTAACTTGAAGAAATAATATTGCAATTCAAGTGGAAATTCGTTAATTAGAAAAACCGTCACGTATCATTCACTTTCGCTAATGAAACTAAGGCGCTGCCTCGTATCGATGCGAATGAAATCGAGAAGCGCGCGAAATAGCGCATAAACTTCACGCGGTAACTTTATATACTAGTTTCGCCAGAGTTTTCTACGTGCACTACCTGACACTATAAGTATAGATACATTTATATTGAGATTTCTTACATTGAAGATTTTCGCCTTAAAGGAACAAATATTGAACATAAACATAGATCCATAATGAATTACAATCTTATGTTGAGCAGCAGTTAAAGACACGTTAAAAAAATAATATTGGGATAATTGGTACCTATCTGTCTATCTGTATTTTTGGTATTTTGAAATTGCTGATACAACTTTTCTTATTTAATTATATCCTCTACAGGCTGTCCTGGAGTCTCCGTGCCAAGGTCCTCTCGGCACCCGAAAAGACTATCTGGGACCTACTTCTGGTTGCACAGGAGAAAGTAAGAGGAGCCGCGTAGTGATGGCAGTCGCGTGCTTGAGAAAGTAAATTCTGTTCACACGTACGATACGATTATAGATACAGGACGTTTCAAAATCCATGTGATTGTCACTTCTTTCGAGTAAATCCGATCATGCAAACTTATTTGTCCGCGGACAGTATAATTCACCGTGCACGGATCACTGGTAATGAAGTTGTGTAAAAAGAAAATTACCAAAATTAATAGCGACATGCAATCTGTCGGATGACAAAGAAGTCGGATATGAAAAAACTTGTAGAAATGCGCGACACGCTCTCCTTTTAGCACATTGTTAAGAGGCGCTGTTTTTTTTTTTTCTTCTCTTTTTGGTTCTCCCCTTGCACACAATTTTATAGTATTACGGTTCTTTACGAGCATCCAAGTTTCACGATTCTGGCGATAACACTCTGAAAACTTGTGTAATAAAATATTTATTTCTTCGTTTTGTTCATAGAGTTCCATTCTTTGGCCAAAAAAGGAATAAAATCGTGTCTACTCTAACAAGTGGTATTATTCAATAGTCATCAAATGACTTTATGGGTGGATAACGATCGTAATCATTGATCCACCAACATCCGTTAGTAAGTCTTACCAACGGATCTATCGATCATTCAACCCGCAACTTCTGGTATCATTAAAAGACAATGGTAAGGGCCGACAATCTCTGAGTATTTGCCAATCATTGAAATTTCACAGTACGTACCTCTAATATAATTAGTGCACTCATAATTGTGTACGTTTATCTGTTACAGATGTATAATCAATTCTGGATCAACTATATCTCTTTTATTAGGTAATATTATTATTTTTATTGGTAATGTCTCTTTCCGTCTTTCCGATCCGATTTTTCATGATTTGAAATTATTCATCATGAAAAAGTTAACTACGCATCAGAATTATATTCATACTATTTTGTTCGTACTAAATGAATTTAGACAATTCAATCATACATGCTGC
>JARPRG010000296.1:507547-539406 GCA_031001745.1 Hartigia nigra
GATATTTCCGGTCAATTTGCCATCCTTTACAATGGTAATCGCGTAATTACTTTCCCCTTTGCAATTACGCGGAAGCGTCGCTGTTACCAGAGTACAATAAATTACTAAAACTTATGATCTTTCTCTTTTCTTTATCTTCGTTAATCTCTCTCAGCAATACTCTCACTGTTTTATTATAATATGAAATTATCTTTCTTTAAGTCGATACACTATTATATTTTAATGTTTCTTCATTCTTTGTCTTCGCAGTGATAATGAAGCTGGCCAATCTGCAAATCCGCTTTCTCCTATTGCTCGTGTCTATCTTGAATACAAGTTGGGTGACCGGAAGTGACTCGGACATATTGAAAAACGAACGAAGAAGCCATGGAACAAATATACTGGAGGATATCCAGCTGGACGGAAGTGCTGCCATTAATTTTAACAATAGAACAGGAAGTACCGGTATCGTCAGAAGGAAAAGATATGTTAGATTTCCAACGGCACCGGGTCATCCTTACGAAATCTCTGCGACCGGTAGGACCGCTGGGTATCCTGGAAATTATTTTGGATCTCAGTATCCTCAGTCTTGGAGGCAACAGAAAACTGGATGGAGAAGTCTGCCTGGTGCCGATTACGTGAGACCTGTTATGGGTCACAGAACTCCACGATTAATCTTTCGGGACAATGACTTTCCGTCATCCTCCGGCGTTTCCGGTACATCCTTCTTTCAATCAAATCAACTGCAGGAACCGGATGACGATATTCGAGGTACCGTTATACGATTAATTCATTATGACACCTTAGTATATAATTATTTTCTCTTAATCAGCTTGACGTTCAGTTTAATAAAGCAAAGTTTCAATTACAGATTATCGTAAGCAGATCTTCAACGAGTTTCCTAGAGTCGATACTGGTAAGATTCTTGTTTTTTTTTTTTTTGATCCACGTAATTCTGCTTTAACAAGAAGCTGTCTCTACTTGTCTCTTATATTTATACAGGACTATTTCGTTTCAAGCGTACCAGTCAAATTTGACAGCTGTCATTTGGATAGACAACCACCTGACGATGCTCTTTAATAGTCTGGGACGTTTGAAAAGAATAGTCCTGATATATACAGGGTGTACCATGCATAATCCTGAAATACCTTAAAGACATTAACGCCGTGCATTCTTCGTCCCCTCATTATCTTTATCTCCTTGAAAGCTTCTCGCTGGCTTTTATTCTTCTTCTTCTTCTTCTTCTTATCTTGCATTCCTGTATAACAACACTTGCCCTAAATGTGGCCCGGGTTATATGCAGTGTCCAGTATTAATAACGGAATTCGATGGAACTCCCGCTGTGTCCATTGTACTTGCGCCATCGAGGAGGAGGAAAAAACAAGTGTCAAGGAAAAATTTTTCATTAAACAAAAAAACACGTTCAACGTTTGGCTATGGTATGTGCAGAGACACGAAAACGTAAGAGATCGCCCTGGGAGGGCGACGATTCTTTATGTGGCGATGGCGGAAGCTGCGAATTCTTTCTAATGTGCTGGATGTCTGCTGGGCTTTTGGATGGCGCTTGCGGCGGTATTATGTTCGCCTGCTGTAGGCGAAAAGACGCGAAATCTAGCTCCGATTATAATACGCTCGACTCGCCTAAAGATCAGACTCACCTGCTTGCGATGAACTCGTACACGGAGACCATCAATGACAATCGTAAGTCCCTTGCATGACATCCCCACGACATGAAAATTGGAACAGACACACTGTAGGACGACTTTATAAAAAAAATTCACAAGCTTCTATATTCTTTTGTTATACGACTGTGACTGTTTCTATTATTTTTTTTTTATTTCTTGCACTTTCGTTTAATCATGGATATATCATTCACTTGTACCTAATCGCTCGTGGCTTCCTTGTTACTATTCTACGCACCTTTATCTACATACGCGTGAGATCCTATTGTTTCTGCTGACGTGACTAATTGATAATAAGAGGTGGGATGCTGATTGCTTTTTAAAGATTTAATTAATACATTTTTTTGTCTTATATCTGTCTCTGGGTTTCATGCTGACAAATCAAGGTTACGATTTAAATGTATTTGCGTGATTAACCTGTGCCACATTCAGCTGCAAAGTAATTTTGTTATACTGCATTTGTTTTTGTGATTAATTGTTTCATAAAAAAAATTCCTTTCTTTTTTAGGTTGCGGTATCTCTGTTTCCAAACAGACTGCACAAAGACGTATTGTCGGCGGGGACGAGGCTGGTTTCGGCAGTTTTCCTTGGCAGGTAATTCTTATTATACAAAAAAATAAATAACATTTTCCCTCTGTTCTTATCATTCCGTATGATACACTCTTTTCAGGCATATATTAGAATAGGATCTAGCAGATGCGGTGGTACCTTGGTGAATCGTTTTCACGTGGTAACGGCCGGACACTGTGTAGCTAAGTAAGTTGAATCAAATAAGCATTTAATTGGACTGTCTGGATAATTAATGATTTATCAATTACCAATCAGGGCATCCGCACGACAAGTGCAGGTCACTCTTGGAGATTACGTGGTGAACTCAGCTTCAGAATCCTTACCAGCTTACACGTTCGGCGTTCGTGAAATCCGTGTGCATCCGTACTTCAAATTCACACCGCAGGCTGACAGGTAATTTTGTAAAATGAATATAAAGTCCAGTAAAAAAGATAAATACACGAATAGTTAACAGTATTAAATATATTTAAATAGATTTGACGTGGCGGTACTTCGACTGGATCGACCTGTGCATTACATGCCTCATATAGCGCCTATTTGTTTGCCTGAGAAAAATGAGGATTTCCTGGGTCAGTACGGTTGGGCTGCTGGCTGGGGTGCTTTGCAAGCAGGTAAATAAATCATTAGAGACACCAATGAATTTAATCTAAAAATTTCATTAATTGATTTGACTTCTTCTTGTTCTTAGGATCCCGACTGAGGCCCAAGACTTTACAGGCGGTGGACGTTCCTGTGATTGATAATCGTGTGTGCGAGAGGTGGCATCGTTCAAATGGCATAAACGTAGTCATCTACGACGAGATGATGTGCGCCGGTTATCGAGGTGGTGGGAAGGATTCTTGTCAGGTAAATCATACAGTTTATAATAAATCATTAAAAAAGTTCTATTGATCGATAGGTACAGTCGTTACTTATTATCAATTTTACGTCACTGATTTTCACTGTAGATAAATTATCTTATCGTAGGGTGACAGCGGTGGACCACTGATGCTGGAAAAGACTGGTAGATGGTATCTTATTGGCGTTGTATCCGCCGGATATTCTTGCGCCCAACCTGGACAACCTGGCATCTATCATAGGGTGGCGAAGACCGTCGATTGGATATCCTATGTGATAAATTCGTAGCGTTTTGTAAAGGTGAAATAGAAAAGAGTATCGAGCATGACGAAAGAGGAATGAAGAAGAGAAGAGGAGATCATCGAAGCTAGATGAACTTTAACCTCGATGCTATTATATTGCTGTCTGTGTTGCAAAGTAGCAGCGCAGACGATCATCTTGTAATTTATTCATCTAATTAATTATCTATCGTACTGTTCACCCTTATTGTAAAGTATTTATCTGTCGACTCGCTAATTACTTTCGTCACGTTTCAACGAGACTATTTGATTTTATACACGTGTCATCGAACCTCTCGCGATGGAACTTTAAAGTCAACCATAGCTCTTGCTTATGCTAATTTGTTTTTGTTTTTACATAAGCAGCTTTCTACTATAAATAGAAGTGCGTGCGTAATCGTAAGGAATGTTTGTCTTTATACGTAGTATAACATATCGATGTACAGCGAACAGAATAGAAAGAAAATATTTGATACTATTTTTATTCGATAAATCAAAATGGTGGAAGCATCCGTTTTCTTCTTTGATAAGCAATTTATATTATTCATTGTTTTCGCTGGCTTCAGTCCGGATTTATGAAGGTAAGAAAATATACATATATGTATACAGTCCACGAAAGTTCTGTGATGATGTTTGCGTTTAGTTTTTAACGTTCCGTCTGCGTTGTACATAGAGGCATACGTGAAGCTTTCGTTAGAGCGTTAAATACTTTCCATTTTATATTCATATTGACTAATTGTAAGTTTTCATTCTTACACAAGCGTTCACTAATTGTCGGTAGGTTTACATTTTTAATTATCTTGGAACGATCATGAACGATAACGATTGTAATAACGCAAATTTCGAAAACATATTATGGTATTTGCTTTTTATTTTAGTATAGCAAACGCAGTGCCAGTGACATACATATGTATATATATTAGTACTTTTATCACTCTCTTAGTAATGTAGTAAAGCTACATCGAATAACTAAGAAAAACCAATACGTATTTTACTGCTTGATAGAAGTTCTGATATTAATATTTTTTAATAACGAATTTTATACTTAGAATAAAGAAACCGTGGCATTGTCGGAACGCGTATATTTTTCTATTCGAGATATTTCTTTTATTTAACAGCACTTGTGAAGCAGCTGTTTCTTTGAGTGCGGTGCAACAAGTAATATTACTTCAAGTCCATACGTATTTTTTTTTATGCAATTTTGTCTTTACCGTAAGATTAGTATTATTAAAAGAAACATTTGATATTTCGAACGTTTTGACAATCTCTTGCATTCAATTTAGAAATTCGAAATTTCTCTCTGTCGTGAGTATCTTTTATTTTTCTTCGACGTTGCAGCATATTCCAAGTTACCAAAGATATGGCGCCCAGATGTACTGCCCACGAGGTGCTGCCCTCCTTTAGTGAGAAATTTGTCAACTACAAACCTGTAGAAAGAACACCTGTAATAACACGTTGGGATGTTATACTGCATCGTACGAATGGTAAAATACGATTTAACGAGCTAAGTAAGTTTCTCAGTAATTCAGGTAGATGGAGTTACATAAAGTATCCACTGTGTCTTTAAGAGTCTCTTGAATAGTTACGCTGCCAGTAGTAAATTAACGATGTAGCCAAATAGACAGACAGGTATGTCCAAAGTCTTAGACATTTTTTATACAAGAAAATTGTAACAAGTACATAAGTGAATATTACCCTTGAAAAATAAATAAATTAACATTTTTCATTTATTCTTCGTCCTTTAGTTTCAAACTTCCCAACTAACGTATAATAGAAAAAAAAAAAAAATATTAGCACGCTGCACTTAATTTCAGTATTCAAAAATTCCATGTTATTGCCCTCTCACAGGACATTCATGTACGTGTAGCCATGCACGAGGATGCAGGCCGGTTTTAGGGCAGGCAAATGCTTCAATTTGCCATAAATTATTCTGAGTTATTGAAGTGCCGGGATAACGATATTCCCAAGCGGTTTCAACGAGCAGGAGTATTTCCAAAGTCCTCTGGAGAATTTCTAGTGCTGTCATTATAACTGTATATACCATGCAGCCTCTTTGTTCTGCTAGATTGTAAAATTATATAAAAGAAAGTGATGACAGTCTGGTATCCCATAAGTCATGGTTCATCCGGCATCTTATGCCGTCTGCTGGCGAATTTCAGGAAAGGATCCTGGGACGTGCTCCCTGAGGCAGGTTTAGTAAGTACGTCCTCCTTTACAGCTCGCAAGGCCTCGCGCATGGTATATAAATAGAAATCCAGTAGATCCCGCCGTGCGAAGTCGTGACGCTGGTGGGGAAGGCGCTTGGAATTCAACATGATACCTACGTAGGTCGCGGAGGATACCACGGGAATCTGCGGGCGTGTCATTGATCCCGATACTCCTGGGGCATGGATATTGTTGATAGGAGCACAAAGCGAGCGGCTCCTAACAAAAGGGAACGTATAAGCATTATGAAAATGTAGAAAAAATTCAGACAGAAAAAAATTTGACCTTACTGCGAATCGTTGAATGCATATTTACAAGAATCAAAATTCAGGAGACATACACTCCTGGTACCTTATGTACTCCTGATCATTGGTGTCCATTTTATTTGTGGAATACGTTTCCAAATGGAAAACTTAATTTTCAAACTGAGAATAGAAAAAATGGAATCTTCTGTTAAATCCAGAAGAGATGCTCCTGGTACCTTATGTACTCCTGATCATCAGTATCGATTATTCGTGGCATACGTTTCTAAATAGAAAACTTAATTTTCAAACTGAGAACCGACAAAAAATAGATTCCGTTAAATCAAAAAGAGATACTCCTGGTACCTTATGTACTCCTCATCATCGGTGTCCATTTTATTCGAGGAATACCTTTCTAAATTAAAAACTTAATTTTCAAACTGAAAATCGAATAAAACTGAATCCGTTAAATCCAAAAGAGATACTCCTGGTACCTTATGTACTCCTGATCACCGGTGTCAATTTTATTCGAGGAATACTTTTCTAAATAAAAAATTTAAATCCAAAAGAGATACTCCTGGTACCTCATGTACTCCTGGTAACCGATGTCAATTTTATTCGAGGAATACCTTTCTAAATCCAAAAGAGATACTGCTGATACCTCATGTACTCCTGACCACCGGTGTCCATTTTATTCGAGGAATACCTTTCTAAATTAAAAACTTAATTTTCAAACTGAAAATCGAAAAAAATTGAATCCGTTAAATCCAAAAGAGATACTCCTGGTACCTCATGTACTCCTGATCACCGATGTCCATTTAACGTACGTGGCATACATTTCTAAATGGAAAACTTAATTTTCGAACTGAGAACAGTAAAAAAAAAATAGAATCAGTTAGGTACATACAACCAAACGAGTACATACGGCCTTGCCGCGACCTTCGCTACATCGCCTGTATGTCCCCAGGCGTTTTCATCTTACAGTTCTCACCTGGTAACTTCCTCTAGAACCTTGCAACTAGACGACACATAAAACCTTAGGCTAAAAGACGAAAGAGCTTCTTCAATTCGTCCATGTTCCTCGGATACAAGATGAAATGTACAATGACGGTACCAAATACCGGGTAATGAGATTTTCAAAACTCCAGGAGTTCATGGAAGCAGAAACAAGCGTGTCCTGAGTAGTAAGGTTTCCACGCAGGAGGACAAGACTCGCCAAGAAAATTCTTAGTGCCGTTAAGGTATAGCGTGAAGAAGGTGGAGGTTGAAGTAGGTGGTACGACTGAAGACGACGATGGACCCGTTAAGCTTACATTCCTGAAGGCGCCAATCTTAATAAAAATTCTGAGTACTCTCGGCCATTGGAAATTATTCTTATTATTATATCTACATATTTTTTTTATATAATAATAATATAAGTCTGTCTATACTTATGGATACAGTGCAACCAAACGTAGTATACTCGTTTTTACGTATACATCCGTACTGTCGTTACCAGTACCAGCAGTGCGCATGGGCGACAGGTATTTTGTATCTACCGCCGTGTGTATTTTTAGACATGGCGATCTTATCGGGCGGCTAAGAAAATTACGGGAGCCTCCAGGATAAGGCCAGAGGCCTATCGTAAAGAAGACCTCGTTAAGGAGTCCAACAGGTAATATACCTTAGAGTGGACTTCTATTTACTTCTTTTCATTTTATTCCGTAAGGCAGGATTATGCGAAGAGTCGTTGAAAACTAAAACGAAAAATGAACGTCTTTACCAATACAAAACAAAGAGAGAAGATTAATTGTATAAAATAGAAAAATAATGTATGGTTAATTAATAAATATATTTTTATATAAATTTTTGTACTCCTGATTGAATCCTGTCTCTGTCTCTCTCTTTCTCACTTTGTGCGTATACCCGCATGGTCAGCTTTACATATGATTATTTCCTTTTGCATTTGTCCATCACAAGAGAGTTCTTTTAGTCTTCCCGATATTAACCCAAGCCCCTTCCTCTTTTATATTTTCGCCGATATTAACCCAAGCTCTAACAAACAAAGCATAAAGGCGTCGGGACGCAGTAAAGGCGCATTCGCAAGAAGTGTCCTTTTTCGCAGAGAGGTCGAACGGGCCGCTCATTCTTTTTTCTATACAAAATAAGTTTATTATTCGTCAGGTAGATCCGACTAAACTGCCCATCCACGTATTTAAAGCTTCCCCCACAGTGGGATTATTCATTATTCTAAAGTCAATAAACATTGCACATAATAAAAGAAATTGACAAATTTTTCAGATAAACATTCTTGTCGCCATGACAATCACCGGTATACATTTTAAGTCAGACAATCACTGATAACCCCCATTTATTAGTACCATACTGCAGAATCTCGTCTGGACAATATACCAGTTTGACCACACGTTGTGAACGGAGCCTAACGTTGCCACGACATGCAAAATGCATCAGCGTAAATGTCAGGGTCACAACGGCGACGTTGCAGACTCTCGGACAAATACCAATTAAATGCCAATGCCTTTCGTAGATTTATTTATAAAGACGCCTTTATAACGTATGTCTTGGATATTTCTCGTGAAGCCAGCAAAATGCAAAAATCTTTATCTAGGGCTCGAGGTCCAATGTAAACCGGATCCAATGGAGCCTGAAACATACAAGATAGAAAAAGAAAATGTACAGTACATTATTCATTTTTATTAATTATCACGACATACCGTATACGACTTTATAAGTTCTTATATGGTTATATGGCAATAATTTTTATCAAAAAACTCTATACATTGGTAGCATTCTACCCAGGAAGCGGTACTCGGCTTAACTATCATAATTATAAAGAAAAATATTATCTCCATACAAGAAACAAAGTAACGCAGTGTATACTTGATAGTCATCTATATCTGTATGAATAGTTATATGTATATATACGCATACAGGAATCTCCGAATATGTGCTGGTGGCGCCGGGATAGAGAAATGCCTCGAGCAAAATAGTCATTTGTTATTTTTTTCACCAGTTATTTTTTGTCTCTCCGTCCTTTTTCCTTTGGGCTTAACTCGGATCTAACGTCCTTATCCAATCCCGATGTCATGATTCGAGAATTTACTTGCCTGCAACGGCTAGCCGCGCAATCCCGAGGTCTCACAGACCAAGATGTCGAAGCTGCTAACGGATCCAGAAAGAATCTGAAGAATTTAAAGACTGGTCCATCCCTCGATAGAGTCCAGAGTCTCATGAAATTCCGTTAAGAGAATTTGGTCCAGGCCTGTAAAATATCAGTGAAAAAAGTTAAGTAATCAAAAAAAAAAAAAATGTATGTCACAGTAAGAGATGTATTTTTGTTGTGCAATTACTTTTTTTGACATACTTACACGGAAGGAAGGGATGTTCACTTTTTGTTCCCAGGTATCGCTCCGGTTCTCTTAGATGTCGTTCAGATCGAGAGACCATGATAAGAATTTATTAGCTTGACGCAGTCTGATTATCATGTAACGAGCGCAATTTTTATCTTGATAGAAAACAAACTGGAGGTCAGCTTCTTTGAGCGAGAGTCTGAGAGAGGGATTAGTCAGTGATGAGAAATTCGCGGTTGGCCAACACGAGAAGGACACGAAAAGGACATGGAATCCTTCGGGTATCTTCGTACGGAGAAGTGCGAATCCGAACCGTTTGCCGTTGGGATTCGACTGGCCGGACTAGTTAATAAATTATCGTTCAGCATCCGCGGCCATCTTTGCCTCGTTGCTTCGCAAGGAATGCGGAATGTTTGTGGGTTCTACAAAAGGTACAGTGTAACGATAAGTAAATGAAGAGAAAAAAAATTTGTAAAAAATAAAAAGAAAAGAATTTACCTTATCCGCATTAACCATCCGGGACAATGTATACACATACACAATTCCAATTGGCAGGATCCATAGAAGGCGGGAATTTAAAGATGAACGAACTTCGAGAATGTCTCAAGCAGTGATCTTACGACAAATTTTTCCATTAATACCTTAAATTACAACAACAACAAATAAATAAAACAATTGTAACCGCCTACTTCCCTCCGAGCTATGCTAATATATACTATTAGGATATACATGAAATTTGAACGTCAGGGATTCCCGCGATTCAGAGAATGCGGATCAGGCTCCATACGGGCGCAATGCCAAGAGTGTACAAGAACAGGTTGGGCCTAACGAACGCAAGAGTGACGCCATCTTATATGGTAGGAGGGCAAACGAGATATTTCTCATAACGTTAATTAGAATAACACATGGTGTTAACGTAAAAAAAATTTGTTTGTCACCTTAATTAATGTCAAATAAAAATTTCTCGTTTTCTTTTTTCTTAATAAGAACTGTATGACAATAAAATAACAATGTTGGCTATTGACTGTACTCTCATTCATCCTCATCCCACTGAAGGTATCCACCTTTGGACCTCGCGAGAGAGAACGAGAATTTCTCCAGGTTATGAGGGGCACCAGGTTTGACTCCTTGGCGTTGCCCCACCAGAAGACCAAGGAAGATGCTTCTCGTTCTCCTCACGTGCTTTAATATGTAGATACATGTATTATCGTCACGCATACATCTCGGAGTAACCTGAGTGGAAACGGTGCTCCTCTCCTGGGCAGCGGTTAAGTGTAGTCAGTGGGTGCTGCACACACCAGGTTCCCGTGTGCTCGCACGTCTCGCACGTTCGCCAGCCTCACGAGGTTCTTTCTCTGTTACCCGCGTAGTCTTCGCAACGCGTTATTGGGATAAGGAGAGGCTTGACTTTCGCATGCGTGCGGCAACCGTGAACGCCGCACGTGCTTTTTACAAAGAAGAACCGTGGACGCGACGAAGATACCAGACAAGATTACAAAAGACAATTTTCGAATAAACCGCCACTGGTCATATCCTGCGACAAACGTCCTGGAGCTCCTCAGCCCCAGAAGAAGAAGCTGGACCATTAAATTTTTTGAAAAAATTCCTAATAAAAACAGTGAATTCAATTAGACGCTTTCGGTGTGATCTTATAGTGCTAAGTGTGGTTTTATTTTGTATGGAAAAAGAAATTATAATAACGGAAATTTCCAGTGAACTTTCTACGTGCGGAATGACCAGATAGAAACAAAAAGAAGAGGATTGACAATGGGAGTACATGCTACGAGGAATGATAAGGGATTATTAACGTGTATAATAGCGTGTTGTCGAAGGATGTGAGAATTAAAAAAAAATGCATAATAATTATAAGACACGTATGACAGGACCGGGTCTGGAGATTGTTTACTCCGCATCAGTGATTGTATCCATTCGCTACACTTCAGAATATTAAAATCGTGTGCGCAAGAGGACACGTCATATACATAGAGATCTGTAAGAACGTAAAAGGGAATAAGAATAAAAAGTAGAGAAAGAAAAACATAGAGAGAGAGAGAGAGAAAGAAAGAAAAGAAAGAAAGAGACCAATACATGCTACCATCAAGAGAGACTTCAATAAAGAGAGATCAGAACGTTGGAGACTTCGATAAGCGCACAAGCAAGTCTTCCCAGTTACGTAGGAGGATTTCAGTAGTGAGGAGTGAACGAGTAACAGATACATCCATTGGAATATGAGTATGTAAAAGAGAGTATATATTCAAGAGAAAAAAAAAAAAATTTGAATACCAAATGATCCCTCTTGTGCAATTCCCTTGGTTCGTTTTATACACACGTCTCCTTATTATTTACTTCAGTATACTTTTTCTTTTCTCCGCTCGCCCTTCGTCATTCCTTTGGACCTTTTCGCGTCTACCTGCCGTCACTGGATGTATTTTTAGGCGTGACATGCTTTCGCCATTGGCCGACACCAAGAGAATCCTGCTCCGTGATGCTTGCAATCCTCAACTACCACCTAAAACATCGTCAGGAACAGCATTAGATTCTAAGCACCTTCTTCGGTTTAGTTTTATATCCCCATTGCGTAACGCCGCTTTTTTTTTGGTTGATAGAGTAGAATTTGAGTCGCTTGATTTAGCCTCTCCTAGGCTTTGTCTGTATGCAGAGGACGGAGACATAGCCTAGAATAGGTTAGGTCAGGGCTCGTTCGTCACAACGACCTTGCTCGCTAGTTGCCGCAGAAGCGAAGGTCAAGCTCAAGGACAATGAATTGGAACGGCTAGGATACCTCTCGTATTATACACGCATTGGAGATGTTGTACCTTGTGGAGATGGGAGTGCTGACCAACATAGGGAATTAGCACCTGGTACCAGGTGGATAAAGATACTCACTTTTTTTTTCCTGGAGAGTTTCAGAAGGTCAAGCGGTGGATTGGTTTGTGAAAGTAGTGCTTTGGGTAATTAGTGGTTTCACTATCGGTAAGGAAGATTTCCTGCGTTTCAACTGCTTGAGCGGTGAACTTGTAGATGGCGCAGGTATCTCTATTAACCTGAAACACACTACATTACCGACTCAGAATTATATTACATTTATGATTTTAAATTTCTATAAATTATGACAGAGAGAATATATATTTTGCTTAGCAATATAAGCAAGATTTGGAATAAATATATCGACAATTATGCTAATTATCCTTCAAGCAAATAGCAATCCCACAGAATCCTTATGTTAGTTCCTGATATAGCCACTACCTGGCGCTACAGTTATTTTCTTATAATTCATATCGTAATAGTACCAGAAAATTACGGTAGATTGTGCCACAATCAGTTCAATTGGGTTTCCCTGACGAAAAAAAAAAAAAACAGACACAATTTAGCCCGAGTGGTTGAAAATTAGTGAAATGGTGAACTTGTGTCGCGGGTATATTTAGATTAAGGTGAGTAAAAGCTATGGTTTTTCCATAATACACTGCTTGAATCGTTATACTCTGGCTCTTCGATTAACCAACATATACGAATACGTAACTAGCAAGACACTCGTCGTCGACGTCTTCTCTACTCACTTTTGGCGAACACATTCCTGGTTACGATTTTTCTCTACGTCCAATAAGGATCAGAGGAATGTCTGTTCGTCGTACCACGTTGAATCCTCTCGAAGAGAATACAAAATTGGCCGAGTTTGGATCTGATTCTAATTGTTCCATTCTACGTGTAACCTTATAACCTTACATTTATAACCTTATTCTTCGGTCGACTACGCTCGTGGGCAACGTCACGAGTAATCGATCGCTAGATACATTCATCAAGATACATCGTTTCGCATTTTCATCAATGAATGATTTTTATCATTAAATTTCTTTCATTCACAACTTCCACGTGAATATATGACTTCGTGATAACGTAATCAGATGTACAGTGTACCGATCGACCGCGGAGATACCAGTATCTCTTATATTATTTAATTTCACAAATTAACTATGAAGCTTGTATCACGCAGCGATACTAATAACTTATCCTGATCTTTATTCACCTGGATATTCGTAAAATTAATTTGACTTATTTATCAGAGAACGTCTCCGCGGTCAAAAAAAGATCAACGCCAAGAGGTTACAGTTGCAAAAAAAAACCTTGACAACCGACTTCTAAAGGTTTTCAGGTCATACTAGCCTACATAAGAGTCTCAGTGACATGATCCTTAAAGGTTGATACCTATGAAAAGGAGATCCCCACTTTACAAAGCGAAACCTTAAAATCATCTCAATCATACATCACTTGTCATACAGGTCACAAAGATTCTTCAAAAGAATCATCAGGATCCTGTTTACTACTTGTTTACTGACCCGGTGCGTCTGGATGCACTAGCTGATCTGCAGCCTATCAATGATACACAGTGGCCGTTTACAATCTGAATTCCCCTGATGCTTTCCCAGCGACTAATATTCACCGTGTGGCGTTACCCCCACCAGACGGGAACCTCTATTGATTGCTCTACCGCACTACTGCCCTACTTTTATAGCCCTGCTCTTGCCGTCCCTACCCGAATTGAACCTTATAACATGTATCCCATCGTATCAACGACGTCCCAGCCAATTCCAACGTTGTCGACCTCATCGTCATCATCATCGTCATCCTCATAGCTGACATCAACGACGCTACTGTCTTTGTCCGACTGATCGTATCCTCGTCCAAATACACGGCCTGAAATAAAAAAAACAGCTCCACCTAAAACACAAAGAAATTATCTTAGCTCACTTCACGTTCAATATTTATTTATTATCATACAAACGCGCAAGGCACGTATTTTACCTGTATAGTGTATATATGTATATACACATACACACTATACTTCATAAATTAGGTAAATAATGTTACTAGGAACCTTTAAATGATTTCGTGTACAACGTTATATACGGATTAGTCATTCCTTTCACCTGCTGTTGTTACTGGCCTTCGAAATTCGTAGCAATCAAAGAACACGGTGTAGTATGTTCATTCCGAAATGATTAAAATTAAGTCAGACACTTAATCTGTAAGAATATATATTAATTGTCACACTACTGCGAATACACATATATCCTAGGAGGTAGAGCTCGTATTTTCATTGTGACAAACGAATACGACTTTGCCCTTAGTATAAATCCTGGTGTCTGAGGTTACCTTGTTTTATAGAACGCGTGTACCCCTGCATTGCGTGCACAGGATCAAAGACTAGAGTGCTCGGTAGCAGTGTTCTGTCTTGAATAAACGAATCCAAATGGTTCTTTCTTTTTGTATATGGATATTTTAGTTGGCCAATCAAGCTACTCGTTTACCATTGGTAGTAAAAGACAAGAGGAGCATTCTGCCTTTAGTTTCGACTCTTTCGCCCTCTATCTGGTCCCTGTCAAATTTTGTATATTCCACATCGAGGAAGCATCCCAGATAAGACGTTTTTCAGGATCTATTTTTCTCTCCAAGGACGTGGACAAAACACTGAGTCATTTGCAAATTCGTTTACGGTATAAGAATGACGTCACCTTTTAGCTTTAACAATTTCATTCCTTCAGCTTCCTATTTCTTGCATGTCCGTTACATGCCATGTATGTATACAGAGCTTAAAGGTAATCGGTGCATTGGCGTGACTTAGGATGCTGTCAGGAATTCGCTATACGTGTAACTTATATAGCTATCTAGCCACGTGTTCCTATTGATGCGTCGGTTACCTACATCTGAACATAAAGAGTTTTGTTATTATAACCGCATGCAATGACGTCATACGAAAATCGTCAGGATTAAGCACTAACACTTGGATTGGGATGCCTGATAATCCTTAGTCAAGGAGGTTAGAAATTGATTCTTGATCTACCAAGGTCATCCTCGTGGTAAAAGAAGCACACGAAAGCCTCGTGTCGATAGTGACTCAGACTTTGGGTCTACCTCTCTTCACCTTTGACCTCGTACTTTACTGTGGTAATTCGTCGAATAGCCCACCGACCTGCCATCTATGTACCATCAATCAAGCCACCTTTAAGCGAAGTCGAATCGCGGAAACACCAGGGTAACATTTCGGGACTTCTGTTAACACGCGATCTCACCAGCTCACGAATGTCCTGACCTCGCTTTTCGGCTGTCTTCCTGATGGTTTTCAGATGTCTGATAATCCTGAAGGATAAAAAAAAAGTATTTGCTTAGAACGTAAACTCAATTATATGAAAAACCTGATACTGTACCTTTGCTTTTCATAGGAGCCACCTGGTTCCTGTGCTCCAGATATAGATGGCTCACTTGGTGGCTGAATTAATTTTTATTCATTCAAAAATATAACAGTTATTATGCCTTATACGTGTTCAGTTTGAAAAAGGCGTTATCGAAAATTTCAATCGTTAACTGCACACGCGAGCCTGGTAACACTTCCTGGAATCGTTCTGATAACTGATCGATATCACAAGGTCACCCATAGAGTTATCGTTCGCCTCACCAAATTTACTTGTCGTACATAAATTCTATGGGTCCTTATGTACCCTTAATATGTTTGCGTGACCTTCTCCTATCAGGATGCTAACGATCGCTTTGTGTCCGATGATAATCATCTGTTTCTTCATTTACATTCTGTGCTGGGAAACCCAGAAGCACTTTTAGATTGTTAATAAAAATATTTCAAAAAATATAACCTTTTTTAAATTACGCACAGTCCTTATAAGATTATGACATTATTTTCAGCCAGAACCCATATTTTGGAAATAAGTCAAAGTTATTGAACTAACAACTGACACTGTGACTCACCTGATATTAACGTATTTGAAAAAAACCCACCCGGTACGTGAACGTGACCCACGGGTCATGGCGGCTGGCCTAGGTCCCGGGCTCGAACCCTGAGTCATCTGCCGACGAAGGGGCTGGATTACATCATACCCTGTTATACAGTATCAGAATTACTAATATTTCATTTTTCTTACAACGCCTGTATAACAGTGATCAATGGGATTACATATACATATTATGGCAATGACATATAACTATCAGGGTTTAAATGTCACTGTATGTAATATAATTGCGCAAAAAAAAATCGTACGGATCCTTCTTCTTAAATTCCTTCCTTGGATCAAAAACCGTGCAGACGTTTTCCTAGGAGCTAAAAAAAGCGTAAAGTATTAAAGAGAATAAAAGATTCGTTTTTCATGAAAGCGATCAAGATGCTCACAAACGGCCGCACGTTAAATTGTCGGACGTGAGCCAAACGTTAACTATGAAAATTGACATGGGGACGTAAATCGTCCAGGACATGAATTTTTTAATGTGTTCTTCTTTCGCCTATTCCATCAGTTTATTTCTTTTCCCTTTGTTTCTCGATCTGCTCAAACTACTGTATTTCACTGTATACCACCTGCAATCGTGCTAGATAGCAGGTTACGTAATTCATCTCAAATTCCCATTATAAGAAATATGTAAAGAACTTTAGCAACAGTGGGATTTCGCCACCGGTTGCTTTGAATTTTTTAAACGACTTGGGGATGCAGGCGATGGGCGTACCTGAGATGCTTCGCAGGACAGTTGCACTTCATGACAATTATTGGAAAAATGTCGTTCATTTATGTATAAAGAAGCGTTCACAAGAGCCACACTCGGCACAGACAAGTATATCATTTTCATCCGGATACACTAGGTGCTTTATAATATGCTCGTGAGGTCAGCTTTACACCATTTACCTCCGCTGAGGTAGCTGCACTTATGTCCAGTGTGTTTCCGGTTACTCTTGTATTCAGCGGACTTAAATAATGTAAATGACGTTACTCTAGAAACCGTGTATATAAGAATCGAGGGTATCCAGTAACTCCGGACAGTCAGTCTTCATCCAGTAATCCAGAGTGACTGTATTTGTCTTTTTTTTTTTTTAAATCTGAATATCTCTAATTCATCTGGACAAAGCGTAATGAAATTAATCAAGCTTTATCAACAATTGACAGATAAGAAAAACATCTAATATCCTAATACGAATACCTAAAGCATCGGCAGGAGTAACCTTCTAGCTCTTTCATTGATGCTGACGTCAGAGGTTTGACGTAGTCCTGGACACTGGCCAGGATCCCGAGGCTAGTAGTCTTCATGGACCGGATGGACATGGGTGCTTTTTTCGTATGATGATTCTATTAATAATATTGACTGGATATACACTGCTAAAATTTTTGCGTTTTCTTCGATACTCAATCAGGATGAAGTTCTAACATTGGCAAAGGTAGGTTCACTATAATTGTTGATTACTCAATAAGACCTAAAGTGATTCGTTGGCACGCATGAAATATACCATGCGTTACTTCCGTATTATCAATTAGTATACAGCGGATGCTGTGAAGAGAGATAAAAAATACGGATGAACATTAAAAAAAAAAGAGAGACAGCATTTTCCAACGAGGTAACGCGTGCCAAGTAGCAGCTGATAGAGACGCTGACCGTCGCCGGCCGTCGTCGTCGGTACTCGTGTCGTCGTCGCGAAAATATTTTCATTATAAATAGCCACTGGGGCTGCCGGCCGCTTATTTTTACGGCCCTGTGCGCCAATCGCCACGGCCCACCGTGCGCTTCACCCGCTACACTCGCTTTTTCAACGAGTAGAAACATAAGTCGTCTCCAGGGTACATTTTGACTTTCTCCTCCTTCACCCTGGAATCAAGAATATAACGAAGCACGTACAAAAGCTGTGCGCAGTTCTCCAGAACAAAAGAGAATCTAAAGGAACACTTGTACTCTCAGAACTCGACGAGGGCACAAAGAAGAACTCTCTATGGATTTCCAGATTCATTCGAATCAAATGCCTTGAAAAATTCCATGATGGCGACAACTTCCGGGCTCCTAGAATCTATGTATAATCCGTCTTCGTCTCTGACCTATTTACGGATATATAGGCCACTGAGTTCAGCAACCTGCGGAGCGCGTTCCCGTAGTTACCACGCAACGAGTGTTCCCCACATAATATACAGCATCGTCGCCTATGGTACATGGATATACATATATACATATATATATATACATAATATATATATATATACACATACATACCTCAGATTCGATGCTCTTCGGAACGGTCCGTGAGCACTCGGTTGGCCCGGCTGGGATCATGAGTGCTTATGCCACCAGAGGAACATCTCAAAGGCGCGAATCGCGTCAGTCACAATCCCACGTGCTATGCGAACGGTTTTATACCATCCTTTCAAGTTTATATCCGGTTTCAGTGTCCGTCCAATGATCATTAAAGGAATCTGTAAACTCATGGATCGTCATTAGACAACGTTTTACAACTATCGCGGCACGTGCCAAAGAGTAGAGAACAACTTGCCGCTTTGGCGTACACGCCATTTCGTAAGTTCACTGTTTATTCGTCGTATTCGACGTAACGCCAACAACGAGAACGTCAACGACGACGCCCATACTAGTAAGATACCAAAAATATCGTTTTAGAAGGACTTACGCGCGTAGATATTTTTGGATGGCCCTATGAACATCCTCTGTTAACCTGAGGCCTACTGTGATATTCTGTGAACGTTGAATATTCAATGTATTATTAGTTTATAGCCTTTGTATTTTCGCGCGCTTTTCGCAATGTTCTTTGCCACTGTCAATGCTATTTGTCTACAGTATTTATAATTGTACGCCATTGTGCTCCAGTGCTACATGTGCTAGGATTAACTTAATACTCGGAGACTTTTACTGTGTCGTGTTTCGTTATAAAAAAACTTGTTAAGAATCTGCAGAAACTTAACAGACGTCTTCTGTTGTGTCGTCATACTATAGAGATCGAACCACGGTGCCTGGAAAGGTTAGAAATTTTTGTTTTTCTGTTTCATTTGACACTGAACGACTTGTCAGCGATGTTTATACTTGCGTGCGTGTTCTTATTCCGTTTTTTTTTTTATTATACAATATTACTGTAGTCAGCGTATATGAAGATGTATCTAGATATTTTCGTCGACTGTACCACTGGGAATTGTTTGTTTAATGGTCTAGACTTCTGAGACGCCCTTTGGGCTGATGCTATGTTTACGATTTCTAAGCTACAGATTAAAGGTTAGATAACAGGAATTTCACTGATTGCTGCTACATTATTGGGCTTTTACTTGGTTGTAAACACTGCCTTATTACAAGTCTGAGTTTTACTGATTTGAAATTGGCGGGTAAATAGTTGACTTACAGTGGGATAGATGGAATTTGAAAGTCCTATAATTGAATTGCGATTTTGATTTCCTCTTCGTCATTTCTGACATATCAGGTGGTAGATATTGCTGGCTTTTTTAAAAATAATTTTTATCATGGGATCCTGAAATATGTTTATACAAAAAATACAGTAGAATCCGTTTTTAACGACATTTAAGGTACAAGGAAATGACGTTGTACTAAACAGACGACGTAATAAACAAAATTAAAATATGTAGGGATGTACTTGTATGAGAACTAAACTTAAGGAGGCGAGTAAGATGTAATACGCGGTCCGTCGTTATGAGTGGAGTCGTATTAAGCAGACTCCATTGTATTAGAATTATTGGCAATGTTCATCGAAATGGAAAAACGTAATATCATGATGTTCGTAAGATTTTACCTTGAAAAAATGAAGCGATTCGTTATAATGAGGGATAAACTATCGTGAAAACCCATGGGAATCGATGAAAACTCAGTGGAAAGATTAATTTTTGCTGAAGGATGAACAAAATTTAGACAGTAAAAAAAGTCCTTCGTATCACAATAATCCTTGCAGACGTTCGGTATCTGCGTACAAGTAGACACCGTCAGCTGACTAGGCGTTTTTAAAAATGAAAGTGAAAAATGTTTCTTAGCTTGCAACCATCGAAATAAACATGGGAAGTCAGATTTATACTTATCGATTGTTCGCGTTGAAAAACAGTATAGTTCCACAATCTCCCGGTATAGTTTTATTCAAGATTTACGTCCTAAGATAACTCCACAGCTCTCTTCTCAAGCGAATTAGTTTAATGTAGTAGTCGATATTGATGACATAACCTAAAACCTAAAAATATTTTATTGTTAGCTTTATCCATACTCGCAAGGGACACCATCCATCTGGTGCTTGTGAATTAGCGCGTACCCACCATTATCGAACTTCGCTTTTGATGCATGAATAATTGACATTTTTTCTCTTACAATTTGATTATAGTAATATACAGGTTTATCCTAACCTAAAATTTCAATTGGAAAATATCACTAGTGAAAATTATCTTTGGTAAATCCAAGGCCTGCCCAGATCCCCACTGCGCCAGTATAAATATAACTAGGACCTTGAATGACCCTTGATTTTTTAATAAAATTTCTACTAGGGATTCTAGTTCTTAGAATGGTACAGGACTCAGTATTTGCATGAAGTCGCACAGTATTCTACTTCCTTGCGAATTGGCGAACCAGGTTCCTGCTTGGTTATCCTTTATTGGGGATGCTTAACATAGTGACGGTGCGCGATGCGTCTATCCAGGGAGAGTAGGTCGTTTCCAGGGCAACGGGGTGCATCAGACCCCCCCCCCAGCATGGTAGAGAGCGAAAGAGAGAAACCATCGCGTATCGCAAAGCTCGCTACCGCCATCAGCCCCAAGCTCCTGCAACGGCGTAATCAAACCTAACCTAAAGCCAACGCAAGTTGACCAGGAAGCAGGAAAGTTCCTGCGAATAGAATGGCTGACGCGATTTTCCCCTCCATTGGCTATATCTTTTTTTCTTTTTTTTTTTTAACAAAATAACGTTTACAATATTTTTAAACGTTTGTTAAAAATCAAGGACTTTTTTACAGATATTTTTAACTGTAAAGATTACTATAGACAAACATCTTGCGTCAATGATTTGGTATATTTTTATTGAACATTTTTTTTCCACGATTACTGTTGACTAATCGAACTGACTTGTGTTTTAATGGATTCTTAAACTGAATTGTTTACACATTTGGCTGGGTCCGGGTCAGCTGATTTAATGTTTACAAAGTAGATGTAATATCTTGCATAATTCACGTAAGCACGTTGCGTTTCGTTTTAATGAAATTGTACTGTTACTGTTGAAAATAACTAATGCAAAATGCTGAGGGGTGAATCTCGATTTAGCTGCTTAACCCCCAGCGACTCCTAGATGGGATTTGCTCGGGACACCCTGTACAATTCCAGGGGATACACGGGGGTGCATGACCTAGTTACGCTGGGCGTGTTATATGGGTCATAGACACCATTTGCAGAACTAGATATATATTTATATATATATATATATATATATATATATGTATATACATATATACTTTCTGCTATACATACTAGTTCGCAAAGTCCTGTCAGGCTAATCTAATTCGTATATAGAATTTGTAGAGCACAACCTAGTCATTGAGGAGAATTCTTATCACAGTCCTTATCAGAATACATATTTATACTGTTAGCTCAAAATTCTATGCGTCATCAGGATTAGAATCAACGATTGCAAATAAAACGAATATTCTTTTTTCCCTGCCGCGTGGGGCGTATGCGCCCCACGCTGAACTTTATGTTATGCATCTTAAACTATACACCCTTTCCTTGATAATTATGGTTTTTGCACTATTTTAATTATTGTAAGGCATACGCCAGAAACAATATAATACAATTGTAAAGCGTGGAGCGCATACGCCCCACGCGGCCTGAACGGAAAGTCTTCAAAAAACGCTCCGGCAGGGAACGTGTTAATTACGTTTTGCCTTTTTTTTGGTTGCAAATATTTGAGTCAATCAACATGGACAAAGATGTCTCGTGCAATAAAAGCCGTCGTTTAAATTTAAACCTTAAAATCAAGGCCTTAGAGATTACTGGTCTTTTTTGTATTGAATTTATCAACGTTCTCGATGTTTTGAAAATGAGCGACAAGAATTTCTCCATTCATCATCCGCTCGAAATTGTGGTCCATTTTGCGTGTGTTTCAATCGACCATGTTGACATAGGTCAGGTCCTTACAGGTTAAATGAATAATTGGATTGTACTCAGAATCCGTTTCGTATCTTGAGAAATGCTGTACAAAGAAATACCTATATTAACAGACACTCGGTATAGCAAGTTTAGGCCAGTCTTGGTTTACGCATGCGAACTAACTCCATTCCACTCTGGCGGCTTTTATTACGGCACGACGGAATCACTGTTCAGTCTTTCACACTAGGTGCGCGGAAACAAATCTCACGGATGCGATTGTCGTCAGAGAGGACAAATAATTTTTGCCAGTCGAACGACGTTTCTTTTCGTATTTCGTAATCGAAAAATTACCGGTGATTCATTGGTAATAACGATAAATATAAAGGATAATGATAAATAATTCTTTTGAACATCAGTGTCAGAACGTGCAACGACTTTTGGCTGAATGACTTTTCAAAAATCCTGATTGGTATTATTGAACTATGATCAATCCTCTGTATTGATTTTGAGACGGTAACAATGAAACTCTTGTCAGGTGCATTGGAACGCGCTTAAAATGACTCGATGTCCATTTTAATAGTATTCGCGCGGGAATTAAATCGTTAGCAAGTTGGTATTTAAATTCAGCTATTTGCGCGCCATATATGACAGTCAAATGAGATATTAAGAATTGCAAAGCTTTCTACGCATTGTATGCAATAACGTTTTGCTGAGTTTATCGTGACAACAAGATACGTAATGGTAATAACAATTTCAAGTTTCTCTTGTTGTTATTCAACATTTTTCTTAATCTATTGGATTTTCCATAGAGAAATATCCAATATTCCTGGCTTCTTTTATTTGGCCAATAAATAAATGGTCGGTAGAGTAAGATAGCAATGTCAGATTGATCCAAGACACGGGCAAAACTCTAGTTTCAATAAAGGTGCATAAAGAGAGTGAAAATCAAGAATTCTTTTCATGATCGTTGGCCTTGGTAGCCTAGCACTGCCAAACGATAAGAACTTAGCAGTCATTAATTTCTGAACACAAGCAGGACGATAACGTTGGCAGTGCTGCTTGTCGGTTGGACATTGCTTGCTTCAGAAAGAAAAGAGAATTATACTAGCTGTTATCATTTGACAAGCCAGGTGTGACTCACCTGTTAGGAGCCACGTGAATGCGACAGGATAGGCATGCGAGATCAGTCATCCCAAGACACGTACGATAGCTTATACAGTATGGTTCTTATACAGCTGACAAAAGAATCCAACTGAAAAAATGTATATACATGTAGATAAGAAACAATGTATACAGAAAATTATTTAACGGTCTTTAAAGTATCACCGGGTAAGCTAGGATTCATTTTCTTACAGTGTACCATGTTGGAAGGTAACGAAGAGGCAAGGATCTGGGCTCGTAGACAGTTGCAGAAGAGCAGCAAGTTTTGCCAAATTGTGCATCGTTATTACTAACTCTGTGTGAATTCATAAACTGCCAAGTCATACACTCCGTAACCCCATGACACGTTTAACACATGGCCCGGCTGGAAAGTAAGTTCTAAAACGAAAAAAAAAAAAAAGGAAAGAATTCGACAAGGTGAAATCTTGAAATAATCATAAGATGGGACAGGTTATTAATTAAATTGATAATATCTGTTTCAGTACCAAGTATAGTGGTGCATAAAGGTAGCAGATCTCAGAGCCGGCCTGAGACTCCAACTACGGTCTGTGGAGGAATGCCCTCCTTGCTGTCCGCCAGGCACGGTCTCATCCTGGACGCGAGCAGCACCACGTATCCTGGTGCATCCGTGACGGATATGATCGAGGGTAATGCCAATGGTGCCAACCTCGGAAGTCAGAACACGATTCATCGTGCTACGACATCCTGCCCTGTTGTGGATAAGGATACAGAGAATAAAAATTTTCGCAATAGGGTATTAGAATATGGATATTTAATTCGTTAGCTCAAGATCTTCTAGGGATCTGAGAAAGTTGAGATTCAAAATGACAAAGGTTTTTCTTGACCTGTTTCAGGCGAATACAAAGGTCAAACTGCTGGTCAGGAGTCATGCCATGAGAGAATCAACATCTCCACCGAGGGAGCCAAATAACAGTGGACCGTCCTCACCTCACAGTCCTCAATCGGCGGAGGGTGATAAGAAATTTTCTACTAGTTTATCGCCAAATTCGAATTACGCCAAGCAGTTGAATAACAACGAGTCCATGGTTAATAGTAATCTGTGTACCAGCCATGCGCCGAAACAGATGCGTAACACGGCGACATCACCAACCTGCCGTGCACCATCTAGAAACGGTGAAGAATTAGTACTGATTAATAAAATAATTTAATATTAAAAATGTACCTTCACTTATAATAGAACACTGGGCAATGTAGAATTTTTGTTTGATCTTATAGGCCAGTCTAGTCCCTCTCAGGCCCAATCACCAAAGATCACCACAAGTCCTACGAATGGCCCAAATAAGGCTGAACGCGCCAAGTTAACAAGTCCCAATCCACCGTCCAAGTGCAACAACAACGGTACAGCGAGAAACAATCACAACGAGCGTCCTGGACTTCTGCAGACGCCGATATCACCGACAAAGACTGGTCAGGGTCTTCAGCACTCTCCTAAGAGCATCAATCTAGCACAGAACGCGGTGAACAATCAGAAGTCTGAACAACGCAGGCCGAACACCTTGAACGTCTGTAACAATCAGTGTTCAGCACAGTGTGGTAACACATTGTCAGTCAGTAGACCAGGATCAAGGCACAAGCTGAGACATCAGAATTCATCCCAGGGTAGCTTTGACAGTGTCTCACCGTGTCTGTCAAGAGGTTAGTAATGATTCGAACAGTTACTAAGGCCAGGAAGTGGGGGATAAGTGTCTAAGGGATCAAAGATAAAAAGTAAACTAGATTGTGATTGTGCGTTACTTGCGGTATTGTCCGCAGATAGCAGTACCGAACTCTACACGGATAGTACCGGGATCGACTTGGAACAATTTATCGCGGACACCATAAACCGAAATCAGAAAGATCGTACAGTGCTCCTGAAGATTGAAAAGGATCTGATAGAGTTCGCGAAGGACCGGCAAAAGGTCTGCCACAGGTTCCCCAATATGTCGTCTTACAACAGAATGCTGGTACATCGTGTAGCGGCCTACTTTGGGATGGAGCACAATGTGGATCAGTCCGGTCTGAGTGTGATCGTTAGCAGGACTAAAAACATGCGGATACCGGATATGCGGTTCAAGGAACATATACGCGATGATCTGATCCTCACTGAGGAACCACGTAGGAGCATACTCAAGAGAGACTCTAGCTCCTTCGAAGACAGCTTTAACTTTAAGTCACCGGATAGACTCTCCGGAGACTACTGTCGGCGTAGCAAAAGCTTCGAAGAACGCGAAGAAGAGTACGAAAGAGCTAGAAGAAGGATATTCAAAGATAGTAGTGGTGAAAGTAGCGAGGTGGTATCCTGGCCTTATTGGTCGTCTTCAGAAAGCTCTGATGCATCAGCCAGGTACCGTTTGCTTCATCCTTCGAATCATTCGACAAGGTAAGATATTTTATATTAAATCGTTAGTATTGTGTTTATTAGTATAATAGTATAATTTAGTATCTCATTTCCATAGACAAATCAGATTATGTAAGGGTGAGTCCTTCGATGGTAGAGAATCCTACAGGGGTGGTGTATCCAGGCCTTCGGTGTCAAAATCTTTCAGTTTTGGTGGCTACACCGGAGGGATGTTATCACGTGGTGACAGTGTAACCTCTACCCACAGTGCAGGAGCACGTTTGACCAAACAGGGTGAGTGTCAGTGTAAAAAATGTCTAATAAAAATGGTGTCAAATATTATTAAAAATATATATTTCAGATTCTGGTACCAGCATGTGCTCGCGTCTGAGTCCCACTAGCAGCGGTTACAAGTCCCAAAGTCAACGAAGCGATGCGACCATATCCCCATCTCCGTCGCCCTCACCAGTCACAGCCATGACATGCAATCACTCGCAGGTCTCTAGTCAAGAATTGGTATCCCCGGAGCCGAATAATCAGACAGTCATGTGGGCTGTCACGAGCATCTCCAGCGTGCCACCAGGAAGCATAATAATAAATCCTCAGACGAATCAGCCCTATACAAATCCTGATGGTTCTATCTATCGGTTTGATCCGGAAAATCCACCAAAACCGTACCACGAAGGAACAGTGGAGTCTAACGTCAAGCATCCTCAGGAGCATCCTGAACCACCTGTACCCACCAGGCCGATCGTCAACAATACCAAATCTGAAAACAAGCGGCGTACTCAATCAAAGAGCAACAATAATCCAAGTTCTAGTACCGGTACACAACTGACGAATTCCGCCACTTCTCCGAGCTTACCGTTTACACCACCTCCGGCAGCACCTTCGCCACCAATGCCGACGTCGGCACCACCGCAAAATTCTCAACCGCAACCTCTAGTCAAATGCTCCACGGTACAGGCATATGCTCATGGACAACCTGGTCAACCGTATGCAAATTATGTACATACCTCAGAATCATATAACCAAGGTGTCTATCCGCCTACTGTGGCACAATCGACTGTGATGATGACCCAGCATCCTAACCTGGGTCAACCAACTGTACAGAGCAACGGACAGGCTGAGGTAGTCTATACCCAAAATACTGTGTATAGTAACTATGCAGTACCCATGCAGCAATCAACAGTACAGCCACCTCAGGGTGTAAGTGTCAACGTGCTTTATCAGACTAAGGAACTAATGTGGTAATGGATCTTCACAAAATCTTTTATTAACAGGATATACCAGATCTGTCTGGCTATTTTATGGGGATGAATGTTTACGATCAGAGAGCTGCTGGAGAGAGTCAGCCAACCCAATCGCATCCTTACCCTCAGACACCTCAAGCTACCAATCAGACTATACAGTCAATGCAAAATGTCCCGCCGAATTACTGGCAACCGCCGCCTAATCAAATGCCGGTAAAATATGTTATAATCAATGTTATGTTGGTATAAATTTAAGATTTAATTACTAATTTCATTTCATATTTTTTATCTATTTTCACAGCCACAGCACGCCATGTATTTTGTACCTCCCCAAGCGACCGCCATCTCCGTCGCACAAAATCCTGCCGACCGGTCAGCCAATCATCATCAGCCACAGAGATTCGGCACGAATTATTCGTATAATACACAAACCATGACACCGCCCAGCCAAACAAATTGTAAGGATACCCTAAGAGGAGGTGTTGGAAACTGTTGTGCATTGCTTTATACTTATGTATACTTTTGGTATAGCTAATTATGTAAGCAGCTATCCAGTACCATACAATTCTATGCCATCCGTCACTCCGACTCCTGGTGAATTCGCGTATCAGCCTCCGGTTCACATGGTACCAGCGTACTATCCACCAGGACAACCAGGTATCCAAGCAGCACCGGTTATGTATAGAGTGCCTACGCCACCAAATACCCCAACATCAAATCAGGTAAATTTGAAGCACCTAGACATCTTCCGCTGGAATTCTTTTATTATATTTACTTTGAGTATCTGTATTTAATTTACTATAATTTCTAGATACCTGGTCTACCCTTGATGTACGTCAACTCTGGTAGTTACGCACCGCCGGCTATGGTCACTGCAGGAAGTTTTGGACATCAAGTTGGTCCTGGTGGAACATCATCGTCGCCAGCCGGCGGGTATATGACGCCAGCACTGGTACCGAATCTCGTCTTCAGGCAAAACCTTCCTGTAAGAGTTGATTGACAGCAGAAGGACAAGCTCCTACGGTAATTTATTAAGCCTCTTCTCATTTATGTTTTCTGTTACCGCTGCCCAGGTCGTTCCTGGTGTCAGAGCCTCGACTCCTGGTAATTCTCAAAGGGCTAGTAGATCGCCAACCCCTGCACATGAACTCTTCGGAGGTGGAAGCGGTGACAGAAACACACAAACTCAATCACGTTACCCACTGCCAATGTATCAGGATGTCCATATCGTGCAAGGTATATATTATTCATTACAAAATCAATATGGATCAACCTATCTTGATTTATACATTGTTTCTTCCTCTTTAGGAGATATGAGGTTGATGCATCCTGGAGTCCCAGGTAATCCAAGATTACAATACGCACCAGTACCATCACCACCTGTTGTTCAAGGTTGTCCTCGTCCTTACCGGCCGCCATCTTATTCCTCGAACGCCTCCGGCGCTGGTACGCCGACGCCCTTTGACGGGAGAAACCAAAAGATTCGCAAACAGAGGTTAGTAACTGACTGGAGAAAAAAGAATGTAATTTTTTATATAAATCAATAACACCATTTTTTCTTTTTAAATATTCAGGTCCAAAATAACTACATTACCGCCCACAGGCGCGCGACCCAGTCTTTATCAGAATCCTTCATCAATGCCTTCTCTATCGTCAAGCGCACAAAAAGACATCAGAGAAGGTAAAGATCCTTCAAATTAAATTCTGCATTCTTATAATACAAAGAAGAAAAAGAGAAAGGAAAAAAAGATTAAAAGAGAATAGTATATCCTCTTTTACCATCATTTTTTCACTGGTTTCTTGTGTCTCTTTCCTTTTAAAAGCGAAACTCGTGGAAGACGGTACTATCTAAAGGTACAGAATATTATTCCTTCATTACAGTATTCAAGAAAGAGACAACTTAGAGCGAGTTTCTTGACAACACAAAGTTCACAATAGTCGCTTAAATATTTTTCTTATTTACACGCGTCTCAGCAGTATGCAATCACATTTCTCTTACGTCGCACAGTTCGTCGAATACAGTTAAAACAGAAAGAATATGTAAAAAAAAGTACAAAAAAGTATTTTTGTCGACACTGGCGCCATCTACACTCTGTATGCGTAACAAGAACAAAAAATGGCACGAAAAATGCATGTTCTTTCAATTCTTTTTTTCAGGAACCGTGAAGGTGACAATCACCCGTCGAAACCAGTTGGTACAACAATATTAGGTAAAAGCTATGAGAGCGACATGAACGGAGAAGACAGAAACTATTATATCAGAAGTTCCGGTTGTCCCTTGGTCCTAAGGGAAGAAAGAGAATGAAGAAGAATATCACCGCTGGTACAAAGCCGAGTAATAAATACCAAACAGATCCCGCGCAAAAACTTATTACAATAAGTTATACAATACGATTGGTAAAACGCTATTAAAACGATACACTTAATTAATTATTTAATTATTAAGGAACACACGATGAGTACAGACGCGTATGCAACACGGATTATATAATGCAGCAAGCGATACGACACGCGTATGCAGAAAAACAAGAACTACTAGCGCATAGATATATACGAACAAAAAAAAAAGGTATATATTAAAAGTGAAAGGAAACTGATATATAAAATAAATGGAAGTTTTGTCAATTTATTTTGAGAGAGTTAAGGCGTAAAGGCCGAAAGAAAATGGCGGTTATAAGCATGGGGAGGAATGCTAAAATAGGTATGAGAATATAGGTCGTGGATTAAGCAGGAATACACGAATAATTCAACGGTGAGAGTTCAATGGCGAATGGAAGAGTAAACAGAAAAGAGAAATATTATAATGAAAATTCGACACTATTGCGACTTATTGATTCGATTGAGATTGATATGATTACCTGGCGTTACGGCATCTGTCGCTGTCGTGAATTTTAACTACTATTAACGATTGATATACTATATTGATATACTATATTATTATACCTGAGAATATTTTAACCGCGGTTTTACAGATAATATTATATGAATGTGAGATTTAGCTCTAAGGATCTAACTTTAAGGACACGCAGTTTTACTTTAAGAGAATGATGAGAGACGGAGTGGGTAGGTGGGTGGGAAGGAGGTATTAGAAAGGGAGGAGAGAAAAAAAAAAAGTATATGAAATGACAAAACAGCCGATCCACCAACAATAGAATACCAGCAATTCACGCACCATTTTGAATCCCCACACGTTATAGGTAAACAAAAAAGAAAATATGATAATGAAATGTCACATGCGAATTATCAGATGCGTTATCTTTAATCTCTGAATACGTTTACCGTCATTTTATTTTTATTTGCTTTTTTCTCCTCGAGCTACGGGAATAATATAGTCATTGTTGCTCGAACAATAATTCTTGTACAATGCTCTCCGATGCGAGAATCGCAACGTATGGTGCTGAAAAGCCTCTGTATTTATGAGGATAAAAAACTATTTTGAATTTTCCGCGTTCCTCAGCGAATGGCATCCTACAGTTTGTATACTTTTGTTATTTGGTTAAGAAAAAGACGTTTAACGATTTCAATTGACTTCAGTAAGCGTATTCAGTATCTAGTCTGTGTACATATGGTCTATGGTCGATTGCACTATGTATTGCAGGTGCAAGAACCATCGCTGTTGCAAAATGTAAATCGTATCGCGTCCAGGTGACGAGGATTCTTTTGTTCCTTCTAATGGCAATGATAAATGCGGACGGTGATGGTACTGGCATAAGACCGTGCATAGTTATAGAAAGAGACAGTTGAAATAAAAGTAATAGTAATAATGATAGTAATAACGATATTATTAATAAAAAATCTCCGCCTGTGAAAGAACTGTAATTTATACTCGAAGAGATCGAAATGTGTAAAAGCGTATGAACGTAAATTTGTACGTTTTTTTTATCTTCACGTTTGGACAGAAACGACGGCAGAGATACTGAGTAAAAACTCAAAGACACGTTCCGAGCTCTTCGCTATCTTATTACTATGCCGTAACGATACAAGAGGGGGGCAAAAAAAAAAAAAGATTTTAGAGAAGAAAGGAATACAAAATATAAGACAAAGAAATTAACAGAAAACAAGTTAGACAACCACAGAAACCAAGTGGAAATCCATCCAAAAAGCTTTGCTTACGGTGATTGTACTTAAGAGAATTTTTGGGAAGAGATGAAGAAGCAATGAACTATATGGGATTTTAATAAATTCGCCGATCTCTCTCTCTCTCTCTCTCTCTCTCTCTCTTGATATTTCCAATTTCTAGATTGTTATTGTTTCACGAAGATTTTTGTACTTACTTGTCTTTGCCGCTTGTTGTTATCCATCTTCGACAACGTTGATATTGCAAATGTAACATTTTTTACTTCAAGACTTCCGGTGCCTCGCGCGGCTACAGCATTCGCCATCTTAGACTTTCTTCTCTGTTCATCTTCTTCTACTATTTTCTACTGTTACTCCTCTTTACTATTCCTTATTCGCTGTTCGCCGAAACTTCTTTACTGTTCTCTAATCTCGTTTCTTAATAAACACGTTAAATAATACTCGCGCCTGTTGTTCCTTAAACCGTTTCTACAATACTGAGAAGCCATTGTTCTCGAGAGTTTTCGTTTTCGTGAGAATAGACTTAAGCGCATGCGCAGAATCCGTTTTTTTTTTAATTTTCAAACATTTTTCTTCAATTGGAACCTTTTATTTCTTTCTGACCTGTCTCGCTTTTTTTTTTTAAATATTCTAACGTATACAGTAAGTATGACAGAATACGAGGAATTTCTTTGATAACGAAATTCAAATGTGTCGAATACGTCAAATTTTTGGATTCTTCAATCCCAAAAAGTTTTCAAAGCAATCCATCCCCCCAGTTACCTTGCACGTGGGATTTAAGGTAATAAACAAAACAAATAAAAACGAACAAACGAAATAAAGAGGATAAAACGATAATAAAAATTCGCAGGCGAGTTCGTAGCTTTATGAATAATAGATTAATTAACGTCCGAGAGACAGTCAGGTTATGTTGTGATTGATAAATTTGAATCGAAAACTAAAGAAAACTCATGTCACTCTACCAATTATATCTCATGTTATATTATGTATATTATATATATAT